>JAHWFO010049174.1:0-42704 GCA_023313115.1 Rhysida immarginata
ATTCAAGAGAGGGGGCAAAAAACGACTTTTCAGTAAATACAGCAATCCAATTGTTGGACTAAAACAATGGAATTCAATGCCTGTGCACAGACCAGGGGATTAAAAGACTATGGTTTGACTCACTTAAACGGTTATTTTTAAACAGTTTTTTCGAAACGTTTCTAAGCGTGAAACCAACCAGTGATTACATCAAGTGTTTTTTCGTTTGTTGTAAACAATGAAGCTTGGATTGTCAGCAGGCAGTGAGCAGGCCTTGTTTTTTAGGTGGCGTTGGGCCGTGACCACTGAGCAGTGCTGCCACCAGGAGATGTCGATTTTTCCCGCAAGTAGGCGCCCCGATTTTCTGCCACAATCATGAACATCAATATCAAAATATCGATGCACGGATATCGATTAAAGCCATTTAAAGGAAAAAATAAAAGGTTTTTTCCTCAAACTACACATCTATTTTTTCGACTACAAAGCATCTCTTTCATACTCCACCCCTTCAAAAGCCTTTTTCTTGAGTGACGGAAAAGAAATTTTTTCATTGAAAAAATTAAAAATACTTGAATATTTTTATATTTTACACATTTTTTCTTTACAAAAATTTAGCGGATCCACAAATTCCCACGATTTCCCACATTTCGCTCTTTCCCGCAAGACATCCCGCAAAAAAGTTAAATTTCCCGCAAAACGGCAGCCGTTTGGGAATTTGGGAATCGGGAAATTTCCCACAAAACGGCAGCCCTACCACTGAGAAAGAAGGTCTGCGCATGTAAACGTCATACATTGTTACATCATCATAAAAAGCCATCTTTAATCATATTTCTACCAATAGTGAGCCCTATGATGATATAACAATCTATGTAACCCTATTTTCGTTCACAGGCTTTCTCTTTAGGTGGTGTTGCTTAGGTCCGTATTCAGAATGAGCCCTAATGCTCTGCTCTTGCTCAAGATCATTATTAAATACAAATTCTATGTTGTTGAATTGTAATCAACAATTGTTTGAGCAAGAGCATTAGTGCTCATTCTGAATACGGGCCTTATTACAAAATTATCTTTACCTTAAATTATGGCTAAACAAAAATTCAACATTAATTCCAGATAATTCCACGAATACGGAAGTTTAGAAGGGGAGAAAAAAACTTGAAAAAACAAAGTGAGGGTTAAACAGGATAAAAATAACGCATGACTTTATATCAGGTGTCGATAAAAAAATATATATATATAAAAGAAAAAATGATAAATCATCTGCGCTTGGATTCGAACTTGCGACCATCAGATCCAATAGCTTTTCAGTCATAAAACACGTGCAATCCGCGGAAATCCTTGAAAAAGTAGTAAAAAACCTTTCCCGGACTATGTTACAGCATCTTGAAAAGTTTGACGCCCATTGGTTTCGTGGTTGTAGAGATTATCGCGAATAATTATACAGACAGACAGACACATACTGACTTTTTATTAATATAGACGTGTAACTAAAATCTTTATAAAAACTGCATCGAATATCTTTATAAATTGATTCACAATAAATTAAATGATAAAAAACTTCAACACTCGGCGGCTATCATACTAATAATTTAGCAAATTAGAGGAACACCCAAACGTATAAAAATTTGTTTTGGCCCATTCCAGCCTAGCTTGTTTATGTTACGCAGTCAGCTTTGGCTTGGCTTGAAGTTTGATGTATGCAATATTTTTGTGCTTTTCAGTATATTTGCCACGGTAACATGTGACACTTCAGAACCTATTTCACTCTCAATTGACCTTGTCGATATTCCATTTCTGCTTGCTAGATCAAAAACTTTCCATCTTGTCTCTTTTTGTCAGTTTTAGCTTTCGTCCACTCCTTTTGTTTTTCCCATATTGGTCACCTTTTTTGAAGATATTCGGAATGGCATCAATAGATCGTCCCACTTTTGCTGCAAATATCTGTATAATTTCCCTTGTTCTCTCACTTCTGCTGGATTTAAGTGTGTACCACGTGGCATTGTGGAATTTTCGTTTGCAAACAAAACAAAAGCGTGTGGTTTGCCTTTTAGGCGTGCCATGAACTGATTTGCATATGTTGTAGCCTACTGCAGTTGGCTATGCCAGTTCTAGAAGTGGTGTATTTAAAATTTCTTAACAGCAAAATTCTGTATTATTCCTACGTTTTCCATTTATTCGAAAACTATTTGCCACAAATGTGTGATATTTTGTTTATTTACTGTGCAGACATACAAAAAGTAATTTCTCTTCATAAAACTATTTTGTTCGAAATAAATGTTTCAAAACCCTGATTGCAGACGTGTATTTATACTTTCTTAACACACCCTACAGCGAATTGAATATACAAGGTGTCCAAAAAGTCTGGTAACTTAGCAGACATCTCAAAGCTGCCTCGTAGGCGAGATCTGATGAGTGTGGTTTATAGGTAATAGGGGGGGGGGGGGGGTAAGAAATTCATTGCCGCACTCAAATTTGACCTTGACCTCCAAATTTAAGGTCATCCATTTGCTAACTCGAAAACTATTAAAGATAGAGAAAAATTTCCAATTGCTATCCTGTAGAGCAACATCACATTAGTCTAAAAACAATGTTTCATCACACCCTTCCCCTTTCCAGCGGTGTGCTCAACTGCAATTCAAATGTGTTAGAAACCTCAGCCAACCTGGCCTGCTCTACCAGACCTTGAGTGACTCTTTCTCGTCCGTTTTCTCAAAATCTTTCAAGGGGTAGTGTGTGATGAAAATTGTTTTCAGACTAATGTGGTGTTACTCTACAAGGTAGCGATTGGAAATTTTTCTCTATCTTTAATTTTCTTTAATTTCTCTATCTATAAACCACACACATCAAATCTCGCCTACCTGGCAGCTTTGAGATATCTGCCATGTTACTAGACTTTTTGGACACCCTGTATAGTGTACTCAAAAAATATCTAGCAACATTTTTAAGGGTCGTAGAAAAGACCAAAATAGGCATTTTCCGTCATAGAATATGTGTCCGGAAATGACGCTTTTAAGAGCGGCAGGCGATGACGTCTAGGAGTAAAGGCGTCATTTTCCCGCTCGGATTTACAACAGCATACAGAGACTGCAAATATCCATAACTTAACCTAACCTAACCCACATCACGTCTGCTAGCACTGACAGACCCACTTTGGCAATACTGGCGGTATACACGCTCAAATGTTTGTTGATTCGGCAGTTGTCTCGTCTGGAATCGTTCCCTGGTCAGCCTCTAAGCAGCTGGTCCGTTCGCTGCCCCATATGGATATTTGCAAGCACTGTGTTTGTAAAGCGATGCAGGCTATTGTAAATCCCAGCGGAGAAATGTTGCATTTAATCCCAGACGCCATCAACTGCCACACTTAAATGCATCATTTTTGGGCATACATTCTATGATGGAAAATGCTTATTTTGGTCCCTCTGCCATCTTTTAAAATTTTGTCAGATATTTCCCAAGCACCCTGTATGCTTTTCAACATATAAGGCCCATCTCAAAAGTGTAAAAAACTGACGTATTTTAACTCCTACTTACTTTTTGACAAAACAAAACTTAATTTCATTTACTCACACCGTAAACAAGATTATTCCAAATTTTCAAGAACGTATATGTTTCTTTCAGTACAAAAAATATATTAGAATAATCATGCAAATAAGTGTCTCGTAAGTATAGAGACTCACCCAAAAATAAATGGTTGAAACCTGTGTATAATAATAATTATTAACTGGAAATACGTCTCCAAGCATAGGTAATGATTTTTCAATTGAAAAATGGAAGGAAAAATTCTGCAACCCGGATTCGAACCAGGAACCTCGACTATCATGGCCGATGCCTCTACCAATTGGGCTATCGCAGACACCACGGACAGCCAAGCTGGTTTGGAGTGGAGAAATTCTCGATCTGCGGGCCAGGTTCCCGTCTCCCATTGGGCTTTCAACCGTGACAACTTGGTTGTCTTTAAGACACCTTGAGACAGCATTGGCTGTCCGTGGTGTCTGCGATAGCCCAATTGGTAGAGGCATCGGCCATGATAGTCGAGGTTCCTGGTTCGAATCCGGGTCGCAGAATTTTTCCTTCCATTTTTCAATTGAAAAATCATTGGTTGAAACCTGTTTAAAAAATTATATTTTGGAATAACATAGCCTATATGGCAAATTAATCCATAATTTTTACATCTCACAATAAAAAAGTGCTAGCTTTGCCAACAAACATGCCTCGTGGAAACACAAAGGAGGTTGAAATCTGGAGAATGAAAGCGAATGGCAAGACGGTTAGAAAAATTTGTGATGCAATTGGAAGATCCAAGTCAAAAGATCCAAGACCCAATTGCAAAACAAGGAATTTGTGAAGCTAAGATAAGAACTGGACGGCCAAGAAGCACTAGTGAATGAGATGATCACCAGATTTTCGGCTTGCCGTTACTGGTAAAAAGTCATTACAAACTTAAATTGGGTGGATAAGTATCTAAAAAGGGCGTACATAGACGAATTACGGCAAATCCTGTTGGTTTACACTAGGAAGCAGAAGAAATCACGTCTAACCAAAGAGCACAAGAGAGCGCGATTGGAATGGGCTCGAGAGCATATGTTATGGACGGATGAGATATTAGGAGGATATTGGTGTGAATTTTCCGATGAAAAGAAGTGGAGGCTGAATGCTTCCGACGGAAATGCAAACAACAGGCGTGATATTAGGAAGGAACCAGAATCTTTTATTAAGGTGGTGGAAGTGTGATGATAGGGGGTGAGTTTCGTTCAACGCGACCACTAGTTTTGCATTTCTGATTTGGAATACAAAACTCCTTAAAATATCAAGAAACACTGGAAACTCACTCACTACCTTTCATGTTCATACTGGTTGGAAACAAAATGCCAGTATATTCATATATTCATAGTTGCAAAATGCCAGTATACAGAAATCGTGATCAACAAGTCTGTACTTTGAAGCACATGGTACCAATGTGATGAAGTGGTCAGCCAAAAGGCCGGATGTAAATCCTATTGAAAACCTTTGGAGAGTGATGACACGCAAGGTTTATGCCAATGGTAAACAGTTCTTTTCCATTGTGGAATTAAAAAGTGAAATTGAAGAGGTGTGGTTTAATTTGGATCCAGGTTTTCTACAAAGCTTGATTACATCAGTGAAAGATAGAATTTCTCAAGTAATTAAGTCCAATGGTAACTTATTTAAACATTGCTTGTAAATGATTGTTTATTTTGTGACAAACCTCCTGTCAGCGCCTACCTGGAAGCGCTAAAGAAATAACAATCACCCCTTCCTTTAGATATAGTGCTGCAGCTATATACTACCTGTGAACCCCTCCAGGAGCGTTTGTCGATGGTTCAGGGGCCTCGTCGCATGTCTACTGTTCCGGTTCTATATTCAAATAACATTTACTCTAATAAAGACCACATCACACAACATTAAAGCTCTAAAATAAAACTTTTAATCTACTCTCTTAAATGCTGTACAATCTTACAAACGATTTCACTCAGTATAACACACAACTGTGGACATATTTTGCCGTTCATCAACATACTACAACTTAGACAACCTAAAATTATGACTAAAAGGGGCCCCTTGGACTAAACCTAAGGCAACTAACAACTATAGCATCCACCATCGTGGGTGGATAGCACCCATCAATGTTTCGAGGTATGCGGCTTCAATTGCTTGGCTAGGTATCTCAACCAAGGGAAGGTCCTACCTACTACCGTTGCACCACCTTATGTCCTGCCCCGGTACGCACGACAATATAGCTGGGGAACAGACTACCATCTGGGCCACCCCTCCCCAAAACGGGCTTTAAATATTCCATAAACTGACGCAGAACGCATCACGTGTCCCTTTTAATTAGCTTCGGGGGAGGGACACCGGAACCTCCACAAGCCCCGTTCAGATCTCAGCAGCGGAAATTTATTCCAGGTAATATGTTGGCGTCTATCATCGCAGCTCTACCCAAAGAGGTTCTAGACATGCACCCCAGGAAACAGATCAATGACTGTGATCACAACGGAGATTTTTATTTTCTACTATGCCAAGCCACATACCCTACAAATCAAAAACATAACGTAAACATCAATTGTCAAGGGCGAAATGCCTCCATACATTAATAGCACATCAAAACAGACAGTTCAACAGTACTTAGGGCACTGGTCTTCTTTTAACAAAAGAGCGCCAATGTTCTAGGGCACACAAACAGATCTGCTCCCGCTGAGCAATGGATCTTGAACTAGTCGACAGACGAACATCTAAGGGGCTCTCGAACCGCGGAGAACACGAAAATAAAGAAATCACTCACCATCTTGTCCGGCGTTACGCAGGGGCCGGGGGAGGCTTCCCTGCCCGGTTTCTACCTTCGTTTGCACCGCTGGGCTAGTCACCACTTCCAGAAACGTTTATTCCTTAATACAGGTTAAACTGCATACTTTTTATTTTAAAACAAGTTACAGCGAAATCACTGTTAATAACTGCTATTGTGTCCTAGAAATTAAAAGGCAGACAATAGATTAATGCAATTAGCAATGTCATGTAAGACCTCCGACCAATATGGACGCCTTGAATAGAAATCCGGGCGACGATATATGTCTGCTCGGGTCGACGACTATTTCTTTTTCTCCACAAAACTAAAGATCCGCTCATACCAACGCAAATTGCCGAATAATAAAAACAAAAAAAAAAAATCTCTTTGTAACAATGAGAAAAAATTGCTGCTAACATTTTCATGGAAAATCAACGCGAAGATAATAACAGCCTAACAATGCTTGAGCGCGGCTGCTTCCTTCTAAAGCAACAACGGACAAGCAGAAATTAAACAGTTTTCACTAAACAAAAGACACATATTTTAACGGAAATTGCAAAAATAAAAACCTCATTAACAAACAGAAAAATACGTCCAAAGCAATTAATGAGCGATTAATAATCCCCCCAAACAAAACGTAAAACATTGACCACTGCACCACAACGAACGAACCTCAACACAACAAATCCAATGAAGTAAGTTCGGGAAAATAAAACCAACAAAAAAACGCAATCTCCAAACCACACAACACCACCCAAACACAGGACACAACATTCACACTTCCACTCAGAACTACCAGCACCCACTCCACACTCACACCCCACAAAGCACAAAACACTCACAGAAAAGCTATTGTCCTCTGCCAGGCAGTTTAACCTGTCAAAATTAGTTCAAAAGGTCACCACCAGCATGGAATGGCGCTCTATGCAATATTCGTATACGAAATTAGACACAGGTTAACAAGTCTTTAATCGTTACTAAAATTAGTTACATGACTAAAATTATTTTTAGTAACGATTAAAGAATTGTTAACCTGTGTCTTCGTGTCTAATTTCGTATACGAATATTGCATAGAGCGCCATTCCATGCTGGTGGTGACCTTTTGAACTAATTTTTTTTTGGTGGGTATGAACTTCCCATGCCCTCTTGTATAATATTACCAAGTATTATAGCTTTTGGTTCAGTAGTTTTTTTTATGGCCATGTCAAAATATAACTTTAATGAGGTCTATGCATGATTTTTACAAATACTGTCAAATTAAAGAACACATCTCTTAGATAATACACAAAAAGTTTCGCTTCTCAAATCCTCACCGTTTTTTTATAATTAATTTATATAATTTGCTACTTAGCCCCACCCACTGAAATGTCAATCAGCTCACATGACGTCACAAATCAGCTAACACGATCACGGCAGCCATCACAGCCTTGTCGTTGCATTGCCTTACTCGACGCTTGCTAATGTTTTAGCTCGTAATCCGGACAAAAAATGGGTAGTGTCAAACAAACAGTCATACAAGTTTATCGTTAAGATGAGCACAGTTTACCATCTGTAGACGGACAGTCATGGCACTTAACATCCACAACTTTCTCTTTCTTTTCATCAATCTTCATCGAAACTGTGTAATTTTTTGATGTAGTTTTGTGATCTGGACAAATTCTACACTTAACAATGCGTTTTGTAGCTTCTCGTTTAACTTTAACATATCATATAGAAGCATCTCCATACGTTTCACGATCAGATCAGATAAATCAAATTATAAATAAGTTTATGACAGTGGAAAAATCAGTTTACAACGTAAATGGCTATAATAATAACAAAAAGTTTACAAAAAATTTATTAATCGTATTAAAAATCCATTTAATTAAATTTCAGAATTTTGCTTAATTCTATCAATTGAAAAAAATTAATTTAGTAAAATATTATAAGTCATTAATAACTATTTTATAATATTAACAAACAAATTTAATATCAAACAATCACGTGAAAATCAAGAAGAGAGAGTGAGAGAGGTTCTTCCACTTTTCCACAACGTAATTTGTTAACCCATAAATGTACATTTCGACTGCTATGAAATCATCGTTCAGTATGAGGATGGATGAATAAATTTCTTCATCCATTGTATGAGGCAGAGAAAAAGAGCAGAATCATTGATTTCGATCCTTGTTTTCCTGATCGTTTTCCCCTCTTCTAACTTCATTTTACTTAAGTAAGAGAACGGGTTCTTCTAAAATTAAGTTTTAATATAGTTTCTGCTGTTACTATTTTAATTAAAAAAAGAAGTCAAAAGCAGCAGGAACGACTGAATTGTTACTAAGTTTCTGAGGCAATCACAAAAAAAAAGAAAAACAGTTGAGAATGAGCAAGCTATCATTACCAAAAAGTTTATATCTCCGGAAAGAGTGGTCCAATTTTGAAAATTTTGTCAAATTGATATTTATTATATAGCCTACTATATGCATATATATAAATCGCTTCAGTATGACCTCTCAATAGAGATAGTGAATATCGATTATCGATAATTATGCTTTTTTCGATAGTATCCGTCGGAAAATTGACCACTTGCCAATACAAAAATTTATTGATTTTTTGTGTACTATAAAACTTTTTGGTTCCATTTTGCTGCAATTCCCCATTTTCAAGATATAGCATATTTCGTAAATTCGCGTTTTGGGGAACTATTAGTCCCACAGAAATTTGGATGTGATACTCGTCATCAGCGATAAAAAGACACATGAATTTCACTTATCATATGTCCCGCACCTTAAAAAAAGTGCGAACAGACGGAAACATAAAATTCAATATCTAACTTTTCAAGTTCGTTGATAAAGTAAGTAGAAATATGCCTAGCTGTTTTGTGCCAGGATGCAAAAGAAAATAAATTGTTATGGTGGAATAGTACATTCGCACAGGTCTCCCAATTTAGCACGGAAAGAAAAACAAAAGGATAAAATTTTTGCTGTGTGGGGGCGCCCCCCCCCCCCCAACCAATAAAAAAAAAAAAAAACCTTGCTTATTCAAAATTAGCTCCTCAAAAGCAAACAATTTATGTACAAAAGTTATTCGTCTCTGAGAGAGGAATCTGTTCATGGGGAATGTATTGACTTTGGCTCGCTAGAATGAATGTTTCAGCCATTTCTTCAATTTTAGAAAAAAAAAAATAAGATCTCTAAAAAGATTTAATCGACTTTCATAAAAAAATTTGTCAAAGCATCGTTTAAGGAGCCCTCCGAGTTTATATTAAAAAAAATTTCCCAAAAAATACAAAAAACGGCCTCTCAGAGCCAAACAAGTCATTTAGAATGGACGCTACAGCTATTTCTTCATTTTTAGAAAGAAATTATCAAAAAAGGCTTAACCAATTAGCATAAAATGTATGCCAAGGCACAATTTAAGGTACCTTCTATTTATCGTTTCGGAGGAGTTACGTGTACAAAATTGGTCACAGACGGAGATTGTTTTTTTCAAAATTTCAACAAATCCTTTCAAAACATGAGTTTTTAAGTCGATTTCAGAAAAAAAAAATATACTTTGGAAAACGAACTCTTAATAAAGAAAAAGAGAGACATTTTTTTAACATGTTTTAGCAGAGAACATGTAGAACTTTGCTTGCCTCATTTAATTTTATATTACTGCCAAACAAAATTCTATTTCTCAGCTAAAGACAACAGAATGAATCTGTCCAATAATTTATTTTCAAAAAAATGTCTAAATTGCAATAAACTTGTTTATTATTTTAAATTTATTTTCAGAATTTTTTAAAAATATTTTTGTAGATAATGTACAAATTATGTGTAAATATTTTTAATACATTTTAAATTACATTCATTAATTGTAAATGAAATTTTATAAATGTACATATATTTAATTGTTGAATTTTTATTGGTCATATCCACTGGTCATATTTTATTTAAATGAAGATGGTCTTTATTAATTTTGCCAATTTTAAATTTATATATGAATAATATAATGTGATTAAAAAATAAAAATAACTACTATAAGACTTGACTCCATTTATTTCTTTAAATAACAGATTTGAATCTTGCAAATAAATAATTAAGTTAAGCTTTAACACTGTACACCATTCATCTCTAAAGAAAGTGGCGCCCTCATGCCGTGACCGCTATGAACTAAGGAGTGCTTCTACTTTCCCTTTTAATATTATGGTAGCACGAAAAACTTAAATGCGCGCAAATCTGCAGCTGCAGGCTCGTTAAAGGCCAAGCTTGGCGTTAGTCGTTGATTAGTGACGTCACAACCAATCAGATGCGTTCTTGGCCAAATGATAAAATGAGCTATTAAAAAACGTTTTTTTATTTATGAAAACAACTTAACAAAATTTTTACATTCCAATAAGTGATTATTGAAACTATTTCTTTCATTTGTTATGAATTTTAAGCAAATTTAAAATTTATGCATAGACCCAATTATAAAGACCCTGTATATTCTTGAAAATTAGGAATATTCTTGTTCACGGTGTGAATAAATGATATTCATTTATTCTTGTCTCTATACCTTTTCAATTGTGAAATCTCCTCCATTGGTAGGACCCTTTGTTTCAAAATACAAGGTATTTACAAATGACTGCAGCGATTTCGTCAATTTCTTGTAGCCGTTGTATTAGCATTGTGTTGATGAAGTTAGACGTCTATGTAAAACGTGCATTTCTTTAAGTTTTGTTGAGTTGCTCGTCATCACAAAATCCCAAATTTATGACTGGTTTATCTTTATAAAACCAGCCATAACTGATTTATCTTTATGAGAAAATGATATGAAAACGTAGGCAATTGACAGAACTGCATCGCTAAACAAAAAAAGGAACAAAACCGTGGTAATAACGTTAAGTGTATGAAGAGAGATGGATTACTACTTACAATATTTAATGAAATATAAATATTTTAAAATTTTCTGTTTATGAGAGAAAATGGTGTCCTTTATACATTTCTTCCTAAAAAGCGTCACTAGATAGCATCATTCCTGAAATTTGACTAGTCTACCGAAATCTACATGACAGCGTAGAGGACGATGTACATTTCGATTGCTGTTAATATTTTTGTGGGCTATGTAAATCCATCTGTCTTCATTTACTTTAAAACCGACTACTTTGCTATCTTATCTTACCTTCTTAACGCACTTTTCTTGACCCTTCTCATGAAAATATTTTCGTCTACTATAAGGGCATTTTAAAATATTTCCTGTAAGAAAATGCGAATTTACACATCCAAAACATTTAAAATTTTAGGAAGAGTGCAATTAAGGCTAACTTGTACCTTATATCGAAAAACGTTGTTCATCATGAAAGCTTTTAAAAATCCATTAAAATGCCCGCATATGTAAAGGCAGTTGAGCTTTTGTAAATCTCCGAGATGGCCAAAAACAGTCCATATGAAAACTTCAATCCGAAATTAAATTTAATTTTTTAACATTTAAGTGCAATTTGAAATGCTTTTTTTATTTTTGAGAAAACTTTTGAGCGAATAAAGCTGTAAAATAAATCAGGATATTTTTCCTATCTAGAAATTCTAATAATTGAGATTGCAATGCCTGAATAAAATTTATCATTTGGATATTATGGAAACGATTATTTCTAGAATGAGATAGTTGCCATTATAATAATTTATAAAAATGTTTGTATGGATATCTAGGAATCATTACAGTAATTTTTAGAAAAATGTAAATAAATAAAAAATTTAATATAATACATTGCTGACAACGGAAATAGCTACACCCACTTTCCGTACTAGAAATTTTATTAAACCATCACACGCGGATAGATGATATTACAAATGAGTAGTGATTAGTCTTTCACGCATGAAGGCGCGTTGCTGGTAGAGCTTTCTTTCGCGGCTATACAGCAGCGATGCAACGAGGAAGGCATTCCATCAAACAGGTAGGGTGCATTCCACCATCTTTCCTGTATATGCACACGTATATCATCCAGTGTTTGGGTCGGGTAGATGATTGACGGTGGTGCAAAGTCACCCCATCAGACCCCATACGTGTTCAATAAAGGACAAATTTGGAGACCTGGAAGTCCAAGGAATGGTGCCCACATCTTCTACACGAGCTGTATGGGAACAAGCAGTATCGTATATTATGCTTGATACCAAACTGCATAATATCGTTTGGTATGTTGCATAAAAAAAGGCAGAAAATGGGACCGCAGAACCCCATTGACGTATCACTTTCTGTCTCTTTACCTTCAAGTCTTGACCAGGATTCGTAACTGATGGCACCCTATAACATAACACATGGTGTATAGCGTTCACGAATCAGTGCAGGATCTTTGCGTTGCCCTCTGCCTCTGCGGTGCCATTTGCAAGAGGATTGAAGCGGGACTCTCCGGAGAACACAATGCGTCGCCATTCATCTGTCCACTGTTGACGTTCCTGACGTGGCATACGATGCCAAGAGGTCAAAGGCAGACGGCGGAGTAGACGGCGTTTCTGTAGGCCTGTAGACCTAACTATTCAGAAGACGACGAATTTTCTCGGGTTCTTACTGATTTTCAATGTGGTCATTTGAAGCTCTGCGAGACGACCATTCTTAACCCTATTGGTGTGCCTTCTCCGGGCGACTTGATCGCTGATGTGCCGTCATCAAAGATTAGAGAACCCCTCTTAGTCAACTATATCAATAACAAATTCCCTTGGAGCCAGTGCCTAGGTATACTGATACCTCCTTATCCCCCCCCCCCCCCGACCTCACGGGTGGTATTGGTGTATACCTCAGAAATAAACCCCTAATTTCCCAAAAAGTGATGCCTGCCACCAGTTCGTACCAGCTAGAACTTACTTCTATCCACAGAGCGTTGTTTATCATTGCCTCTCTCCCCCCGGACCATTATCAAATTATATCTGATTCTAGAAGTGCCCTTTACGCTATTCAGACAGCCCTAAACAAGGGACGCTGGCACAACAGAAGCCTATTGGGTTATGTTATTAGCCTCCTCCTCTTACTTAGATATAAAGGCACGATATCTGCTTCGTCTGGATCCCTGGCCACTGTGGTTTCTGCGGGAATGAGTTAGCTGATAGACTGGCGTTCTGGGGACGGGTGGGGAAGAAGCCGGCAAGTATGTCACGTGTAGATGTTCAGGCACTCGGCGCTTTTGTTCGAAATAGTTTGTTGGTGCGATGGAATGCTGCATGGACCTTAGAGTCGAAGGGGAGTCACTATAAGAGCCTATAAGAGTCACTATAAGTTCCTAGAGATCTGTGGTACTAATTCTTCTGCTCCCAGGTGGCTCTCAGATCTCCAAAGGTCAACTTTATTCCGGCTGCGGACTGGTCATCTCCCTTTAAATCACTTTCGTCATAAGCTCCAAATAATGCCTCAGCGCTATGTAAGTGTGGATCGCCGGAAACTGTTGAGCATCGAATACCGGAACGAAAAATAGACCACTATTCCACATAAGAATTTTTAATTGACCGATACGTATTTCGGTAGCACTGCTGCCGAAATACATATTGTCAGATCGTCGGCCGAGAGCAACGAAAGAAGGAAAAAAAAAAACCGACGATCCGACTCGACTCCGAAAAAAAGGGACAGGAAGGAGAAGACGGAAAAATCAGCTAGAGAAAAAAAAGACAGCGATACCCGTCACCTGTAAAGAGGAATAGAATGAGCAGAAGCTTCGAGAGAAATGAAGCAAGCTGCTCATTGGTTGAGAGGTGGAATATGCAAGAACGGGTCATTAAGGAGCAAAATAAAAAGGAAAGGAAAGAAGGAAATTTTGGAGAAAGAAGGAACATGCCTGGAGGTCGCGGCGTTTCGAGGGAAAGATTTATCGACGCCAATCATCCTCAGCAAGAATAAACGATGATAGTCGACAAGATTTCTTCAGCCCGCGGAATCGAGCGTCTGAATTGGCTCATGTGAAGTTCGACGACGAGCCGCCTTGTTCGAAGAAAAAGATGAAGGAGAAGTCAACTACAGAACTCAATTCTCATAACAGTAACCAGGCAAGTGCCCGTCAATTGAAATTTCGTAAAAACTTTCTGTGCCCTATCTCTTCAGTGCCTCAGCCGAAAGCCAGGATGACGACCAAACGACATCACGAGGACAGTTAGAAGAGCCCGCCATATTCGACAGCGAGTGCCCGCCCTCGGATTGGAAATGGTTGGAAAGAACGGGAGACGACCCGGCGACCGAGCTTAGACCGCCGCATCGCAACGAGGACGCCCGTGGACCCGCCGCCCACATCGCGCTCGTCCATGCCACCCAGCCTCTCAGCCCCTTCGATACGGATCGCCGTATCTCGTCCGTCGACAGCACGACGGAGTCCACGCCGTCCGCCTCCTCAGGAAGCAGGAAGCGTCTACGACGGTTCGACAGAAATGAAGGAGAGGACGCCAAATTTCACACGAGTGGCCCTACACCCCCTCGCCCAGAGGATCTCGGCACTGCAAGCGCACTCCGCGATGAGATCTCTCGCTGCGAGTCGCGTTTGGCTGCGTTGTCTCTGATCGCGGGTAATGTGAATATTTGGTATTTAAGATTAGACAAGTTAAAAAAGAATTTTAAGATATAAGTGTAAATTTACGTTCTTCTTTTCCAAGAGTGTATCTCTCCTGAGTTAATGATAATTAATGTTTCTTCCTATTGCTACGAGTTGAACAATGGATTTCTACTCATAACTTGTTTTTTTTTATTTTGCATTAGAGGTGTTTGATACCACTCCACCAAACCCCGAGTGGTCGCCGCGTACTGGAATTGCGGTGAATACAAATTCGTATCTACGCCCTCGACTCATCACCCAGCAAAACTACGTCGAAGCCAGGTTCCCGGTACGAGCCTTCCAGAGCTGGGACGACTTCGAATCAATATCGTGTAGATTGCGATACCTGAACATTTTATCTTTTGAACTTTAAAAATTGTATCGAATTCATAGAATCGTTTAAATTTATATTGACTTTAATAAATCCGTGTCCCTCCTCCTTTCTCTATCACGATTTCTATTGATCAGTTAATTATCAAAAATAAAAGTCGTGAAACGTATCTGTCAATTAAAAATTCTTATGTGGAATAGTGGTCTATTTTTCGTTCCGGTATTCGATGTTTATCCACAGATTCTGGTGCAATATTCTCATTCTGACTGTTGAGCATGTTCTTCTAAAATGCCCCCTTTTTCGCCGTCAGAGGGCCATACTGCAGACTGGTTTGTCAAGCATTAACATCATCCCATCGCTTCAAAATATTCTCCATGCCTCCTCCCTGTGTCAGAAGGTCAAACGCTTTATTATCAGCTTACTCTTTGCCTTCCTTGATGGAACTGGTCTCCTTGCAAGGATCCAAGGCCCCTTAGTGCCCGTTCATCTGACACCCTAAAACTATCCCCTGTGCTTAAGCTCTATGCAACCCTGTTTTTTTTATGATTAATCAGCTGGTCTCTGACTGCGAGAGACGGAGGCTGTGAAGAAAGAAAGAAAGAAAGAAAGAAAGAAAGAAAAACGACGAATGATTCTTGTTGAGACAACAAATACTGTTGTAGGCCTCACAGATTGCAGGATCTCTCTGAAGTTGTACACTTACTGCTACTGCACGTCGGCGGATATGACGATATTCTCACTGTAATGTGCCTGGGAAGAAAAGTACCTACTCTACATGACCTGTACGCGTCACGTACCTTGGTGATTGCAAGTCCAAGATGCCTGCCGTACGATGAGTCGACCATCCGGCTTCGTACAGTCCGAACCATTGACCCCGTTAAAATGGGTCTCACTTCGCAATCACCAAGCCGTGGCATACCGATCTGCCTGTTAGAATTCCGACCTTACCTAGTAGGGGTAAAAGCTCCAATCCTGAAAGCACTGGAAGTGTTACACTAAAACGAGTTTGAGTTTAGTTGCTAATGAAACGTATTCATCCATCTTCTGATATGTTTAGTAACTCAGCTGTTCATCAACAGTTTAGGTTCAGTTTTTAGTTATATCTTTGAAGAATATTTTATAAAATAAACCAGCCCTGGGCACGAAAATGTCTGTGCGAACCAGCTCGTGCTGACAGCTGGCTCGCGTAGCAGTGGCGGTGAAGTTCGTGAAGGAGAAGGGAATCTGAATATAAAAAAAAATTGACCAGTGTTAAAGGGAATCGCTTTATTGAATTTGATTCTGAAATCTGAAATAACTTGGGGACGTAATAGTATATCTAGTAAATGAATAGAAGAAAACCTCTAGGGCTTTGGTTACTAATATCCCATTCGCACTACAGCTGGGCTAGATCGAGTTGAGCTAGCTTATTCGGGCTAGCTCAGCTCAGGCCAGCTGATGAAGCCAAACCGTTCGCACTACATTCTAGCCTGACCGAGTTTCATCAGATTCGGTACCACTAAAACCCGAGCTTGTTAATAAGTCACTGTCACTGCTATCACTGCCACTATTTGCATCGTCGTCCTCCATGTTTTATGTTGCCGTGTCTCTCTCATGTCTTTTTTTGTGTGTGAAATAACTGAAACAATGGTATTTTGTAGAATGTTTGTTCGTTATTGCCCTTTCCCTCAGTCGTATGTCTAGAACTTAACACCTAATTTCACGGAAACCCCTGCACCATTTAAATCAATTTTAAAAAAAAATAATTCCAAAACATTTTTCTACCATTTAAAAAAAAAAAAAAAAGCTCCAAAAACCGAGTCCTTATTAAATTTGAAATGGGTCATTAAAATGAAAGGAGAACATAAATATTGAATGAAAGAAAAGCATTTATTTCCTATAAAATCAATCATAAAATGCAAATTCAAAAACTTTTAAAGAAAGGCAATTTAAAGGCAAATTAGGTACACATGGCGCCATCTCTTGAGCAAACAAACAAACATAAGCCAATTCTATTACATATTAATTCCCCCCACCCCTTTGGATTTTTTGAATATTTTTTTTTTTAGATTCATGCATTGTCACCGACTTTACGTATGTGTACAAAATTTCAGCAAGATCGGACTGGTGGAAGGAATTGAAATATTGACCACAAGATTTCATTCAACAAACATGACCCAAATGGCGAAAGTTATTAAAAATTAACTGGTATTTTAAACGGCACTCTACTGTTAATTTAGTTTCATAAATGTAATAATAAATAATTCGTTTTCTTTTTCCCTATTGTGTATTGTACAAGTAATAAGTTATAACGAAACCACTTTATTACAGAAAAAAGTTTAAAAAAAAATTCTATTTCTTCTATAATTACATTATACAAATTTTAATTGAAGATTTTTTTTAAATTACTGAATGGCTACGATTTTAAATTGCGTATGAAAATTGAAATTTTCCAATATGTTCAAATATTCCAAACGAATTTCTTGAATAAAATATTTTTTTTAGATTTAGTAGTGATAGCAAGAAATTTATGTTTCCGGTAGTCGACCAAGCCCCAAAGCTTTTCCTTACATGAAATACCATGATAAATAATAATGACTCCTAACCCTGATGGGACATGTTCTCTTTGTGGTTCCGATTCATCACTTTGACATAAAATGTGATTGGCCCGGTTCCCCCAGCGAACTTTATCTCGTCGAAAACTAGAAACTCATCAATCAAGAATCGCACTTGAAAAATAGGGATTTTCAGGCAAAGGAAACTTTCTCAGGAAAAAAAAGTGAGAAAACAAAAAGATCTATCAATACCTTTCTTTAAATTCCTTAACCGTAAACATTGTTCTAAATTGCCATCTATAAAACTATCAAACTGTCATCATACAAATCGCAAAGATTAAATTAATGAAATATGAATACTTCATATTTCATTATGTTCATTTTAAAATGGATATTGCCATTAAATTGGAATCGATTAATAATTCTTATGAAAATACGATAGAATTTGATTAATTATTTATTTAAATATATGTGATCAAATATTTAAAAATCTACATAAAAATATAGACAACAAGTCTTTAGAAAAAATTTTATAAATAAAAAAAGAAACACTTAAATAATCCTTGACCTGAGAACTATATAATGTTTTAAACGAATTTTATTTCTGTTTTGATACATTTGAAAATTCGCTTATTATTCTATGTAATATAACATGAATTTTATTTTCAATCAAATAAACTATCAACAAAATATCACTTGCTAGAAAGGTGTAATTTTGGTAGATCTACTTAAATATTCCAAATTACTGCATTTTAAAAATTCTTAATTTTTCCAGGCTTAGATTCTAGAAGTTGTTGAACCGTATAGGAAGAATATTGGCCCATGCTGACATAATAGTGGCTTTTCGTTGATTCAAATGGGAAGACGGTATCTGTGGCTTCGAATAGATCTTTTCATCTCTTCCCATAAATGCTCTATTGGATTGAGATCAGGAGACTGAGCCGACCAACAAAGCACATAGAACCAATCAGAGACAGCCACAGAGTGCATTGTCTTGTCGAAAGTGGGCATCTGTGTCGGGGTACACTGTCGCTAAAAAGTGGTGATCCTGGTGTATGTTAGCAATTTATATAGTTGAAATTATGTACCAGCCCTGTATAATTGCAAAAGATAATTAGATATAAAATTTCAGCCGAATAGTGCCAGTGGAACTCATACTTTACAAAACTTCCTCTCAGTAATTTTTTCTTCCGCCTACAATAGGTTTGTCTTTGGTAGGCTCATCTTCTGTGAAGAAATCACGTAAGCCTCGGATTTCGTTTGGAGCTATACGATCCTAGAAAAAGGCATTAGATGGAGAAATTATTTGAGTCCTCTGACAGTTTGTTTGCTCTGGTGCAAAATCTCAGAAAATAACTTTCTTGATTTTGCACTCGCCGATTCAATTACATTAAAACCGAGTTCGACTGTATTTGGCATTTCTTTTCTGCCAAAACGATTGATGGATTAAAAATTCTGAGGTGTGTTGTTACACTATGTGAATTTTGATAAATATCGAATTCTAGCTGATATACCCGACGTTGATCGGGCAGTTTTGTTTGATGAAATTTTGCAATATCTGAATTTGAATATAAATGAAAAACCCTTAATAGAGTATATATTCAGTTTGGAAAACCGAAAAGAATTCTTTAAAGTTCTCGCACTGGAATTTTGTGTCCAATTGGGTTCGCCCAGGAAAATTCGACATTGCATCCTAAACATTTTAGAATAGCAAAGAAAGGCTATGAGTATCGAATTATTTCTGTCTACATTAAAAATTAATTCATACATAGATTGAGAGAGTTGAGGAACTCTGTTTACAGCGTCATCAGCATCACTCATCAACATGTAACCGTTTCAATAGAGTTGTATTCCGTCATAGAGCGTGGAATCATGTCCTAAATGTGGTTGTTTATATTGACAGTATCAGCTTTAGCAGCAAAGATTGCCCTCTCACACGATCAGTTGAGATCTTTATAATTTCCTAATATGTTATAAACATTATCTAACTAAGTTCCTACACAACAAAAACCACATGAAAAATAAATTTTTCCAGTTTTTAGCTCTTTAGGGAGAGTACCTTCACCTTTTCAACAAAAGCTTGAGCTGCTGCACGCCTTAGGAGTTGTATTCTCTTATTTGTTTTAGAATAGTTTCTTACATTTCTCCCATTTCTTACTTTATCCCCCTTAACCCTTTATCGTCACCCCATAATAATTAATGAAAATAATTTTCACTGTTGCTTATTATTAAAGAATAACTTATGAATGGTCTGTGAGGGTTTTATCCTATGCCATACCTCAGCTGTTCAAATTATGATGAAAAATAGAAAAGAAAACTAAAATAAAAAAGAAAATTAAATATATAACAGGAAATTTTTTTGAGAAAAGTGAAGTTATATATTTAAAAAAATCTGTAAATCTGTATTGTTGATGTTTTGCTTTACTGTGATTGCAGTTTACTTGTGCAATTGTTACTGAAACCTACTGTAAATGGATTTCATAAGCAGTAATTGAACGGTCCGTGATAGTAACCAGGCAAGTGCACCGTATCCTATGGAAGTATTATCCTTTATCAGTTTGTTTATGCAGCAGCTAATTTAAGCTTCTCTATGTCTGTTTTATGAACGTTTCTCTAAGAATTAAAATTGTTTCAGTGCATAACTTATACTTGAAATTTCTAAACGCATTTAACAAATTTTTATTCTGTTACTTGCCTGGTTTCTGCACCGGGCTACTCAATTATCACATTTAGTAAGGATTTCTTCCTGTGGCTTACGTCCTTTTTGCTCCGAGCCTTTCAATTATTATTAACATTCAGAATGGAATGTTTTCATTTGTTATGATCTTCATCCATCTCTTCGTTTCCATCTGGAACTACTTTATATGGTTTTAATATTATGATCAGGGATTGATTTCTCATAAGGCCAACCTAGGCTATGGCCTAGGGTGAAGCAATCATATTATATTGAAAAGTATGTGCCTAGGACGTAGAATCATATAGCCTAGGACGCAATTATTGCTTTGGGTTATGGCATAGAAATGTGTTATTGATTGCGTTACAGGCTTTTTATTTCTCAGATGGATATGGATATTTGTCTCAGAAATGCGTATAGATATTAGCCATGTGGAATTGTCTCAGGATTGTGGTTAATGGCTGAAAATTCATGTGAAAGGGCTCAAAATTGGCTTAATATTTGGATCAACCTGAAAACATCTACGAATAGAAACTTAATGAACTAGTCAACAAGTTTCTTCATTTGCTTAGCGAATGAGCGGTCAGCAAGCTTACTGTGGCTCAAAGGATGGCTATTGTGCAGAAGAAGCGTGACTCTGCGACGATTGTTGGCTTTTTCTAAAAACCAAAGTTATTTTCAAGATTACTGTTTTCTTCTGTTAGTACGACTCCGGCATAAGCATTTAAGAAGTGTCATGGTATTCTTCCGGAAGCAAATTTCGTTCAAAATTGGGATCATGATTTTCGAGAAGTGTCATGCTAGCAGATAGACAGCCAAGATAGATTTTAAAGAAATTTAAGAGGAACAATCTTTAAAAACTTTGTAAACTTCTGCAATGCGGTGCGCATGTACGGTAGCAATAATCCGAAGCAAGCACGTAACTTCAGGGTATTGTAGCAATGCAGGTTTATTAAACCGATTATTAAACTGATTTCGTGAACACAATTAAAATTTAATTACCATATATAACTGTTTCTTTCACATGAGGTTCATTAATTGTTCCCAATTGCGAGTTAGACAGAAAACTTGTTACGTTGTAAGTTGGTAATTTCGTTCCGTGTTTTAATTTTGTTAAGAAAGGTACAATATGTAATATTTCTCATTAACACTTCAATAAAATTATTCGTTTTTTTGTGACCGAGTTCAGCAACGTATGGAAATCTCCCGACTGTTACCTGAACGTACTAGAACGTAATTTTTTTTCCTTATTGAAGCTTAACATTCCATTTGTGAATTACAGTGTCATGAAAAAATTCTTCTTTCTATATAAATCCTTCTTTCTATTCTTCTTTCGGTACTAGCTGATATGCCCGGCGTTGCTCGGGCTGATTGTTTGATTAAATTTTGCAATATCTGAATTTGAATATAAATCAAAAACCCTTAATACAGTATATATTTACTTTGGAAACACGAAAGAATTCTTTGGAATTTTGTGTCCAATTGGGTTCGCCCAGGAAAATTCGACATTGCATCCTTAACATTTTAGAATATCAAAGAAAGGCTCCTGTAAGTATTGAATTGTTTCTATCGATATTAAAAAATACTGGTACTTCATAGATTGATTGAGAGAGTTGAGGAGCACTGTTTACAGCGTCCTCAGCATCCCTCATCGACATGTAACAGTTTCAGTAGAGTTGTATTCAGTCGCAGCGCGTGGAATCATGTCCTGAATGTGGTTGTTTATATTGACAGTACCAATTTTAGCAGCGAAGATTGCATTCTCACACAATCAGTTGAGATCTTTATAAGTTTCTAATATGTTTAGATAAGCTTTATCTACAACTTCTCTAAGTTATTAGCTTATTATGGAAAGTACCTTTACCTTTTCAGCAAAAGCTTGAGCAGCTGCACGCCGTAGAAGTTGTATTCTCTTAATGGTTTTAGAATATTTTTTTATGTCTCTCCAAAGATTTTAATAAAAAAAAATAGTAATTTTTATTTATTTATTTATTACTTTTTATAACATTATCCCCTTAACCATTTATCGTTACCCCATAAAAATTCATGAAAACAAAATTTTGACTGTTGCTTATTATTACTAATCATGTCAGGATTAGAATTATCATAAAAAAATTTTATTACATGACAATTATTTGTTAATATATTGTTGCCTTTATGGCAAAAAAAACTATTTGTGAACCAATATATTTCATTACCCATAAATTGCTTATTTCATACAGATATCACGACTAATGGCACCAAACACAGTACTGGGAGCACCATACAAATCTCCAGACTTATCTCCAGTTTTAGATATTTTTCATGATTGTGGTAGTATTACGCAGCTGTGTGTTAAGTTTTAACTTTATAACTTACTTTCAAGTTGCATTTTAAAAGCGGCAAACATACTTACATACTTACATTGCTAATGCAATTATATCAAGTTATAAAATTTTGAAAGGCATTATAAAGTAAGGACGGGGATATTCATCCAAGCGTTTATACAAATCATTTGCAGAAAGTTATGGGCCAGTTCTGTGCTTTTATAAATTTAAAGATTGATTTTTGGAATTTAAAAAATCATTCAGAAAATCATCCTAAATTAAATGCCTAAGAACAGAGAAAAAAGAAAGTAAAGAGAGTTTCAAACTGAAAATTAAAAAAAAAATCGTCTTAAAAATGCAATTACTCATAATTATTGACCTTTTTTAAAAGGAATATATATTCCTTTCTTAACTTTTTATCGGAACAGTAATTCAAGGCTCTGATGGTTGACTGATAATTAGAAAAATGGGTTTTGAATTTCTCCCCGACAGATGAACCATTAATCATTTAAATGTTCTATTTTGAATCACTGGATTACTTGGAAGAAATTCTGGCTTCATTCTTGCTTAATTTTCAAGCCGAAGAAAAATAGATTTAATTCATTTATTTTGATGTTTTTTGGAGGAAAATTGTTGAAACCTTTAAGAAGCCGTTATACATGTATAATGGATGCTAAACTAAAGAATATTTTGAAAATTAATAAATGGCATGTAGTGTTTTGAAGCAAAACTTTTTAACTATACATATAAAAGCCGATACTAAGTAATTATAATTGAAAACATATTGCCTCAAGACCTTTACAATGTGCTTTATTACATTGTGTATTACAATACAAATGGGAGACTCTTTGTTTTAGTTTCTGAAATCTACCACCAGAGTGTACGATGTGTCATCAGAGACAAATGAAAGTAAGAGACTGGCAGTGCCCTATTCATTTTGCTGAGCGCTACTGGTGCCACCGGAAGTGCAGCGATCGCCATTAAGAGAATGGCAGAAACCTAAGGCGGCGTATGTTCTCAATGTTATTTCAGCTGTTTTTGTAGATGACTTCAAAAGGTATTAGTAAGCCTGTTTTCTGATTTTTTTAAAAAAACTTTATTGCATTAACTAACGATAACTTATACTTTTAATGACTTTTAATAGCTGGTTCAATGCCTTACGAATTTTTAAAAGAGCGCCTACAACTCGCAACTCCTATCGTTATTGTAATAATGGAGGCTTAGCCAGAGACAAGTGAAAGCATAGATGAAGAAAACTGAAGAAGCAAAGTTATTTCTTCATCCATGGTGAAAGTAAATGAATCTAGAGGAAGGATGAATTTATTTTTTAAGTCTTAACTGATTTTTATTATTAAAAAAGTTGATTCTTATAACTTAATCAGTCTTAATCATAGAGAAAGGAAGTAAACCCTCTAGAGTGTGGATCACGTGATTTTGACCGTGGAATCCAGGGGCCATATTGGTGTAGTATAAGACGACCCATTAATCAAATAACCTAACTTCAATATACGACTTTGTGGAGTTGTCTTGTTTTAGCGAGTACAGAAAACGATTTAAAAAATTTAGATTAAATAATATGCATTTTAAAAAAATATATATATATATTTTTGGTGCCTCTCATTTAAATATGAATTCAGAAAATAATAAAAGAAATTCAAATTTTTCTATTAAGCTCATGCTCACAAGTTAAATTTAAGATTGCGTTTATTTTTTTTAATCCATATGCTTTTATTTTTTTTAAACTATAAAAAACCATATGCTTTCCTCCTACTCCAACATGGACGCCTGGGTACTTCCGGTTCCACGCTCCGTTCAATGTGAAAGTCACGTGATCCACACTCTAGAGTTTATACTTCCTTTCTCTATGGTCTTAATACCTAATAAATATTTTCATTTGTATTACTAAATAAAAAGTAAATTTGAAGCGTCTTCATACAGTATTACCAATGGAGTTTCGAAAATAGCTTCAGTTACACAAAAATTTTAAATTGATTTATTCTTTATTGATTTTTAAATATAATAAGTCGTGATAAGACACTGCGTATATTTTCTCCATTTATTTTTTCTGTCAGTCGCTTGGTTTCATGGTGATATCGAATATTACAGTATGTGATGACAATAAGTCTAATAAGTCGAAGCACATGATCGTCAGAAGGACTCATTTCAAATGAATGGTGAGTTAATTTAGTGAAAATATTAATTTTGTTTTCGGTTATAAAATGTAATGTTTTTGCTAGAATTTTGATAGGCATATTCAATTTAATTGCTCTTTGCTCTCCTAGATTATAAAATTCACTCCTAATGATTTTTTCTGAAATTTTGCACAGGTATACTACATCTTTCGATGGTGTGATAAGGCCTCCTTATTTTTTTTTCTCAATGATATTGATATTGCTCTGTGGTAGCTCTGATATTGCTCTTTCAACGCTTCTTTACATTGAATGCAGATTATAGATTTAATTACAGACCTAGAAACGAATCCTGCCGAATCACAATATTTTGACAAGATTTTAATATCAGGGATTGGATAATAAACCATTAAGGAATGACATAACCAAGTACCGAAAGGTTAAACTAAACCATTCGCGGAACTATATTTTTAAACCGCCCTATGTTAACATTGGAAGTTTCTAATGGACCATTATGATACCATTAAACCCCGTAACTTTGAAATAATTTCAACTATCATTAATTTTACGTTATATTCATTCATGACACATCATTCCAAGTTGTTTGATATATTACATGCAATATTTTAGCATTGAATGTTCCAATGAACCATAATGGTTCCACTAAACCAGGTACCTTGAAACCAATTTCGACTATCGTTGATTTTACGTTACATTCATTCTTGACACATCATTCCAAGTTGTTTGATATATTACATGCTATATTTTAGCATTGAAAGTTACAATGAACCATCATGGTTCCACTAAACCAGGTTCCTTGAAACCAATTTGGATTATCATGAATTTTACGTTATAATCATTCATGGCACCTTATTCCAAATCGTTTGATATATTACATGCCATATTTTGGTATTGAAAGTTCCAATGAACCATAATGGTTCCACTAAACCAGAATGGTTCCACTAAACCAATTTGGACTATCATTACTTTTACGTGATATTCATTTATGATACATTATCACAATTTGTTTGATATATTACATGCCATATCTTATCATTGAAAATTTTTGAAGGTGTCATAAAGGTACCATTAGTGCACGTGCCAATGTTTCGATTGCAACAATTTTCAAAATGGTTCATTTCCTGAACCATATTTATTGGCCGAAATAGTAATTTATATTCGAATGTATCTCGTCATTAAGATATGTTTGACATATTACTTAATATATCTATCCATTGAAAATTGCTAGATGGGGTCGTGATGGTACATTTTGTGGACGTGCTAATGAACCGATTTAGATAAAATTTATGATTTTTTCATGGCATGTACCATATTCATCGACTGACGAAAATAGTAATGAATAACCGCATCTATCTCGTCATTACGATTTGTTTGATATATTACTCAATATTTCTTCCCATTGAAAATTGCTGGGCGGGAAAATAGAGGTACCATTTGTGCACGTGCCAATGAACCAATTTAGATAATATTTGTAACTGGTTCGTGCCATGAACCATATTCATCGACTGACGAAAACAGATTTTGAAAATCTTTCATAACCTCGGAGGAGTTTGAGTTACAGACAGACAGACAGACAGACAGACAGACAGACAGACAGACAGACAGACACGTTTCCCCACACTGATAGCATAAAGCACCTTTCGGTACTTAATAATGAGACGCGTCATCTGATATGGCCTCATGATTATATGAGGCGTTGAGCGCAAAAGTGGCCCAAGCCGAAAAAAATATGTTCTGAGAAAATCGCAAAACAAAAATACGACATTTTGATGATAAATATTTCAAAGGCATATTGTAGTAGATAAAAAAAACCTTTTTATACTTACTTATTTACACTGTAAAAAGCAATCTATCAGCAAGTTATTTCCACATGTTACTCTTTTTCAACATTATTGTTGGTTGGGCCACTATTGCGCTCAACGCCTCATATTCATCAGAGTTATACATGGATTAATGTTTTGTGCCCTGCACTCAATTTTAACCTGGTAAATTTAATGCCAATCAATTTGTCATTAATTTAATGTTTAATAAAAAATGCTGTATAATTTTGTTGCCGAAATAAAAGATGTATCCACTTTTTAAGGCAGGACATTAAAGGTAGGACATTAAACTGGAAGGATATTTAAAAGTTTAATTGCTATCAATAAAGAAACCTAACATAACTTATCAAATATTAACTAATTGATTTTAAAATTTTAAATTAAAAGAAAACCTGGTAACCTAAAATATTTTTGAAAAGGTACTTAAATTGTTTTGTTTTGTTTTTTTTAACAAAAAACGAAAAAGAAGAAATAATTCTCAGTTCAATAAAATAATCAGTTTATTAATCCAAATATTGTAATATGCAATTAACTAATAATATAATTACTTGTGAACAATTAAAAAAAAAAACGATTTGACCAATATTATAATTTGTACATCTCGTATAATCAACAATAATTTGGATTATAATTAGTGAACTGTATATTTTATTTTATTAACTTTCGAATTATAATTTATAAAGGAGAGTTTTCCTAGTTGATTGTTTAATTTAACTCAACCTCCTTTTCCATTTAAGCTTTTCTTTTTAAATTTATGTTTAAGAATAACTTTATTTATCACCAAATAACTTTTTATCGGTAAGCCGATTTGGATGATTATTTTTTGTTTAATAGAGCAAGTTTTTCTGGTGGTCTCATAATAAATTTATCCAGATATCTTGGTAGATATTATAAAAAATAATTGTTTGCGATTGATTCACATGCATTGCCGCCGGCGATCAGCGTTTCTTGCCAATCCCGTAATGGCGGCGCGAAGGCACCACTAGAGGGGAGGTCACTGCCAGTCTCTTTCTTCATTTGTCTCTGTGTGTCATCGAGAGTTATTTTAACTTCCGGTTTCTCGTGTCGCCTGCTTTTTGAATAGGCAAAACTTGAGTAGTAACGTTGCAGCATCGATAAGTTCTTAAAACAACAGCAAAATAAAAACAAGAATGATTTTACCGCCAAAGCGGATAAAGGAAGCACATTTTCATGTTATAGCATCGTACATGAATATATTGAATTAATCAACATTTTAAAACACTTAAGAGAAAATAAATAAATATGAAAACGAAATTGTAAATTACTATTTAAGTAAGCTAATGTATAGAGAGAATTTAAACGAATAAACTTGAAGAACTGAAAGGTAAATGGAAAGGGAGTTATTCCTCATACATTAAAAAAAAAAAAGTTCTTTAATTTGTAAGAATTCCCACATAATGTTAAACGAAGTGAGCCTAAATTGCTGAAGCGTTGTGTGTAAGCATCTAATTTTTTTTCATATTAAATTACTAAAGTGTTTCTACGTTATCATCTACAATTGAAGCACGCGATTAACTACTATTAATTAGCAATATGTATAACAGTAATGAGTTTTAGATAACATTAAGCCTAACAGCATTATGCTCTTGATACAAATAAGCTATGGATAACAATAGATCTAACAACTCGTAATGAGTTGGTTGATATATTACACGCCATATCTTAGCATTGAAAGTTCTAACAATACTATATTGTACCATTAGGGCACATGCAACAAAACCAATACCCACTATCATTATTTTCTCGTTATATTCACTCATGACACGTTGTTACGAGTCGTTTCATATATAAAATGCCATATTTTAGCACTGAAAGATCCAACGGTACCATATGGTTTCATATGGCACCATTAGGGCACGTGCTACTAAACCAATAACCGTTATCATTATTTACTTGTTATATTCACTCATTATATATTGTTGCGAGTTGTTTGATATATTACATGCCATTTATTAACATTGAAAGTTCCAAGGGTACTGTATGGTATCATATGGTACCATTAGGGTACGTGCTACTAAACAATAACCGTTATCATTATATACTCGTTATATTCACTCATAGCACGTTGTTACGAGTCGTTTGCTATATAACGAGGGGCGATTGATAAATAAGGTCTCCATGGCTGTAACTTTTTTATTTGTTAACCGATTTTCAAAATTCTTTTTGTATCTTATACTCACATTTGTCTTCAATGTAATACACTATTCACTTTTCGACATAGTCCCCATCCCTTTCCACGTATTGCGCCAACGCGTGACTAGTTGGGTGAACCCGTCGGAGAGGAATTCCGGAGTTGTTGTCGACACCAGGATTGAATGGCAGCTTTGGACCCTCTTCTGGAGTACGATAACGTCCGCCCGCACACGAGTCCCACACACCAGAGGCGTTGCAGCGTCTACAGTTCAAAGATGAAAAATTGCAGTTCAAAAATGAAAGACTGTGCTGAGCTTACGTGCGGATGCAGGTCATTTTATAATTCGGCATGAACCATTTAAAATATAATTCTTTAACAATATATTATAAAGGAAGCATGGGTTGCTAACATATTCTTCATGTAGGCATACAAATTAATTTAGTTTCTGTTTATCTAAATCACTGATGATGTTTATAAGCGATCCTCCATGTTTAGATCATGTTTAAGGGATAGGGACACTCAAACTTGACGAAACTCATTTGCATTAAATGAACTGTTCATTCTAAAAGTTCGAATAACATTTTAGAAGATCCAGAATAAAAGAAATTACGATTGTATTCACTTAAAATATATTATAGTTAAATTTAAACTGAATAAACATTGAAGCTTTACATCCAGTGAAGTAGGCCAAACTCATAGGTACAATATATTGAATGATTTATCTGCTACTTGCTTACTACTAACATTTATAAATAAAGCAAATGTTCACGCAAAAATAGTAATAAACCAATTTTGGAATTAGCCTCTATCTTTTGTAGTTTTTCAAGCATTAAGCACTATATCAGGATGCTCTCACAGGCTAAACATTCGTCACTACATTTGCAGTGCTTAATGCTTGAACTAGAAATAAAAACAATTACAAATCAAAAGTTTATTTATTAAATATAATAATTTAAACTTTATTAAAAACTTACAATATTTTTAAAATGATAGAAAAACTCAAAAATGTCTATCGATATTTTCCTTTAATTTGCTAACGAGCTCTTTTTCTGCCTTGTAATGTTTTTCTTGCTGACCTCCTTCCCTCCTTTGTGACATCATCAGATCATAGTGTCCGGGCCTTGTTATCTAGGAGGCCTTGACTGGTCCCCTTATTCCAATAGCGACGAAGGAGCCCGCGTATCACCAATTTTTCTGCCATATTTGTACACTGGCTGACGCAGGTGGCACAATGTCTATGGCATTCAAATTTGTACTGACGTTTCTTCCCACTCTTTTCTCTTAATAAACTGCGATATACCCTTGTGGTAAATGGTCTTCGCCCAGAATTTGTCAAACTCTAACCCCCCCTCCCGAGTCGGACACTACTTTTGACTTAACCTCTGTAGTAACATGGTTGTTCAGGAATAATGATTTGTTTAAACAAGTGCTGGATTTTGTCCAGGACAATGGATTCAAACATCTTTGGAATTACCGATTGAATAGTTATGGGTCTATAGTTAGTAACATCGTGCTTATCACCAGATTTGTAAATTGGGACTACAAAACTTTGTTTCCAGAAATCAGGAAAAACACCACTAGATAAAGAGTTATTAAATAAGATGAGCAAAGGGAGGCATAAAGATGAGGCACAGGATGAGATGAAGACTGGATGCAGTTTGTCAGGGCCGGGACTTTTCCTGGTGTTAAGGGCCAATAGTTTATTTTCAAGATCTGATGAAGAGATGTGAATTTTTGATATATCAACTTGGTTGCTGTATTCAGTTGTAGTGGTATCAGGTGGAGCACTGCTGTCGACAAAGACTGAAGAGAAATATCGTGAGAATAATTGAGATACACCATGGGGGTTGTTTTGTATGTCATTATTGTAGTACATGGAGGTTGGTAGAAAATTATCAGATCTTTTAGTGTTAACATATTTCAAAATATTTTTGATATTGGTAGAGATGGAAGATTCTACTTTCAGGATATAGTTTTTGTAGCAAGACATAGCAAGAGACTTGCATTGCGAGCGCAATAAAGAAAAGTTTGTGTAGTCGAAGAAATTCCAAGAAATAATAACATAGCTAGATGAACAGGATTAAGTCGCCGAGGAGGACAACATACCGGGAAAACCAATATTTATCTCTAACTGTCCGCCACCTAGAAAATCAAGAGCGAGACAATTCTCTCCGGAACTGTCAGTTGCCACAGGAGCCAGATGTGAAGGCAAGCTGTGCAGATAGCTTCATCAGCGAGGCCATTATACAAAAATACTGATGGTCTTCATCCCACTTACCTAAAGCGTAAAGAAGTGATCGTCTTAGATGGTCCAGACAGTCTTAGTCTGGGACCCAAGTCAATGAGCCTGCGTTTTCTTCAGCGAGGAGACCAGATTCAGTTTAAACACCAACTGCCAACATGTCCACAGATGGAGAGAGCCTGGAACTCGACATCTCCCATACAACATAAGGAGACTGATCATTATGTAGGGTGGAATATACTCTGAGTCGGCATCATGTTGGAAGATCATTCCGTGTATTTGAAAGAGGCACTTGATATTTGAACGAAATATTTACCAGAAGAAGGTATCAGCCAGCTCTCTAATCTTGAATCTTATAAAATATACATGGGAAGCGTTGTTATATTAGAATAGCCCTGGGAAGATACAGTTATAGTAGAACAGACCATGCTCAATTTATTTCTTTGAAAGCTTATATGCGAGTATTGAAGTTTTGCATTGTAATTATTTCAAAGGAACAATGAAAAACTTATTTGTTGTTTCCTGCTTTTTGATATATAAAAAATCTTATTTCTTCTTACCGTAGTCATAATCTAGTTGCTATCCTGTGGGAACAAAGAAGGAAATAAACCCAATCACATTTCTTTACTCTATAATCATGAAATATTCATGAGTAACGTTCGAAATTTCTGTTCGGATTTTATGGATTTCTTACTTCAAAAGAAAAAACAACATTCTGTTTTTTATCTGTAACTTCAAAAATAAGAAAAAAAGTATATTATACATGAAGAATGAATGAATGTCTGTTTAGAAAAAGGTTTCGAAAATTTGACATTTAATTAAGCTTTTTGTTGACGCGAAGTTTTAATGTTATCGAATTCAACTTCTTTTGTTAGAAATTAATCTGAAAACATGGGAGGAGCACAATCACAAAGGTAGTTTTTACGTTAAAGCAAAAGTTATTTCATATTAAGGTTTAGGCTTAATAAACTTTTAAAACAATCTTAAGAAGCGTAGGCTATGCCATAAAAGTTTAATTAGTTAATTAAGTTGAGTATGCTTATAATAAAAAATTAAAGTTAATTAAGTTGTCAGATCATCTAATTCGAAAGCAAAGAAAATTGCGAAAACTTTTCATTTTGTTCATTCTTTTTATATTTTATCAAGGCTATTAAACAATTCTAAATAATATAAGAAAATTTTAAGCCTTGTGAAGAAGTAGTGTTTTCAGGCAAGAATAAAATCTTGTAAACATTCCAAGGAGGAGCTTTAGCAGTGCAGCAGAAATACATTTATAAGATTATCAAAAAGAAATTCATCCCCCCCTCCCTCCGCCTCCCGAGTAGGATAAGGCAAGTCATCTATTTTTATCCCTTTATCTGCACTTTTTATCTCTCCCCAAGTTTTTTTTTTTAATCAATAAATTGATTTTCTCGTACGTAATATGTAAAAAATGTAAAAAACCCCGTATGTTCTTTCCTTTCTCATCATTTCCGAACGTATGATATATCACATGCCATATATTGCAATAGTTCTAAGGACCAAGTGACAGCCACCCCCACAAATCCGATCCCACTGGAACAATTGGGCCTAAACTTCATGGTAATATCGATCTTGCCTAGAGGAATCTGGATACAGGATTTTACACCTAAATAGCACATAGATATGTTGCCCTCTGTGAATTCCACCCCCGTAATTCCGATCCCCGTATACCAAACAAAACCAAACTAAATAGTGCAGATGGACATGCTCATAGTAAGCTACTGTTACGTGTAAATTTATAACACTTGATAGTAGAGTACGCAGTGGAAAAATCAAACGACACGTAAGCAGTAGGCGTGAAAGTAAAATAAAGTATTTATTTTCAAATTGAACAATAAATAAGTAAATGTCACCGAAAAACTATAAACAAAATAAAATATCTCAATATAATGAATTAATAAATATATCAAATGAATAAACACCAAATGGTAAACAATTTTAGTCCACCACCCAAAATAAAGACGACACTTGCTTAATTAGCACACACATACTTGCCACCAGCACTAATAGATCCGCACTTGGTTCGTATATTCAATAAGCAGCTTGAAGGTGTAAAACAATCATAAGTAGGATAAGATAAACTGTTAGACGACGTTGCCGGGACTAACACACACTATCATTTCACATAGATGCCACAATATACTGAATAACATTAACTGAACATTAACCAGAGCTCCTTCATGAAGAACACTATTGCGTAATATGCTTTGCAGAATAATCATGAGCCAATGCTCTAGAAAACATTAATAAGAGTCACAGCCGAGAAAAATAAACACAAATGACACTGTCCGGTGAATATGCAATTCTAGGGGTTAAACCTTAAAGCCGAAATGCTGCTGCACACTCCTAAATAGAACGGAGAATAACCACTTAATAAACTTAGAACTTATGCCGGGATTTGAGTCGTGCGTCGTCGATAAATACCCGTTGCATTCAGCCAGACGTTTCGACAAATGAAGAATTTAATGGAGTTCGGCGTAACGTTTAGAAAAACATATTAAGTCGCACTAAACGAGAACAAAGCCTAGTCCGTCAGTCAGATAGGCGTTCAGTCCGAAAGGCCACAGTCCGCGTAGATAGGAAATGTAGTTAAGCCGGTAAGCTTTCAATTCCGCAAAAGCTACCAACGCAAAGTTAGCGTTTAAAAATAACTGAGTTTTAATGCTAACCAAGCAGTCTATACTCAGTCCAACGAGGAATCTTAATTCCTTCCCCATCGTCCTCCTTCGGAAAAGCTTTAGAGTTCACTCTGCCACGTATGCACCCCGACGGCTTCGTACTAGCGGAGTTCTCCTCTCCTCCGTCGCTCGTCGAAGATGCAGGCTCGTCGCTGGCGCCGGATCGGATGTATCAGTCTTCCCATTCACAGCATTTAGGAAACCCGTCACGCTGCCATAATCAGCTATTTGGCCATACGGGCTGTTTTTCCTCCGGCTCCATTTCTGACGACCTCTCCATAAGGCTCTCTCTTTCCTTCTCCCCTGGATCTCTTGAGTCTTCGTGACGAAACTCCCGCTCTCCTTCCTCATTGGTCGGGACCTCAAGACGCTTTTTACGTCGAGCATCGCCACGCTTCCCTTTCCAGCTCGATGAATAGAAGTAACGAGTGTGGAAAGGGGCGATGACGTCATCGGAATCTTGACGGATGCAGAAATTCCGTGACAGCTACATTCCGATTTTCAACCTTCTACCTCAAAAAATGTAGAAATTATGAAGGGGACGGACTGACATCATAAAACCAATAAGTAGCTCCATTCTTATTCTACTTACGAGGGTCAGTCAAATGAAAACCGGAAATATTTTTTTTACTGATCCTTTATTACAGACAGAATTGGTACACTATTTTTCAATGTAGTCCCCATCTTTTCGATGCATTCCGCCATCGAGTCAGGAAGGCATAGATACCTCGGGAAAAAGAATCTTCATATAATGGAGATCTTGCTTATAGGAATCTGCATACCGAATTTCACTCCTTTATATGCGTAAATACACCTATTCCGTTTGGTCCCCTCTAATTTTCACCCCCAAAACTCCGACCTTAGTGGGCTAATCAAAACCAAACTAAATAGTGAAGGTGCACATGCCCACAGTAAGCTACATTCCGACTTTTTTGTTCCATTTTGACTTCATCAGTCAAATTTATTCTAAACCCATGAATAGTTTTCCCCATCTAAAAGGTAACATTTCGGGTATCTTTTTTTGGGTACATCATTCTTCTTGTCTAGAAAAACTTACTTTGTTTGTCCATGAACGGGGAGATCATGCAAATTTTGTTTCAGTTTCGCTAGAACATAATAATTCGATTGTCGATGTCTTCCCAATTATTAGGAGCTTTAGCATAAAAGCTACTTATAAGAATGCGCCCTTGGTCTGTACGTTTATCCGGCCGTCCGTCCGTCCGCCGTTTGCACGATAACTTGAAAACGGATTAACTTTATCAAATTTCGTTTTCAGAAATATGACCATCAAAGTCTTAGCTCGGCCGTATCAACTTTTCAGAATTTTTCGTGGACTCCTTCAAGTCGAATTCACGTGCTAAAACAGTGAGTGTAAAGAATTCAAAGATACTGGCATGCCGTATAACAGTCGATTTGTCAAGAAGGAAGGGATTGTTACTTTCTGTTCATCTTTTACGCATTATTGACATCGGCGCGCGCACGTGAAATCGTTTTGTAGACGCACGATTGCTCAAGTGCTCATAATCTATAAGCTTATTATTAAGTAGCGGAAAAATGGAGCTAATTATTGGTTTTATTTTATACACGATTTGAATCACCCTTCATCATTTCCACATTTTTTGAGGTAGAAGGTTGAAAGTCGGAATGTAGCTTACTGTGGGCATGTGCACCTTCACTATTTAGTTTGGTTTTGATTAGCCCACTAAGGTCGGAGTTTTGGGGGTGAAAATTAGAGGGGACCAAACGGTCTAGGTGTATTTATGCATATAAAGGAGTGAAATTCGGTATGTAGATTCCTATAAACAAGATCTCCATTATATGAAGATTTTTTTTCCCCAAGGTATCCATGCCTTCCCGACTCGATGGCGGAATGCATCGAAAAGATGGGGACTACATTGAAAAATAGTGTACTAACTCTGTCTGTAATAAAGGAGCTGTAAAAAAATATTTTCATTCTACTGACCCCCGTAAGTAGACTAAGAATGGAGCTACTTATTGGTTTTGTAATGTCAGACCATGCCCTTCATAATTTCTACATTTTTTGAGGCAGAAGGTTGAAATTCGGAATGTAGCTTACTATGGGCATGTCCATCTGCACTATTTAGTTTGGTTTTGTTTGGTATACGGGGATCGGAATTACGGGGGTGGAATTCACAGAGGGCAACATATCTATGTTCTATTTAGGCGTAAAATCCAGTATCCAGATTCCTCTAGGCAAGATCTACATTACTATGAAGTTTAGGCCCAATTGTTCCAGTGGGATCGGATTTGCGGGGGTGGCAGTCACTTGGTCCTGAGAACTATTGCAATATATGGCATGTGATATATCATACGTTCGGAAATGATGAGAAAGGAAAGAACATACGGGGTTTTTAACATTTTTTACATATTACATTCGAGAAAATCAATTTATTGATTAAAAAAAACTTGGGGAGAGTTAAAAAGTGCAGATGAAGGAGTAAAAATAGATGACATGCCTTATCCTACTCAGGAGGCGGGGGGGGGGGGGTAATTTATTTGTAATAAACGTATAAATGCATTTCTGCTTCACTGCTAAAGCTCCTCCTTGGAATGTTTACAAGATTTTATTCAAAATAAACTTTGTCCTTAAATAGTTTATAATGTCTGAGGCCACCGGCAACTTTCATTCCGCCTGAATACCATCGCTTCTTTTGTTGTCCTTTCATCGTGATCGTAAATTATTATCTGGAAATTCCAAAATTTTTAAAGCATTGTGTCACGCTTGAATACGAAGCCATATATGAGGCTTCTATTAAAATATCGGTCCTCGCGACTGCTCGGTAAAACAGTATCCAGAGTCACAGGGATGTCCTTAATTTTCCCTTACAATGTTTTACTTCTTTTTAACACTAGGAAGGTTTTCAGGGGGAATCATTCACCGACGTTCTTTACTGTCTACTTTTTAGGGCCAATTTGCTTAACTCAGGCTCCTGCTGCTTTACTATACTTTTGACTTGTTAATTATTATTATACATTAATTAAACTTTAATTTTCCAAACCGCACGCTTCTACCTATCATTTACATAAAATAAACGAGGGCTTTTTTTCTTAACTTTAAATGAAAGATCAGAGATTCAAAGTTAATGACTGGAAACTTGCCTCTTATACAGGGTGAGCTTAAAGTCGCGCACATCAAAGTTTAATGGGCCGTAATTATATATTAGAACAGACGAGGGTTAAACTCAGTTTTTGAAACGGGGAAATCATTTTTCTTTTTAACACACTTTATTCTACTTGCTTTGTCCGTATGTTTGTTTGAATGGATTTTGTATACGATATTAAAGTTACTTCCTATTAATTGATTGACTTGAAATTTTGCACTCTTACTTACTCCTGATGACAATACAGGTATCAATTAAACGAACCACTAATTAGTGGCATTTAATTAATTTAATTTTTATATGAAGACTTTTACCAATAGATGGCGGTAAAGTGTGTTTTTAAAAAAAAAATTTTATCCTTACTTTTATTTAAGAAGGACTATAAATGAAAATAAAATCTTGTAAACATTCCAAAGAGGAGCTCTAGTTATGAGGCAGAAATTAATCCCCTCGAGTAGGCTATAATCAAGTAGCAGCATCTGTGGTCACCTATTATTACCCCTTTATCTGCACTTTTTACCCCCCCCCCCCCTCCCTTCCAAATTTTTAATCAAAAATTAATTTTCTCGAACGTAGTATGTAGAACATGTAAAAGAGCTCTATCTTCTTTCCTTTCTCATCATTTTCGATCAAATGACATAAACATGCCATAAGTTGTCAATGTTGTAAAGAACAAGTGACTGCCACCCCCGCAACACCGATCACACTGGAACAATTTGGCCTAAACTTCATAGCAATATAGACCTCGCAGAGAGGATTCTGGATACTGAATTTCACTCCTTTACGTACCTAAACACCACATAGAGCTTTTGTCCCCTCTGATTCCCACCCCCGTAATGCCGACCAGAATCAAAACCATACTAAATTGTGAAGGTGGATATGCTCATAGTAAGCTACATTCCGTATTTCAACCTTCTTTACCTCAAAAAATGTAGAAATTATGAAGGGGACAGACGAACATTATAAAACCAATAAGTAGATCCATTCTTCCGCTACTTAATAATATAGATTATGAGCAATTGAGCAATTCTGCGTCGGCAAAGCGTGCTCACGTCGACAATACTTATAAGATAAACAGAAAGCAACATTGTATTCATTTTTGACGAATCGATTGTAACATGACATGACATTATCATGGTATTCTTTACGGTCACTCTTTTAGCACGTGAATTCGATTTGAAGGGGCCCACGAAAAAATCCTGAAAAGTTGATACAGCCGAGCTAAGACCTTGATGGTCATTTTTCTGAAAACAGAATTTGAAAATGTTAATCCGTTTTCAACTTATCGTGCAAAAGCCGAACGGCCGGACGGATAAACGTACAGACCAAGTAGACGTTATCTATAACTCCTAACAAGAAAAATTTGAAAATTAACGAAAATTTAAATAAAAATATAAAATAAATTAAAATAAAAGAATTTTTTTTTTACCTGCTTTTGTTTTTTAAAATATTTTCCATTAACTGCGAGGTTTTCGGGATTTTTCAAAGGGAAGTTCGCAAGGCTGTATCCAACACAAAGAATTTACTCTCTCTTGGAGGTACAGAGAGGAATAGAAGATTTAGGTTGTGTCGAAAATATTTAGCAGTTTGAAATCATCAATGAAAAAAACAAAAAAGGAAATTTTAGGGAGCACCCGGATTTGAACCAGGGACCTCTCGATCTGCAGTCGAATGCTCTGCCACTGAGCTATGCTCCCGGTTGGAGATCTTTATTCATAATTCATTAACTTATTTTCATACTTAGCATTTGAAAACAACGTTTAGTGATTTTTTTTTCCTAAAGATAATATTTTTAAATTTTTTTAAATTTATTTATTTATTTATTTTTTACAATTTTATTCACTTTCACTCCACAGCACGAAATGTTATTTAAATACTCTTTAATTATTAGCAAAACTATACAGGGCGTTTCTAAATGGAAGGACAATAAGTACCTAACAAACTTATGCAAAATGTTCAAAACTCAAATTGTAAGGATCTAAACGTCACGCAAAGTTTGCGTAAAACCTAGCGGAAACGTCATTTAATCTGAACAAGTGGCGCAGTTTATATTTGATATGTGGAGTACACTGAATGAGTAATGTAGGCTGAACCGAAATGGATTGTTACGGATTTTGATTATTGTTATGGATTTTTGTTGGTGATTGTTCTGGATTTTTATTCCAAATCATGTGTCATTGTTTGAATTTCTTCGTTTGTTTTAATTAATTCGTTAAAAGTTCCTCCACCCTTTAGATTTAATGAACTACTCGTGCGGAAAGTTCAAAAATGACGTAACGACGCAATCTAAATTTTGAGTTTTCGACATTTTCGATAAGGAACTTTTTGCTTCTATTGATGCATGGAATCACACTATGAGTTATTGTCCTTCCATTTAGAAACACCTTGTATTTTCGTAATATTAACGCTAGGAAATTTAGCTCATGATCTTATTTTTTAGGCTTTGAATTATTTGATATGTATCTTAAAGAAAAGAAATGAGTTTGTTGCAAATAATAACAAAAGTGATTAAAAAGAAAAGTAAACATCCGCGTACTTAAACATCCGTCATGGTAATCCACCACCTACTTTTACCAAGTACAAATATTTAAACATTTATTAATTTTTTTTTACATTTTTTATTATTTGTTACACAATCCGCCATAATAACACATATTCTGTGAAAATTTCAACCGGCTACCTATTACCGTTCAAAAGATACAGCCCTTAAAAGGTCGGACGGACGGATGGACAGCGGAGGCTTAGTAATAGGGTACCTTGACCCTTTCGGTACGGAACCCTGAAAGGAGAATTTCTACTTACAAGTACGTGTCAAGAAGACTTCCGTCATTGAAATTTTGAATAGAAAAATGAAAAATAACATGCCCCGGGTGAGGATCGAACTCACGACCTTGAGATTATGAGACTCACGCTCTACCTACTGAGCCACCGAGGCAACTGAACTACAAACTTTTAACCTCACCTTAAAAGAAAAAAAAAAAGTATTTACGTAAGAGGGTGGCAAATTTTTCCATACTTTATGAACTCACTAATAAGTTTATCTGTTTATCTGAATATTTTCTGCATGGTACAAATCTTGCGAACAATATTAAACCAACTTCCCGATATGCTAGAGAGATGAAAATTAGTAAACATACACAGTGACGATGACAATGTATGATAATGGAAAGTTAATGGAGATTATTTTCGAATAGTTCGTGTTCTAATGGTACTTAATTCATTAATACGAATGGCCTAATTGCGACAACAAACAATACGTTTTGAAGACAGATGAATTGTTGCACATTTAAGCATTGTTGCTGCTATATTGAAGCACGAGTAGGGTATAGTCAAGTAGCGGACTATGTTTACCCCTATATCTGCACTTTTTACTCCCCGCCCAAGTTTTTTAATCAAAAATTGATTTTCTCAAACGTAGTATATAGAAAATGCAAAAGAGCTCTATCTTCTTACCTTTCTCATCGTTTTGTTTACTTTAGTTTTGTTTATGTTTATTATTTGGGAAAACCAAACTCGGATCAGGTCCGGAAGCCAAGCCCCAGAAAAAGCCAAGCTCAAGGGGCTCAAATGCAAGGAAGGGAAAAAGTACGTGCTCGGGGAGTATTGATGCTTGGGTGTAGGAATTTCCTTACTATGTGACAAATATTTAGGATTGTGTAATGAGCGTGGAATACAAGTGGCAGAAAGAACGATAGGAACAATGTGTACTCTGGTAACCCCCCAAAGGCGTTTTATTTCATGTGCAAGAACCGTATACACTAAACGACCAATTTATTAGAGGCACCCCCGCTAATAGCGTGTTGCGCCTCCTTTAGCGGCGATAATGCATGAATACGTGCTGGCATGGATTCAAGAAGGTGTTGAAACCGTTGCGGAGGAATAGCAGCCCAAGCTGACATCACAGCGTCCCGTAATTGGTGCAGTTTGGAGGGTAGTGTGGGAAGGCTTCGGATGGTTCTCTCCACTTCATTTCATAAATACTCGATCGGGTTGAGATCGGGCAACCGAGCTGGCCACTGAAGCAGGTGGAAATCCGCGTCATGTTCCTCGAACCAGTCCAAGACCATTCGAGCACGGTGACAGGGAGCATTGTCCTGCTGAAACTGTCCGTCACCACCAGGGAACACAGTCATCATGAACGGGTGCACCAGATCGCCAACAATGTTCAGGTAGTGTGTCGCATTCAGTGATGTGTCTACGGATATCAGAGGACCCAGTGTGTCCCAAGAGAAGACACCTCAGACCAGCACTCCTCCTCCACCCGCCTGTACGGTTATCTGCTGACAGGATGGGTCCATGGCCTCGTGCTGTCTGCGCCTGATGCGCAGTCTGCCGTCCGCATGATGAAGTAGGAACCGCGATTCGTCGGACCAGGCGACCTTCTTTCACTCATCCAGTGTCCAGTGGCGATGCTTGTGTGTCCTATTTTGCGGTGACAGCGACGGTATCCGTACAAGCAGCCTGTTGTTAAACCCAGTTCGCTGCAAGGTGCGCCGCACCGTGTGCTCCGAAATGGGTTGCGATGCTCCCTCATTGAACTGCGCTGCAGTTAGTTGGGCTGTTCCCGTCCTGTTGCTGTGGATGATTCGTGCCAGTGGCCGTTGGCCTCGTTCGTGCACGGCCCTGTTTCGTCCGGAGTTGTGTTTGTTGGAGATTGTTTTTTGGCATAACTGCCATTCACGGAATACCCTTGACACTGTTGCACGGGAAAACCCGAGGGGGTCCATGGTTTGCGAAATGCTCAACTGCGCCCGTCGAGCTCCAACGATTATGTCTTGTTCAAAGTCGGTCAAATCCTTGGATTTACCCATATTCAGTCCACTTCTGCTGCTGACTGCAACTTGTGATCCAATGCATCCCTTTTATGCACCGCTTCGGCCTGTTCCATTGTTTGGGTGTCACTGGGAGGCCGATCCATTTTCCGTAAGAGGTGTCTCTAATAAATTGGTCGTTCAGTGTATTTAGTGACTTTGTCACCGTATGTCATTTTTAAATTGTATTATTGGTTGGGATGGAAATATCAATTATATAGGTCACTTTGTTTGCTTATCTACTAGTGTAATGTCTGGTCTGTTATGTGGGATAGTTTTGTCAGTGATTATAGCTGTCACATTATAGTTTATGTGTGGTTATTCTAAGACAGGGTCTGGGATATATTTATAGTATGGAGTGCGGATATCCCTAAGATTATGTGTCTTAGCTAAATGTTGAAGTATGATGTTGACATGTTGGATGGTTTCCTCTGCAATATGGCATTTCCTGCAAGTCCCATCAGTCGAATCTTTGATAATATGTTTTCTGTAGCTTTTAGTGTCTTGTATGGCAATATGGTTTCTTTATTTCTCCAAAGAGACTCTCTTCACTCAACCAAACAGCCACTTTTTGTCGACGTGGGGCTGGTTGAGGTCAGAAGGTTTCTACCGTGAAGTTGTTTTCCGAGCCATGATTGAAGTTTAGTGTATGTTATGGGTGTTCTGCATGCTGTTCAGACTCAGCAGGACTGACAGGGAGTAACACACAAAATGCAACTGAAAATGAGAGCTTCGTTCTCGAAAAGTACTTACAGGTCGTATTTTTTTCTTTTTACTCGTTGTGGTTAAAGAGTGTTTTATTTTTTGCATTAGTACTTTCGTGATGTTCGAAAAGAGGATGAAATATTTTCCATGAGAGGGCGAGGTGGGAGTCGGTGACCGTGTGAGACGGTTTTAAAGGCAATGGAAAGATTTAAACTTTCAACTTAACGCGTTTTGAACCTTATTGAAACAAACAAACATCCTTCTTTATAAATATAGATAGATTTTTTCTTTGAGAAAGTGGACATCTTAATCTATATATATAAAGAAGGATGTTTGTGGGTCTGTCTGTGGGTGGGTCTGTACGTTTTTTATACAAATCTA
>JAHWFO010049174.1:42714-55008 GCA_023313115.1 Rhysida immarginata
TTCTGTTTACATCCAAGTGTAATTATCCCGGGCAACGCCGGGTACCTCTTCTAGTTTGTGTATGAAATTGGTAGAGACTTTACAATACAATAAGAGGAGAACAGAGTTTCCGACTAGTTTTGCCATTTATTCCCGGACACTTATTTCTGGACAGAGGGACTACAGTAAACTCCGTGTAATTCGAATTCAAACGGACCAACAGAAAAAGTCGAATTAGGCGATAATTCGAATTATGCGATATTGGTCACACTAACCTAAAAACTATGTGTTTTGGATTATGGGTAATCTGTAATCACATGTACATGTATTGAAAAAAAAAACAATGAAAAGAAACATTTGAACTTGCCTGTTTATTTGAAATACATGTAATCAGTAATTGATTTTTGAACAAGAATGCTGGAATATTTTTTCATCAGTTCATTGTTCAGTATCTCACAAAGTTCGTCGATCTCATCATATGCTTTTCTTTTGTTCACCATATAGGATGCAGATTATATAGTACACATACGCCCACAAATTCCTTACAAATTATACAAATTCTTGTATATCTATGTTACATTAAATCTATGGTAAATTGTACCTGTATTTTGTCTTTCAATAAAATAAAAAATAATTACGTACTGACTAGATTTTAAGCTATCGAAATGAAAAACAAAGTTAATTGAGAGAGAAGATAAACCTAAAAACTGTGAAAGCTACATGTACTTACTGTGAAAAACTCCGCATGTGGTAGCACAGTGCTTGTTCAGATCAATCTGGGAATTAGTCACAAATTATTTTCGGAGTAACTATGGCGTTCGAATTAGGCGATGAAAAATACATTAGTTTGTATTAAATGTACTTGATGATTGATTCGAATTGGGCGATAATTCGAATTAGAAAATTCGAATTATGCGGTAATATTTTACATTAAATGTAAAGGATTTCAAACGTTCCTTGCAATTTATACGAATTAAGCGGATTCGAATTACACGGAGTTTACTGTAGTTATTAAATATTTTTTATTATCGGTAAATGTTACACAATTACTATTTCAGTTTAACATCGTGCATTAATAGCGCATATTTTAAAAACAGTTTCAGTTACTCTAATGTCATTGATTTACTCTGATATTAAACTGTATTATTACAAAAACAAAAGTGTTTAAATGGTGTTATGATTGTTTAGTCTTCATGATGACTTAGAAATGATTTCTTTTTCTTTAATTAATTCAGGATATTAATTCAGATTTCCACCAAATGGCCGAATGCCATTCATTATTTCTCAGAGCAAATGAAAAAAAGAATCGTGACACAACATTGGTTTCATCAATGGATTTGTTTCAAATTTCATAAAAATTATTACATTTAGTTTTTTATAGAAATAAATTAATTATTTATTAAATTAAATTAATTTGTAATTGCATTAAAGATAGGAAAATCCGTTATGAAACTAGAACTATTTAAACCTTTTGTTCTGATTGGTCCGCACTTCCCAGGGATTAAACGCAAGTGTAAAACGAAGTCACAAGGGATTAAAGTCGGGAAAGCGTGGAGGCCATGGCAGCTTTCTTGATCATCATTTTCGACACGACCGATCGGTCTCGGTGGCTCAGGGGTTGCGTGATCGCCTCTGATGCCCGAGGACGCGGGTTCGACCCCGGCCGAGGACGACGAGGATTTTTCAGGGGGGGAAATCCTAAGATCACGCAGTTTCTTCGGAAGGGAAGTAAAGCCGTTGGTCCCGTGTAGTCGTTTGCCGGCTGCACTTTAAAGAACCCTTGCGAGGCAAAATTTGCGGCCCCTATAACGCCTTCCTGAAATGACCATGGCAGTTGAAAAGGACGTTAATACCAAACAAAACAAACCTAACCAACACGACCGATCCACCAAATTTCCAACTACAGCCGTCTAGCAGCCGCTAACGGAAACATACGGCTACATTCAAAAAACAACTTGGTGAGTTGCATTTAAAAAAAGCACTAATCTCCTTGTGGATTAGAGGTCCCCCTTTTTGATGACAATGTACTTGTAAAGTTTCGTGATGTTAAATAATACACCTATAATATCACGAAAATCGCTTCAACCGTTTGTGTTCATCCTATATTTATTATTTAATTTTAAATTTTTCGGATGTGTCTATTTTTTACAGATATTTTTATAGTTTTTTAATGTTATGTTGTTGTTTTTTTGAAAGGTATGAAAACAAGCTTATCTATAGCTTTTTTTATTACCTACAATTCTTATAAAAATTAAAATAGTAAAGACACTTTTTCTATACGTGTAGAGGATATCTGTTTGTTTTCGTCAATTTGTTATGTAAGATTTTAACATTTTTATAAGTTTAAACTATTTTGAAGGGGGATGTGTTTCAGAAAAGGGATGAATTACCAGGATGAAGGCGAATTGAGCATAATGCCTGCTAGAACGTAAACACGAAAAGGGATGAATTACCAGGATGAATTCTCAATGCGATATTTTTGGTGCAACGAAATAAAATAGATTTGTAAAGGAAAACAAAAGATAATAAAAGTTTCCCTAATAATCGTCCACCCTCCTCCGTATTTAGAGAAAGCTTACAGGAATGAATACGGGACAATTTCTGAACTCTTGATGGTGAATGTCTGAAAAAATTCAGAGGTTTTAAAAAACGTTTCTTCTAAAAATAATACGGGTGTCTCATCTTAATAAGTTCACTCGTAGTTGGGCACTCGTTTACAGTTTTACGCTTCATTAACAAACATTCTACTCAAGAACAAAATGTTCTCTATTCGGATCGTAATGATTTTTGTGTGTCTATGGTCCACTTCTGTCAGTTCTGTAGAAGCAACAGGTAATTGATTGATTACTACAAGTTTGTTAAGAAAAATCATTATTTATTGTAATAGTACAAAAAATTAATTTAAAAAAGATAATATATAAAAAATTCAATTGTTTTTCATAAATTTCAATTTTTTTATAAAATTCGATTTATTTATTTTTATTATTCGTCTTTTTGCTCTTTGTTTTATTTTTGACGCAGATAACTTTTATTTTCCATTTCTTATTAAAGTTGTGTATAACAGTGAAATCAATTAATTATACAGCGCGATCCAAAAGTCAGTTCACCCATGTCAGTCAGGGTGTTTCAAATAAAGCGTAACGGCCAAATATCCTAAAAATCTGTTAAAACACTGGTAGTGCAATTGTATAGCAATTGGCACGTGCCGAATCTTATGGTATTGTTAAAATTGATGTTCGACGCCAATTAAGGGATCACATGATTTTTATCTCGAAAACCAAAAAAGATAGAGTAAAAATGTCAATTGGAAACTTGTAGAGCATGGTCGAATTATTCTGAAAATCATGGCTAACGTTTGAGAAAATTTGAGACAAACATTTTGTGAAAGTCTAAATTTGAAGATTTTCATGATTTTGAAATACTGCAAAAGGATAGTACAAATAAAAAGTTACAACAAGAAGTCAAATCACAGTAAATATTCAAATTGGTGTCCATCGGATGCAATACATAAGCGAAGTCGTTTGTGGAATTAGCGTACATATCCATCATACTTTCAGATTTGACAGCAGCACAGGCATTAAGGATCCTAGTTTAAAGCTCAATTTGCAGGTGGAGAGGCATAAACAATTTCCTTCAGATAACCCCACCAAAAGAAGTCGAGAGTTAAATATAGTGATCTTAGAGGCTACCTTACTGGTCCGAACTGTCCCAGTTGTTCCCAAAAGTTGCTGCTATCGGCCTCGGTGGCTCAGTGGTTGCGTGATCGCCTCTGATGCCCCAGGACGCGGGTTCGACCCCGGCCGAGGACGACGAGGATTTTTTCAGGGGAAAAATCCTGAGATCACGCACTTCCTTCGGAAGGGAAGTAAAGCCGTTGGTCCCCTGTAGTCGTTTGCCGGCTGCACGTTAAAGAACCCTTGCGAGGCAAAATTTGCGGCCTTAAAACGCCGTCCTGAAATGACCATGGCAGTTGAAAAGGACATTAATACCAAACAAACCAAACCAAACCAACCAAAAGTTGCTGTCAGTAGATCAGATGCTGCTCGCATCTTGTGAAGCCATACATTTCTACTTTCTGCTAATGGTAGATCATATGCCCTTTCAGAAACTTCATTTATTAGTAGCTCAAGATAACGAATGCCATTTCGATTTTGATAGAAAATCACAGGTCCAATAATGCTGCCATTCCAAATCCCACATCAAATTTTTATGGACCATTGACGTTGATGAAAAGCCTCCCGCATAAAATGGAGATTGCTGTCTGACCAACGATATTGGTTGTGTCTATTAACAACCCCATCCCTGGTGAATTTTGCCTTGTTTTCTATTGTATTCAAACAAAATTGCAAAAATTAATTTGTAGCAAATAATCTTCTGGCCCTTTCAATACTTGAACAGGTTTTAAAATACTTGAAAAGGCGTTGCTCGGGCTCTTTTTTTGGTGAAAGTTTGCAATATCTGAATGGGAATATACAGTAAAAATTAACACATTAAAACAGTAAAAATTCATATAGAAAAACCGGAATTTTTTTTTTTAAATGTTCCTAATGGATGACCCTCTAACAGTTCTCCGCGGTTCGTGTTGAAATGTTGTGTATAGCTGAGCGAGTTTACCATAATGCCGAAGAAACAATGTGTGAAATAATGTATATGGCTACGAAAGTGGGAGGAAATAGAATGAAAATGAAACAATAGTTTGATCTGACATTTTTTAGCCCTGGCTATGGCTGTAAATTTGTGTGACCTGACCTTTAAAAATTCATTTGTTTATCTAAAAATTCAACAATTCCAAAATTCTCTTCTTGGATGGCGATGGATGTACATGATCGTTTGTGTCTGTGTACACTGCAATTCCAACAATTGATAAACTGTTAGGAAATAAAGAAATTAAACTGGAGCAAACGGCAAGCATCAGGTAAATGATATTAATTAGAAAAATGGAAGGAAAAATTCTGCGACTTGGGCCATGATCGACACACCTACTAATTGGGCCATGGTTTCTTAATTGAAGAGGTTATGAGTCATAACTTATGACACTCCCGTTTAAACGCGATCCCGCTATTATTTTGTCCACCAGATGGCGAAACATCTATGATTCATAAAAATTTAATAAATGAAGCATAGATTGCTCGTTCGCCATCTACTTCCGATACATCTTCTTGTTCGCGCCGATAGCATTGGAACAGTTACGAGTGTCATAACCTCTTCAATTAAGAAACCATGAATTGGGCTATCGCAGACACCTGGACAGCCATGCTGTCACTAAGTGTCTGAAAGACAACCAAGTAGTCTTTACCTGATGTTTGGTATTTGCTCCATTTTAATTTCTTTATTTCTTATTGTGTGTTCATCAAACTTTCTGATGGTTTGGATAGGAGAAATTCACGATCTGTGAACCGGGTGCCCACCTCCCATTGGGCTTTCCTTCTTGTTCAAGTGTCAGTGATAGCCCAATTGATAGAGGCGTCGACCATGACAGTCGAAGTTCCTGGTTCGAATCTAGGTCGCAGAATTTTTCCATCAATTTTTCTAATTGGTAAACTGTTGCAATTCACATTCGGCTCTCGAGGTCTTGAAGCAAAACTGGTGCATTCATCACTTGGTGTGATTTGGCAGTCGCAGTTTCTTCTGTTGACACATTTGCATCGACGGCCACAGGGTCACTCACCACTTATTTAGTTGAAGCAGTGTGCTGGAAAAATCGATACAGCACCGAGTGAAGGGGCTGCTTTCTCTGCCGCCTTTCCACTGCTTCTTAATAGTCTGCTAACTCTCCATTAGTTCCATTTACTGCTCATTTTTAAAGCTTTTCAAGAAAATGTTAAATTCTAATAACTATCAATTCTAAGAAAAGCACAGGAAAAGGACAGGAATTATATGTATTGTTAAAATTTCCGATGCCTTCTCACTGATTCTCAGAGGAGGAAGACCCTTCCAGTTGTATGCTGACGACCATACGCGAAACTTTAAATTATGGTCAGGAAATTAGAAAGGCCGAAGAATATTATATTTTATAAGAGGGTGATCCTCGATTTATGCATGTAAGTCGTGTGTCCTCAAAATATTTTTGTTAATGAAGTTTACAAAATGATCAATCTTGAGAACAGTGGCGGCTCGTAGCTAAAACTTCTGGGGGTGCTGCGTCAGAAAATTGTAATTTTTTCACGTACTAGGGAATAGCTAGTGATATTAAGCTTACGGATCATGTAATATAAGCATAAGAATAAGTACGGATCATGTATAAAAATAGTATTAAAGAAAAAAAGACATTATATTTAATTTTATCGATATCGAAAGTGAAACTGGGGGTGCTGCAGTGCCGCAGTGCCTATGGACGAGCCGCTACTGCTTGAGAATCATTTACATGTCGTACATACATAACAACTAGGTGATATGCCCGGCGTTGCTCGGTCTGTTTGTTTGATGAAATTATAATGTCGTATCCCTTGCGCCATCTCTTGAGGAAACAAACAAACATAAACCAAGATATATTTACCCCCACCCCCTCCCTTTGGAGACATGTAAACCTTACTCTGAACCTAACGAACATATGGTGCGAATATGAGCTCACTCGGATAAGTGGTTCAAGAGTTTTTAGAACATTTACAGACGCACCCCTGAACCTGAATTTTTATATATAAAGATTGGATTGGCTGAATCTGGTATATTTTCTCCAATTTTTATATTTAATGCCATGTCATTTTTAACCGACTTCAAAAAAAGGAGGTTCTCTGTTTGACCCGTATATATTCGTATGTATGTATGTTCGCGATTTTCTCAAAAACTACTGATCCAATTTAGATGGGGTTTTCGCTATTCGATTGAATATTTTTCTGGGAAGATTTTTAACTATTCAAATAAGTTATGTAAAAGGGGTTTTTTTAAACCACGCTTTTATCATGTTTTATTATTATAATATCTCGTCAACAATATGGCATAATTTTGTAACAATAAACAAGGGAGACATTTAATCCTCGTCATAACGAATCATTTGTTGTGGCAATTGGACAGCACGTAGTAATGAATTAGTACCATTAGAACATGAAACATTGAACCGATTTGAAAAAAAAAAATTACCATGTATTTTCATCGGTCCTGCGCATGTGTAGCTAGTTTCAGCTCTCTAGCTTCTAGGGAGGTTGGTTTAATATTGATTATAAGATTTGACCTAAACACTGTAACATTGCAAGTTAAATAAAAGCTTTTCATAATAATAATAATAAAAAAGGCCGTTCTCTGTTTGACCCGTATGTATGTACGTTCGCGATTTTCTCAAAAACTACTGATGCGATTTGGATGGGGTTTTCGCTATTCGACTGAATATTTTTCTGAAAAGGTTTTTGACCCATGAAGTCGGTTCATTTTTTGTTAAAAAAAGTTCTTGTTTTTATTAGAATTTTATTGCTATCACTACTGTTGAAACAAACAGAGCAGTCTATTGTTGCACAAACTTTACCTTGCATTGTTCGTCAGGAGATATATATTTTTGGTCCATAATTTGAATTTAAATCCATGAATTATTATCGATAAATATTATTTTTTCGAAATCTCATGTAGACAGTGACCTTCTTCTTGCTTTGAAGATCAAATTTGCAAATTTCATCAAGATTGGAATTAAACTAAAGATTTATATAAGAGAGAAACACGCATGGATCTATCTGTTCGCTATGCATTTCAAAATGGCTAGACCAATGTTGATAAAATTTTTCATGGTAATTCTGATGGAGCCTGGGAAGGTTTTAGGTAGGTCATGGTGGAGATATCGCGCTTCATGGAAAGCACACTCTACAATTCGTTACCCCCCTCCCTAAAAGAGGTTAATTTGGTTAATTATATAGTGTCACACCAGTAAATGTGTTACGTTTGTAGTGCAACACCAGTTAATGTGTTAACAAACGGAAAATACATTTTATATAAAAGATTATTTTTTTTCGAAATCTCATGTAGACAGTGCTCTTTTCCTTGCTTTGAAGGTCAAGTGTGCATAATTTCATCAAGATCAGAATAAAACTACAAAGACACAAATATATATACATATATACATACATCCATTTTTGTATATATAGATTCAACTGAAAAATTATTACTAAGCACGTGTAACGAATATCATAAAATGTAAAAAACTAATGTTACCTAGTTATGACTGGAATTGTTAATCAGTTTCATAATTTAATTTGAATGTTATTATTTTTTTTATTAAAATTAAAAAATAAGAATCACATACATGTAATGAATTTCGTAATTTAGTGTAGCTAAATTACTTACTTAGTTTTTAATTTGATTTATTTATTTACTTTAGTATGCTATTTTTAAATGTCAATAGATATATATCATTAAATCTTTGACAATATATTTTTGAACCGTAGCCTAGAAAAAGATAAAATTTCTTTAATAGTCATTTTCGTCGGCTGCGATTTTTGGATTTCAACAATCAGTTGAAAACAATGAAGGTTGTATTGTTGCTCGTCACTATGGAAACGGGCACGGAGCAGGAGGATTTAGCATTTTATATATAAGAATTTGTTGCCTAGATGGAATTATTGATATTTATTATATTACTTTTCGATATCGAGTATTTGCATTTTTGCCTTATTTAATCTTAAATTAATTTCATAATACTATGCTAAGGCAGTCTAAATTATGCCCTCAGTCAATCTTGATTTGTATCCGTTTTTATTTTGTTTTTGATTGTTTATTGTCTTATTCTATTTTTTATTGTTGATAGTTTTTTAAATAACATTTATTATTTTTTCTCTTGTTATTTTTATCGCCCCCAGAGCCTCACTTGTCGGTCTTTGACCATTCTGGCTCTGGTGGGTGTTGTTGTATCTTATCTAACCTATTTAAATAAATAAATAAATAAATAAATAAATAAATAAATAAATAAATAAATAAATAATCTATTCTTATGAAGAATTCAGGTGATAATTTATTCTTAGAAGAATTCGCCATACAGTGGTGATAGATAACCATACTGTATTGCAGCATCACAGATACTTCTATGTGGGAATGCAATGAAATAGGCTACGACATCTGCATCTGCTACCCCTCTTATTTCCAACTCTATTACGAGACACATTAAATGTTCCTTTTGTTTCTAGTCTTCTGACTGCTCCCCTCCGAATGGTAGTTTGATTGGCTCCTTTTGCATTTGGAAACCTAGGATTTAAAGGCTCTTGCACGTGCACGGAAATTTCTGACTTTCACCAAAAATTATTACCAATTCAGTTAATTCTTCTGTCGTAAATGCAGGCATTTTAGTACTTAGTTGTTTCCTCCAAAAGGAGACAAATGTTATGTACATTGAATGTAAATTGGAATATGAAATTATTTATTAGACAACCCTTATTCCTTACTGTTATATTTTCTTGAAAATCGTAAAACACTTTTACTAAAAATAAGGTCAATTCATTTTTAATTACCTTCTGAACTCTGTGGTAACAATACATAGTCTTGAAATGTAGACTTTCACTAAACGTTTGTCTCAAATTTTCTCAAACATGATCCAAATAAAGCTATTCTGGAATGATAATTTTCAGACTAATTCGACCATGCTCTACAAGTTTCTTATTAACATTTTTACTCTATCTCTTTTGGTTTCCGAGATAAAATCATGTGACCCCTTAATTGGCGTCGAACATCAATTTTAACGATCATGAAATTCGGCACGTGACAGTTGCTATACAACTCTACTAACAGTTTTTTAATTGGAGTAACGGTTTTTAGGATATTTGGCCGTTACACTTTATTTGAAATACCCTATATATAAATTGAAAACCATTAAACAAACCGACATCAAATTTCAATGGATATTCTTTAATCAATGCGACACTGATTAAACCTTGAGTAAATGTTCAAAGTTGCCCCCATTCTCCTGCTTGCAGAAATGAAATGTATTGCATCACTGTTGATGTGGAACGTTATTGCAACGCATTCGACAATGTTATTATCAACAGGACGGAGCTCACACAGCCTGGGTCTCAATGGAACGACTGCAATCTGTTCTTGAGGATAGAGTAATTTCGAAGGAAATTTGGCTACTTCGTTCATCGGACCTTACTTCTCCGGATTACCCTATTTAGCTGACCAAAGCCGACTAAATAGAGACGTTTCGACCTTTCTTAAGACGATTTCGATTATAAGACGTCCCTACTTTTTTTGAGCTGAATTATTTGGGATTTTTTTTAATGAACATGGAAGCAAAAATACTTAATTTAAAAATTAACACAAGTTTAATTGAAATGTTTTTCGATTTTAACAAAAATAAAAAAAAACGATACCAAGTCGCTCCATACTTTAAGCTTGAAAACTTAAAGCTCATTTGCGATAATTGAGATATTTTTCCAATTTCTCGAGTGCTATCGTAAAATCCCGTGTAATCTCGTGATTGCCAGCAAATGTGAAGGATTATAGCATTAACATGCAAAAGTCGACATATTTGCATTTGATGACGACCCTCCTTTTATTGGCCCTTTAATTTGGAAAAAAAACCTCGTCTTATAGTCGATTAAATACACTAGTTAAAAGGTTGGATGTATGCCATCAATCTACACATTCTAGACGAACTGAAAGCAAGCATACGCTCGAAAATCCCCGCCATTTCGGAGGATAAGCTGCAACGCGTTTCCAAGTATACGAGGTCTGTTCAAAAAATACGTAGACTGTTTGAATTGCGCGGGCCCTGTTGGTCCCAATCAAAATCGCTTGGTGTCGCCATCTTCTGACAGATCCGCTGATTACAAGGCAGTTTTTTGATTGCAAATATCAGTATTGGTTGATTAGCTACGCGGTTGTTTGTGAAGTGTGTTTTTTTTCGTTTGGCGGATTTTTAGAATGAGTGACTTAAACGAGCAAAGAGTTGCTGTGAAATTTTGTGTTAAACTCGGAAAAACTGCCACTGGACGAGTGGAAAAGGCCAGAAATGTGGACGAGAGGTGACTGGTTGTTTCATCACGACAACGCTCCAGCCCATTCAGCCCTCAGAACTCCAGAGTTTTTGGCCAAACACTCGATCACTGTTCTTCCTCACCCACCCTACTCACCTGACCTCGCTCCTTGTGACTTCTTCTTGTTTCCCAAACTCAAAAGACCTTTGAAAGGAAGGAGATTTGAGACGATTCCCGACATAAAGGCAAATGCGACGAAGGCGCTGAAGGACATCACAAAAAAAGCGTTCCAGGACTGTTTCCAAAAGTGGAAACACCGTTGGGATAAGCGTGTGCGTCGGGGAGGAGAGTACTTTGAAGGGGACCCAGATGTGTAACTTCTGAATAAAGTATATTTTGTTTTATGACGTCAGTCTACGTATTTTTTGAACAGACCTCGTATGTAGAATCAGCAGAATGGGGGCAACTTTGAACATTTACTGTAGCTCATTCAGTGTCTCATTGGTTAAAGAATATCCACTGCAAATTTGACGTCGGTATGTTTAAATATATCTTCGGGTGAACTGACTTTTGTATCACACAGTAATATTAAGATGGTTTTAATGTCCTTTATTCATTTATTTTTCCCTTTTTATAGATGGATATGAAACAGCAGGTAAGAAAATAAATTTAAAATTATTACATTTTCTGTGATGTATTTTTTAAAAACTGGGCTTAATTTCCGTTAATAAGTTTTTCTTTTTCCCTTTTTTACATGTGTTTGAAACAACAGATGAGATAATAGTTTTTAAATTATACAGGGTGTTTTTGAATTGAGTACAGATTTTTTGGGAGATGATAGAAGAGGTCCTTAGAATTATTTTTTGTCATATGAACATGGGGTCCCCGCAGCTCCGTTTACTTACAATACTGCATTGAACAATCAAATGACACCGGGACGCGAGAGGGAATGTTCAATAGCTACAATAGTCATCTGTGGTCTCATGTCAACCCATGTGCAACACATGCTAACAGTTTTCAGCATCGTTTTTCGTTGAATATTTGGGCTGGCATGATTCACAATGTCCTGATTGGGCCAGATCTCCTACCATGCCGTCTTAACGGGCAAACATACCTTGGTTTCCTGAAGGAGGAGCTCCCTGGTCTTCTTGAAGATGTTCCACTAATGACCAGACATTTGATGTGGTTTCGCGCACCTTCGCATTACACAAGAGCAGTTAGAGATTACCTAAATGAGACATATCCTGGTCGTTGGATTGCTCGTGGCAGACCAGTTGCTTGGCCACCGAGATCGCCAGATCTCACACCGATGGATTTTTTTTATGGGGAAGCATAAAATCAATGGTGTACTCCGAACCCGTAGATACCGAAGAAGAATTGGTGGCTCGTGTTGTCGCGGCAGCAGGTGACATCAGCGACCGTGCTAATC
>JAHWFO010049174.1:80008-133905 GCA_023313115.1 Rhysida immarginata
AGTAGATTGCTTGTGTTAATTGTTAAAAATAAAATAATCTAGGCCTACCAACGCACACTGCGTCCCGGTGTCATTTGATTGTTCAATGCAGTATTGTAAGCAAACGGAGCTGCGGGGACAAAAAATACTTCTAAGGACCTCTTCTATCATCTCCCAAAAAATCTGTACTCAATTCAAAAACTCCCTGCATATTAAACACCCAACTAATTTTATCTCTTAAATTTTTTTTCAGATGGAAGGATGAGTGGTAAGAAAATTAATTTGTAGAATATAAAACATTTGAATTAAATTATTAAATGCATTTTTAATCATTACTGGTGCGTTGTCTCTTCATGAGGCGTTGGTCATATTCGAAACTAGGGCCCTACATATAGTATGAATGCAGATATCGCATTATTCCTATTGGTGAGGGCCCCAAGCAAATGCCCATTTTGCCTAGTAGGTAAAACGCCAGGTTTTTATTGTTTTAGTATACTGCCCTGCCAAAAGTATCCGGACACTCCCATGTTGGTGATGTTCGTGTGATCTCACATTGTAGGATGCACGTAACAGTATGCATATTAAAGACGCGACTCATCAGATGGTACAGCAGTAACAAAACAGTCAGCATGCCAAAGGTCCGAGAATTATCCGACTTTGAGAGAGGAGTGATTGTGGGGTGCTGCATTAGCAGAAATTAACGCTTTGCCTGGGCATCCTCGCTCCACTTTGTACAATGTTGTGCATAACCTCCACTACTGTCGCCGACAGACAAACGTGCTCTTCTCGAATGGTGATGAAGGACAACCTGCGGGACATCATTGCAGCCTGTGTAGGGGACCCAGACGCCTTCTCACTAGCCGCAGTCATTGGCCCATCAACGCGCACAGTGCAACCTCCGTCAGATTGGCTTCTGTGGGAGGAGAGCTGGAAAGAGGAAGCCATTTGTCTCAAGGGTGAATGCTGTTCCTCGTCTATGATGATGCACGGAGCGTCGTCAGTGGACTAGTGATGATTAGGCAAAGGTGATGTGGAGCGATGAAAGCCGCTTCACCCTCCAACAATCTGACAGTCGTGTGTGGATCTGGAGACGACCCAACGAGAAATCCGATCCAGAGTATCTCGTACCCAGAGAAGGACTCTGGCAGTGGGGTCATGGCATGGGCCATGTTCTGTACCTCAAGCATAGGACCTATCACCAGTGTCGACCTGCGACTGAGTACCTCACTGTAGCAAGAGATGTTGGAAACGCACCTTCCTGGAGCGATGGTGGAGTTCTATGGCACCTCGTCGGGCTGCTTCTTGCAGCAGGACAATGCCCCATGTTTATCTTATCTTATCTGGTACAGAGGGTAGATTATCGCAAGCGATAATCTGCGGCACCTACTCCTACGAGGGAGTTTTGCGCCATCCCATTAATAACGACTGCTACGAGATGACAGTAGCAGTCGGGACCGACGGCTTAACGTGCCCTCCGAAGCACGGGGGGTTTCATGATGGAAAAGCTGCTGGGGATAAACGAACCAGAGGCTGTCACCAACCGCTGGAACACCAGCTATGGTCAATCGGCAAATGGGTCAGACCAAAGTCCCCCAACAGCCGTACCCCAAATAGCTGTCCCGCCAGCGGTGGCCCTCAAGCCCAGGCCGTCACCCAACCAGCAGCTGGCCGCGCCTGAAGTTGCTGAACTCCATCAATTGGCAAGCCAACCGACGAGACAACCAGGCCACGGCCACCCCCTATGCCCCATGTTACGCCGCTCGTTCAACACAGGCATGGTTCGCCCGTGCGGACATCCGGTTATTGCCCCGGCCTGCGCAGAGTCCAGACTTGAACCCAATCGAAGCATTGTGGGATGTGCTGGAACGCCGTGTACGGATGCACATGCCCCCGGTCACGAATCGTCATCAGTTGCTGGGCCGTTTGACGACCGAATGGCACCATATCACACCAACTTAGTATAAACAACTTGTGGACAGCCTTCCTCGTCGTGTTGCAGCAGTAATTGTAGCAAGGGTGGCCCAACGCGTTACTGACGAAAGAATTTCTAAAGTGGGCACGTGGAGCGGGGTGTCTGGATACTTTTGGCAGGGCAGTGTATTTTAGAATATGAATATGGTAATATTGACATAACCTTTTAAATATCATATAAAGGTAATAAACTAAAATGCCATTACATAAATATTTTTATGTGCAATTGTATGAATTATAAATATTTATTTTTAATTTTAATGTGGTTAGTCTCCTTTTAATGGGGAAAATCGTAAAATTAAAAATTTAATAAAAACAAAAAATAAAGTCACCAATCTTGAAAAACGATGGAAGAAACTTGTGAGATGGAAGAAAACTTAAACGATGTAGTCTATTGAAGATGTTGTTGATAGTAGAAATAAACTTAGTCTATTGAGGATGTAGATGAAGTCTTGTGAAGATAATGTTGATAGTGGAAAACGATAATCTTGAAGGAAGTGTTGGTTTTGAAATACAGATGAAATTTTGAAGAGGGTGATCCAAATATTTGGGATAAAAAACGTTTTCGAGAATATTTCTCATCATCAGTAGGATAAAATATTTTTGAATGGTGAAAACAGTTGAAATAAGAATTTAACAATTGATATAAAGATGATGAAGCTAAGTTGGTTGTAATTGTTGGTTATGATTGTTGGCTATTGTATACTAGGGTAATTGTTGTTTAAAAGTAGTGTCCATTTATTGTTTATCTCTATTGATGGCTTGGCTAAATTTTTGTTATTTGTAATGATATTTATTGTTTCTTTAATTAATCTTTTTTTATAATTTTCTTCTTTTCCAATCTGGTGTGTGGTTTTCTTTGATACAAAGATTTACTAAATGGTTGTTTTTGTCTATGTGGCGAAGTGCTCTTTCATGTTCTTTTAATCTTATTTCTAATTATCGTTTAGTTTGACCTGCGTAGATATGTTCACAATTTTTACATGGTATTTATAAATTATATTTCTAGTGTTCCATTTTTCTTTATTATTTTGACATATTTCTTTGAAATCAATATTTGTGTTCAAAGAAAACCACACACCAGATTGGAATAACACAAAAATCATTGGAAAAGAAGAAAATTATAAAAAAAGATTAATTAAAGAAACAATAAATATCATTACAAATAACAAAAATTTAGCCAAGCCATCAATAGAGATAAACAATAAATGGACACTACTTTTAAACAACAATTACCCTAGTATACAATAGCCAACAATCATAACCAACAATTACAACCAACTTAGCTTCATCATCTTTATATCAATTGTTAAATTCTTATTTCAACTGTTTTCACCATTCAAAAATGTTTTATCCTACTGATGATGAGAAATATTCTCGAAAACGTTTTATATAAATTTTATCCCAAATATTTGGATCACCCTCTTCAAAATTTCATCTGTATTTCAAAACCAACACTTCCTTCAAGATTATCGTTTTCTACTATCAACATTATCTTCACAAGACTTCATCTACATCCTCAATAGACTAAATTTATTTCTACTATCAACAACATCTTCAATAGACTACATCCTTTAAGTTTTCTTCCATCTCACAAGTTTCTTCATCGTTTTTCAAGATTGGTGACTTTATTTATTATTTATTTTTTGTTTTTATTAATTTTACAATTTTCCCCACTAAAAGGAGACTACCCACATTTAAATTTAAAATTAATCATTTAAACTCCTTAGCTCAATAATATAAATATTTATATTATTTTCTCTCTTTTTTTAAAATAGATTATATGAAGCCATCTGCTTAGGCGTAACTGGTACGAGTCTTTTTGTATAAATAAAATTGATTTAATGATGTTCAATTTGTATCTGTGTTAATCAAATGATATTTTTCTAATTAAATGAGCAACAGCCATTATTAGCGTAATAGTATTACTGTCATATAATATGATACAGTACTGTCATATAATATACACAATTTTATTTATAGTGAACGCTTAACAAATTTATATGTTGAATTTATAATGTTAACAAAAAGTGAAGTTATCATAATGAATTAATGTAGACTTTGAAATATCTAAAATGTGATATGATAGGAGATAGACAACTTGGCGACTGGTTCAATAAATGCCGACTTATAAATAAAAGGGTTATTCATTATAAAGATCACGTGTAGTAAAATAAGCACAATATATTAGGACTAATTAGCAATATGGGAGAATTTATTGAAGGCTTCAATTAATGTTACAATATGGTTAATTCTAGTCTCTCTCTGTTTATTCCGAAAGCCTCTATTGACAATTATGCAGTTATTGGATACTTGTTAATAAACTTTACGTTAATGTAACCCCATAAAAATCCGGAGTTGGGAAGTTGGTCGATCTAGCAGGATATTTTCTACAGATCCAGCTGCCATTGTAATCACGATTTGATACAATGCAATCCGGTAATATTACCGCTTAATGTGTCACGGATATAATGAGTATGCGCAACGTAGAAGCTTAATATTAGAAAAGAAACCGAGAACAGTGTTATACGATGTTAGTAAAATAAATGAGTAAACTTAACAAATTGTTACCCTCTGTCACGAAGGTAATTTAAAATGTTTTAAAGGGAAAAACAAGTAAACCCCTAATTCACAAACTGTAATATCTACAGTGGAATGGGATTAAATTAGACAAAGTAATACTACTTGATTACATAAAACTTATAGGATGGCTTATTTGAATACTGGTAAGCTAGGAATGAATATTCAACAAGGGGAATCTATTCCCAAAGGTTTATACAATAAATACTATGAGTGGCCCTAAGGCTGACAATTGATAACTAAAAAAAGATATGATAAGTTCTCCCATAGACGCGACGGGATCGGTCGTCTTCTTTGGGACCTTGCATTGCTTGCTTCTACCGCAACGGATGGTGGCGACGCTCGATGCGTTAAAGGGCTCAACGAGGAAACCAAACTGCAAGGGATAAATAAAGAAACATGCGTTAGAAAGGTTTCCAAGCCCGCGCCCGTATTGCTGTTTCCTAAGAAACTGCGATCTTCTTCATTCAACGGGATTATTACGCGCCCGAGAGTCATATAGCAAGAGAGGTGGCGAATATAATAATGCGAGCTTACCTGATATGCCTGATACGTGGCCGAGGTCTTCCTGGAGTAACGCTTGCAGTCCCCAGGGCGAGATGACCTGGAGGGAATTTATGCTCTCTTCCTCTCTTAGTAATTGACGGGTCCAGTTCAGTGGAGCCTCCCGTCGTGGAATGCTTTGTACGACGGCCAAAACAGTCAGGTAATTTGCCGGTAGCACAGGATACAGAAGTCGTAGTAACGAGGTCGGAGAAATCGTCAATATGGCGGCCGACGTCTCATGAAGGCGGAAAATGGCGTTCAAACACGGAGAGTCCAATGCGCCCAGGCGTGGCGGTCTCGAGGCGCACGGTGGCGGCGGACTAATGTCGTCGGCGTCACTGCTCTCGTCCTCGGCATTTAGGTTTGCCCTCCACGGGTACAACGGCGGCGAAGCACTATAGGAAACTCGAGAAAATAGCAACACGTAATGAATGTCAGTTCCCGCTGCTTGGCTGTTGCCCTCGCGTCCGCTCGCAGTTGTCGAACACGCCGCGGCCGTCTGCATTCGAGTCTGTGCACGAGAACTCGTCCCTCGTCGCATGGAACGGTGTTTGAATGTCTTAGAATTTTCTTAGACCGTGGAGGAGGATTCTTCTCCACGTCCTTGCTCAATGAAAGCTCGCACACCTCTCCAGTCTCTTTACGTGACTCTCGTTTGAACCTCGCGCATTTCTTTCGCTGATCGCTCATTCTCTTTAACCGTCACGATTTCTCGTGACAATATGCTTGGCATCCATCATACTGGAAAGTTTCTTGTAGCTCATTAATGCTTAATGGTCTTAATGACTTAGAAGGTCTTCAACCCTGCAGAAAATTTTCAGATTTTTTCTCTGCCCAAAACAAAATAAGGACCAGTAAGTTTATCATCAATGATTCCACGCGAAACGTTTACGGATCAAGGACTTTAAGGTTCAACTGCGAAATGCATGGACGAAATTATATGGATGAGCAGTATCGTCAGAAAAAATAAACTGTGGACTGAAAGCTTTCCAGTAAAAAGCCTAATATAGGATTCTAAGATATCGTCCTAATAATGTTAACAAATCATGTTTCCTCGTTGAAACATATGGAATAGTATATGAATGAAACAAATCTCTCAAAACGATGCCCCTGTATACATTAAATCCGCCACCACCCATAAAAATCAGTCTCTCTGATATTGGATGGGATACCATCTGTCTGATATTGGTTTGATACTTTAAAAATGTTTATTTCCCGGAAAATAAGATGACATAAACTCCAGTTAGAAAACTAATACAGAGTGTCCCAAATTTATGTATACACTCTTTGAAACGATATAGCTCGGCAACGAAATGAGATAGAAATATAAAGTTTGTTATGTATGATCCAGACGACACTGGAAAAGCATAGCAACACCTCCATTGTTGTTCATTTTTTATAAACCAAAATGGCAGTGGACTTTCATTCGATGAACAACGTGGATACTGAAGTGTTATTGGAAAGTGGAGAATATTGTTGAGGTTCAACGACGTTGGAGGGTTGAATTTAGTACACCACCGCCAACAAGGGTTCATGTCGATGTGAGAATTTTCCTCGATCACACATTCAATCACAGATGGATAGGACGAAGAGGAAGTGCTACGGAGTTCCCGCCTCGGTCTCCCGATTTAACCCCTCTCGACTTTTACCTTTGGGAAACTTTAAAGAATACTGTGTACGCCACAAACCCATAAACACCGACGGAATTAAGAGATTAGATTGGACATTCCATCAATAATATTCTATTAGCTATAATCCAGTCGGTATGTCGCTCTGTTCGATGTCGGTGTTGGGGGTGTACTGTGGCAGAAGGTGGACATTTTGAACATGTACGCGCTTAAGGAAGTTTAAGGAATAAAATACAACAAACTTTATATTTCTATCTCATTTGGTTGCTGAGTTATAACGTTTCAAAGAGTGTATACATCAATTTGGGACACTGTATGTAGAGCGGCGCGTGCATGTTAGTAAGTGGTCCAATCGCCGTCGTTGTTAATAACGGCTTGACGTTTCTGGAGAATGCTTTCTATCAAGATGATAGCAAATTATACTAGTAAAGACGTCCAAATCTGTCGGGTTTGTAGATTCAGCTGATTTGAACTCCAGATGCATTTCCTGCGAAGCTTTGCTTCGTGTAAGCCCGTATATTTTCTATAGGATTGGCATCAAGAAGGCACAACAGGACGGCCAAATCTAACTGTGCAATGTCATGCTATGCCTTCCATTGCGTGCAAAGCCTACAACAATAAGATGTTTCGGGTTTTCTTGAAGAACCCAGTTTGCATTTGTCCTTTCGTACAATTTTCGAACAGATGGTAACAGATTCATTTTGTAGATTTGGATCATTCTTTGAGCGTTCAGGTTTCCAGTAAAGATGCGCAAATTTCCAAATCTATTTTTTATGAACCGTTACAAGGTGCTTATTGGTATAGTGCAAAGTTGTCTTTGTGGGGGATCACGTGACCAAAACGAAGGATAATCCGAGAAAACGACATTGCCCCAGTTACGATCTATACTGTCACCGTACTCGCCATTTCATTTTTTTTTTTCCGCAAACGACTTCTTATTGTCTCCAGAGAAAACTTACTACCTTTTACGTCTCAGTTTTTTCTGTCCTTCCCACAAGATTATTTGTCGATTTTTCATGAAGTCTCTATGAAATTCTTTCAAATATCACTTACCATCACAAAAAAGGGAAATCGCTAAAATAGCATAACTTCAATTTTGTATATAAAAACGATTACTTTAAGATTAAGAACACAATAATAATAAAAAATTTCTAAAGTGTGTTTTTTATAAGAAAAAAATCATCTCATAGAAATACAACGATTATAGCAGTCAGATTATTTTCATGTATATAAAGCGACTGAAGACGACATACAATTATGATACGTGAAAAGGTTGGTTGGTTGGTTTGTTTGGTATTAACGTCCTTTTCAACTGCCATGGTCATTTCAGGACGGCGTTATAGGGGCCGCAAATTTTGCCTCGCAAGGGTTCTTTAACGTGCAGCCGGCAAACGACTACACGGGACCAACGGCTTTACTTCCCTTCCGAAGGAAGTGCGTGATCTCAGGATTTTCCCCCTGAAAAAATCCTCGTCGTCCTCGGCCGGGGTCGAACCCGCGTCCTCGGGCATCAGAGGCGATCAAGCAACCCCTGAGCCACCGAGGCCGATACGTGAAAAAGGACAAAATTTATTTATGAAATTAAATACCTCCAAAATTATCCAAATTTTTTTTTTAAACTTTTTTTCTTCTAAAATTTTTTCTAACAACAGCTTTACGACAAAAAAATTTGTCAAAGTTTAGGCTATTAATCTAGTACTCCATAAAAAATCCTGACGCCAAATGTCCTGCTGCCCAGTTTTGTCGTCCAATTGTCACCAACAAATATTAATTTTATAAATTGATTTCAAACAATAGCTTTTTTACAATAATTTTTTGTCTCTGTTATAGGTTTCTTAACAGAATAATATAACGAAGGGAAAGAGTATGAAATTTTATTAATTAAATTTTCGTATTTTAAATTTTAATCTTTCTCCAATTATACAGGGTGTAACAGAAAGTTTCATCACATTTCAAAAATCTATATTGGGCGACATATTGAAATGTTTGTAATAATCTTAAGTTTTGTTTATAAGTATTCGCTGTGTCCTCTTCCTACTGTACGCATCTAGCCAATAATCAAATTTCTCCCAAACCTGTTGAAGCATATCTGGAGTCACTTAACGAATGACGGCTGTTATTCGAGTTTTTAGCTCCTGCATATTTGCCAGAAAGGGGGCATAAAAACACGGTCTTCTACGTATCTCCCCAAGAAGAAGTCACAAACAGTGAGGTCTGGGGATCGAGGTGGCCTCAAAAAAGCTTTGTGTTTTGCATTCGCCGTCTTGACAGTAACTGAAGGAACTTCCCTACATCTTCCAGATGTACCCTAGAGATTTCTACTGGGATTGAACAAAAACTTGACGTTCCCCTCTTTCAAAAGGTGTGCGGTTCATTAACCTGCAACCAACGGTTGCTGAGCTATTTACGATTGAAATGTGATGAACCTTTATGTTACACCTTGTATTTTGAGGTATTTAAAGTAATTTACTTGAAAAGTATTAATAGTCAATTTTAATTTTTATTTACAGGTTGAAGGCAGATAACGTTTTCTAAAATGTAAACTACAGAATATCAAAATAACTTCTGTTTAACAAAAAGGAATTTATATTCTCCAGGATCAATGCTAATTATATATTATTGTTCTTTGATGTCTATGATAGAATATTAAATGCAAAATTCTGTATTCAACATTATAAATAAACTCTGATTTAAAGTTTGCTAAAATATGTGGTTACAATATAATCATGCTAACATATTCGCCAATTCTATGTTTTAAAATGTGAAAATACAATGGAGTTTATAGTTGTGAGTCCTCTTTCTGAACTTTATCAGACGACAATTTTATCCCTAGTCGTTTGCGGTTTTCCGTTTACATAAAATAATTAATTTCTGGAACAAAGAAATATTACGTCCACGATTGAAGATGGTCTTTGCAGCTTAATTTACGTTGAAAGAGATTTTAGTGGCCCTGCGCATAAGCAATTCAATACCGGTAAATGAAATCAGTAGAGTAAGTTAAGAAGTGAACTGTTAACAATTGTTATTCACTGGGCATAATGAGTCTCGAGACATAAATAGATAAATTTATAAAACCAGACGAGAATGGGCAAGCTAGATTACCAAAACGAACGCAAAATTTAAATATGGAAAATATGAATGGGTTAATGTATTCGATAGCATGTCTGGGTGAGTGAATTAGATTTTGTATGAACATGTTTGAGTGAAATGTATAAGTGAAAGTGTTGAATAAGTGAAATTAAACACTTCAATGCTCAAATTTGACCTGGATTTTATTTTATGTAAATTTCATTGTTGTAAAAATCTAAACTTTCATTGTTGGGATGGCAACTACCGCCTGTCATGCAAATGCAGCACCCCTCATCTGGTTTCCATAACACCCGATTGTTTGTGGCGGACAGCGATGTGTCGACAAAAGTGGAAGAACAATTTATCATCAAGTTTCTCCACAACGAAGGTGTGAAAGATCTGAAATTCATCAGAGACTTCAAAGACAGTTCGCCGGCCTAGTGCCCGAGTGGGCTAGAGCGTAGGCTTTCTAGTTCTCGAGTCCACCTGGTCGTGGGTTTGAATCCCGCCGTGGGCATGGATGTTTGTGTTTGTCCCGGGCTGCGTATAGATATTGTGTAAATAGGCATAAAATGACCTTAGTAGTCGACGCCAAAAATTCTAATCAACCAACCAACCAACCAAAGACAGTTCACCGAGTCATGTTTATCTCGATCACTCGTCTTTGCTTGCTGCCAAAAGTTTGAAGGAGGGCGAAAATCCACCAGCGATAAACCTCATAATGCAAGGCCAGCAACTGGTGTCAATGATGGCATCATCGCACGAACAAATGAGCTGATAAGGGAAAACAGGCGGATTCATTTCCGAGAATTGGCTTCAATACTGAACATCAGCACTGGCTGTGAGGGGGCCATCATCCACGATAAGCTGAAATTCGACAAGATCTATACCAGATGGATCCCTAAACAATTCTCCGATGATCACAAACCACCCGGGTGGAAATCTGTCCATATTGCTGCGGCGATATGACAGGGAAGGTGACAGCTTCCTAAGGCAGGTTGTGACCACCAAAGAGACATGGATTCATACCATACTCCTCAAAGCAAGCGTGTGCGCATTGAATGGCGACTCACTGACTCATCACAACCCAAGAAATTGAAGATGACACCGTCGGCAAGGAAAGTGATGGCGACTGTATTCTGGGACATTAAAGGTATCATTCATGTCGATTTTCTGGAAGAACGTCGAACCATAAATGCAACCTATTACAGTGACAGTTTGAAGACGTCCCTGAAGCCGGCACTAAGGAAAAAGCGATCAGGACTCCTTACAAGTGTTTGTTTTCTGCAAGACAATGCAAGATTAAACGCAGCCAAACTGACTCTGAAACCCTGTCACAAACCTTTAGAGGAGGTAGCAGGGATGATTCTAAGCAACCCCATGAACACATGAAGCGGTCTGAATTTATTAGGACCATATTTCGAAAAAGCAAATGACAGACGTAACCCCCAGTGAAACTAAAGTGAGAATGCATGTCTCAAGAAGGGGTCTCAAGACATCTCTGGATACACTTCTCCCTAGAAGTGTGTTCTCTAATAACGTGTATTCCCTCCACGAACTCGAAGGGCCTCTGGGCATCTGCGATCCATGCTCCGCACAAGTCGACGGATGTCTGCTTGAGGAATGTTCTCCCATTCTTCAATGAGGACCTGTAAAAGGTCACGCAGTGCTGGTGAACTTGCTGGACGTCGCCTTATGCGTCTTTCAAACATGTCCTACACATGCGCGATCGTATTAATGTCCGGACTCATTGCTGGCCACTCCAAAGTTGGAACGTTCCATTATTGGAGAAATTCCTGAATGGTACATGCCATATGTGGACGAGCATTATCCTGCATAAGAACAAAGTCAGGGACCACAACACAAGCAGCTTGCACAACGTGATCTTCCAGAATGTCCCTGATGTAGACTTCAGCATTGAGACGTCCTGGGACAACAACGAGATCAGTACGGCTGTCGATAGAGATCCCCCCCCCCTTCCAAACCATGACTGAACCACATCCCATTCTTTCTGTCTCTTGCATTGTTTCTTCTGCAAAGCTCTCTCCCGAGCGTATCCACACACGTAGACGTCCATCACAACGAGTTAGGCGAAATCTGGACTCGTCTGTAAAGAGAACAGACCGCCACGGACGCAGCTGCCAGTTGATATCTTGTTGGGCAAACCGACGTCGGGCTTCTCGGTGTCAGCGCGTGAAATGAGGTACATGATTTGGCCTTCTGGCTCTCAAACCAACTTCTCGTAGTCTGTTTCTGACTGTTTGGTCGTTTTGCAAGTCTCTACCAGTTGATGTTCGTCGGCGAAGAGCAAAAGTTTGAAGATATCGGATCTGCATTCCTCAAAAATGTTGGAAACGTCTCGCGAATAACGATCAGTCTGTTGGAAATGTCTCCATGCACGATGGATCACTGAAGGGACTCTTGAAGCTGGCTGGCGACGGACCTGATTGAGTAGCCTTCTTGGAGCAATGTAACAGCTCTTGCAACTTCCTCCAGCCTGAGATGTCTCATTTTGTCTCAATTAAACGTCCGAGTACTGTATCAGAGCTTTAACATGAAAATTAATAACCTTTGAAGACCATGTGACCTTTGTCCTATGGTTATGACCATTCTGTTTTTAAGGGATCTTTGGCATTTTCACTTTAAACTCACGGAAAAAAGAGAAACTCGGAAAAACACCCAGCAATTTCAATAGACCACATCTAATTTATCAAAAAACTATTGGAAGTCTTGATCTTGAGATTCTCAAATGTTTTCAGAATTGTTCCCCTAATTCTTTTGAGCAGTGAGTTCCTTGTAGCCAGAGAAGCGATATATGTCCCATGAACATAGCGTCACAAACGCTTCCTTCTGGAGATACAACCGTGCGACGTTGTCCTACACGTCAACTGAGCACGTTCGCCGGATATGAATCCCGTAGATTTTTTTGTGGGGTCACTTGAAAACTCTTGTTTATTCTACTCCCTACCAGATGTTGATACTCTTCGCCAGCGGATCGTGGGCAATTGCGATGCCATCCATAACACACCCGGTATTTTCCAACGGGTTCGCCAGTCAATGCAACGACGTCTACAGGCCTGCGTGGAATCTAGTGGAGGTCATTTCGAGCATGTACTTTAGCACATCTGGACTGGTCTGTTACTGTACAAGACGGAAGTAAACCTAGTTTGTAACGCTGAACGGAGTTGATGTAGGACAACGCCGCAGGAAGCGTTTGTGGCCCTATGTTCATCGGACATATATTGCTTCTCTGGCTACAAGGAACTCATGCTGTAAGTTTGTACAGACCGTTCAGATAAACCCTATATATAAGCTTAGATGCCCCAAAAATGTACCCCAATATCGGCGTTCACGTATTAATATTCACTCACATGCCAAAAGCCATGGGATAGCAGTGGACTATTTTTCAAGTGGCAAACAGTATAAATATGCAAATCAGTGTTAGTAGGTTTAGATACACTGTCATGAGTAAGGGGAGAGGTGTTGAGTGTGACAATGGTTACACGACGAGAGCTATCCGAATTCGAATGTGGCCTTGTATGTGGATCACAACGTATGGGTCATTCAGAATCGGAGGTCCACAGTTTCAAGAGTCTACCGAGAGTTCCAACTTGACAACGCAGTGGTCGTCCATACCTTCTCAATGAACGGGTCCAACGGCGTTTGAGTAGGATGGTCACCGCTAACAGGCAACTGAAACTACGCCAGATGACATCAGATTTTAACCAGGGTGATACTAGAGCTGTACCGATGCGAACTATGCAACGAAATCTAGTGTCCATGGGATATGGAAGCAGACGACCCACGAGGGTGCCCTTGCTAACAACAAGACATCGTCAGCAACGTCTCTCCTGGGCCCATGAACACATCGACTGGACACTTGACAACTGGAAACGTGTGACCTTGTCTGATGAGTCTCGATTCCGGCTGATACGAGCTGATGGTAGGGCTCGAATGTGGCGCAGACCCCATGAAGGCCATGGACCCAAGTTGTTAAGCATGCACTATGCAAGCCGATGTTGGATCCGTAATGGGCAATTGTGGGAAGCTCTCCAATCGGAATGGTTGGCAAGAATGTCTTCAGATGTCTTCCACCGACTTGTGGTATCAATGCCGCGTCGCACTGTGGCATTTCGCTGGGGTTAGAGAAGGTCCCACACGTTATTAGGTGCTATCCCATGATTTTTAGCATGTGAGTGTATAGATCTCTGTTACTATTCAGCTCCGGCGTGTGCTTCAAGCCGGTACCAACGATGCTTAAACATGCAACAACAATGCAAAACTGTTTCTGTAACACTTTTTGGTGTCGTTTTTTGCATCACGTTTTTTTGTAGAATGATGTCCAGCCGTAAAACATTATCATGTTTCAAAAACCTTATAAAAGTGATGAACTTATTTTTCAGATTATTCAATGGAAATGATGTACAAATTATAAAAATTGAGCTAAAATTAATGCTTCAGTTGTCCTCGTTTGTGTTTTGTACTTAGGGGTTTTATATCTGGATTCTTTGCACTTTAAGAGTGGAAGTTTTACGGGGGTTTTGGCCGGATCTCATCCTGTGTCATGCGGTTTACGTCATGCTACGAAAACGTGTGACGAAAAGGTGACGCGACCCGGAAGAATATTTGTCGCGTCCTCGAACCCGGAAAGAGGATCGGGTAACAGTAAAAGGAGATGGGACAAGAAAAAGAGAGAGCGAGAGAGAAGTAAGGTGGCTTCGAGCGGGGAAGGTCTTAGGATAATGACGAGCGACCGAACGATGAAAGGCGAGCGAACGCACGGTCGAACCGAAGTAAACCGAACGCACGGTCGCTGCCAGATGCAGAGTTCGTGGAAAGCAGAAAGAAGTACGAGAGCGTAAAGGAAAGAAATGCAGGAAAGCGGGAAATGCAGGAGCGGGAGCGGGAGATAGGCGGAGAACGAAAGAACGAAAGGGACATTGTAGGGACGACCTCGGTTATCCATGAAGGAGCGAGGACGCTACTCGTCGCCGCGTCGGAGAATGCAACAAGGACCGTAACAAAGAATAAGGACAGTGACATTCATACGCAAAAGTCTGATTGAATACGTAACCGGTTATGCCCCTCTCAGCCTCTGCAAACTAGCCCCGTACTTCATATCAAGAAAGCGTCTGTTTTAATAACCCCAGCAGTACAAGTGAGTGCTGTTACTGTCACCGAAATTTATCGTGGCGAAATAGCAGCGGGAAGCAACGTTAAACGTTTGTGGCCATGGGGAGCATCTGCATATTTGATATCCGACAATACTACTGTGTAATTTCGTCCATGATTTAGTGAGCCAGGCCAAGCGTTAGCGTAAATGACTTGAGCCGTTTGGCCTGTTGTTTAATGGATTTGTTTAATAAATTTGGTGAAGGGTCTCATTAACTATGCACCCTTGTTATATAACAAAAAAGCGAATATCACCCCTCAACTGAAGTAATTGTACAATAATCTAATAAGTGAATTTTTCGCCCATATTAGGTGCCCACCTAACGAAATCTATAGCCTAGGTTAAAGCAAAGCCAAGGCCAACACTGGACGTGACTTAATTCTAATATTTTGTCCCGCAAGTCAGCGAGGGCAAAGGTGATAACACTCCATTCCAGTGTTTAGTGTGGAGATCAAGCTAACCCCACATAATTATCTTATCCCCGTCCACATAATTGAATGTATGAACTTTCACATAATGAATCAATGCTCTAACTATACAATTAAATTTACTAGTGCATCTTTATTTCGAATTCTGTACGAGTTGTACTGATTTCGCCAGAAATAAACATCACTGTTATTTGACTTTATCCTTGTCTCTGTCTAAATAATTCCAGTGCGCAACATTATAAATATTCATGATATCGTGCCTTTGGGAAAAGTCCAATAATATTTTTCTAATTTGTTTGTGAATATTTTGATAAAGAAATAAAAGAGTAACGTGCTTCGAATATTTTCATTTAGGTTTCATTATCCTTTTTTAAATTTACTTTATTGCAGAGTTTACAGTCATTTTTTTTAGTGTTTTGAACTTCTCTGAATTTAATGATCGTTCGAAAGAACAATGAAAATAGCAATGAAAATATTTACATTTATTCATTAGCTATGATTCCCGCGTTACAAACTCCTTGCGTGTGGAAGTATAGAGGTGAGGTTAGGTTACGTTAGGCATGTATGGGGCCTCGGCCTCAATCACCAAAGTTTTTCCCAAACAGTTAAAACAGCCACCGAGCAGGAAATATTAACGTCTGCATAATGACTCTGGTTTTAATAAAATAATATGGAGATTATTCTATACTTTGTTTTTTTACAGAAAATCGCGCTTAATTGTAAAGAATTTTATGCAAATACTTCGTTTCTCTTAATACAAACGAGTAAATTAAGAGATTGCCTTTATTAGAAATATAATTAATAATTTATTTAAGATTGATCGAACCTAAATAATGAGAGACGTGTTGTTTGTGTTTTCGTAAATGGAGCAAATTTTTCGTTCTGAATCACTGCAGGAAACAATTCATGTATAGTTGTATTGATTGAGTTATTATTTAACTAATTGGGAGTTATAATTTATTTTTTTGAGATTGTTCTGTTTACCTGCAAGTCTAATTATTCCGGGCAACGCCGGATACCTCTGCTAGTTCTTGAAAAAAGGGAACTTTGAAAACATGAGCTCCGTTTCTGAATTACCCGTTTTTCTAAGAGACTCTCTATTATATCAATTAGATAAATTTAATGGTTTATATTGTGATTATTTGTGAATTCCAGAAAACGATTTATCATTTAGTTGTTGTTCATTTGTGAGTTTCATTGGGTTGCTTCATGATTTCATAGCGTTTTTAGTTATTAAAAATTGTTATTGAAAGCTACAATATTAGAACAACAAATTAATAAATCATGTATTCTCTGTCGTTGTTTACGACCTGCTCCCACCTCTTGATCAATTTGTTAATGCAATTTTGCCAGAAATCGCACAGGCCTGGACTCGAAGAAGTTGGTGAGCCAGTTTTTCAGGTCCTCGTCATTGTAGAAGATTACACTACGCATATGGTTCGACAGCAAGCGGAAAAGCTGATAATCGATTGGCGCAAGGTCCGGAGAGTAACGCGGATGCTGAAGAACCTCCCAATCGAGCTCTTGGAGGTCGATTTCGACGATGTTTGCCGCGTGAGGCTGCGCGTTGTCGTAGAGCAGGATGACTTGGCCTTGCTGATTGGGTCTTTTCTGTTTGATAGCCTGGTTCACAAGATACAAGACTGCAGCCCATCTTTTCAGCCAATTCTCGGCATATTTGACAGCTGTCCTTCTTCAAAAGTGTATTGAGACGCTACTCATGGAACTCCGAAGGTCGTCAAGCTCGAGCTCGTCATTTTGGAACTTGGCAAACCATTTCCGAGCAGTAGATTCACCTATGGTATCGTCTCGTACACGGCGCATATGTCCCGAGCTGCTTTTGGCCTCGATTAAATGCGAAGAATAACATTGTCGAAAATGCTGCTTTTTGCCGCCTGTAAATTCCATTTTACGAGTCAGAAATTTGAAAAAAAATGTTCTATTTTTAATAAAACGATGAACATAGGCTTTTAGAGTAGAAAGAGCACTTTCGAACAGTTTATACATATATCCAAATAACAATAAAATTGTAGGAGGATAAAAGTGAAAATATAAACGTTATGAAATTATGGAACAACCCAATAGTTTAATAATTTAAATATTCTTTCTTTAAAATTAAACTTTTAAAAATTTTTTGATTTTTTCCTGTTCCTTAAAGAAAGACAAATCATTTCAACACTGCGAATAACGCCAAATATTTTAATTCATTCTATTCTTCGAATAATTCTTTTAAGACTACTCGTTTTGTGATACATTAATTTAATAAATAAATAAATAAATAAATAAATAAATAAATAATAACACAGAACAACAAAAATAACTTTTTAAAAACTATTTTAACGTTAAGAGCTGATTCTTATGTTTTTGTTTTTAGCGCTGAATCCGTATCTGACCTCAGTTTTTCCTATTACCCAGAGAGTTCTTGTTTTTCAATGAAATATTTTAAATTGTTCAGTGCTTGAGGTCTGATAAATTTCTTTGTGGCCCAAAAATATGGATATTTTACAGCCGCTTCTCTTCACATCCATAACTTTAACATTGCAGTCTCTATGTGCATAACTTGGAAACGTGACGTAATAGAAAAAATCTAAAAGTAGATTCGGATTCAACACACAAAAACCGAATCATTTTAAGGCAAATTCATTCAAAATGTTTTTTCATTGGTTATCTGTGTAATAAATATAACAACAAAGGGAGAAACCTTGCTAAAAAAAAAAGAAAAAAAAAGAAAAGCAGGCAAGTCCCTCTGTTGTCTGATGCCCGAGGACGCGGGTTCGACCCCGGCCGAGGACGACGAGGATTTTTTTCAGGGGGAAAATCCTGAGATCACGCACTTCCTTCGGAAGGGAAGTAAAGCCGTTGGTTGCCGACTGCACGTTAAAGAACCATTCCGAGGCAAAATTTGTGGCCCCTATAACGCCGTCCTGAAATGACCATGTCAATTGAAAAGGACGTTAATACCAAACAAACCAAACCGAACCAAACCCTCTGTTGTCCCCAAACGGGAAAACCCATAAGAGCCATTCCACGTCAAATCGGATAAAACCGGGTGATAATTGACCTTAGGGTCTCCGATTTTTCTCAAACTTTATCAGTATATCCTAGTGGATAATACATAAGGCATGCATAGTTTCGTTTGCCAGGTAAAAATATATTTTAGTCATAATTAATTATCAAATTTATCAAAATTTCGCCCATCTCATCACATAAAACGAAGCTCTGGTTTATTCGTCGTAGGAAATTGTCGTATATGTCAAATTGAACTAAAATGAATCACTTTTATCTTTAATTTACTTTATGAAGTTCAAAATAAAATACGAGGGGGGAAATGAATTTTAATTTTATGAAATCATATATTAACCTGAAAACGATACTCTAATATTATTAAAAAAGCACTACGAAATTACAAGATGGAACTCCAAATAGTTCAATCAGTATTAAATTATATATGAGGTCAGGTGCGCTGCTTTGATGTGAAGAGGAGCCGGATTACAACAATGGCTCAGACGACGTCCTTGAAGCGACGATCACGTTAGTTAATATACTATTAATTAAATTACATCATTCCACATTTATTTTCTGTACTTCTAAAAGAAATTCCACTTTGAAATTCGGGTGGCCATTATAACAAACATCAAGAAATATGCAAGGTTTTTTTTATTTTTTTTTTTATTTACAGTTTTTTAATATGTCGTTTTAACTTAAGATTTTCAAAATTAATGTTAAAATCATGTTAAATAAATTTTTCTTTAATTTCAATTATAACTAAAAGTTTAAAAACCCACATTTTTTTGAGCTTTAAAATGAGCTATGAATGAAACCCGTTCAGAGAAACATGTGTTTATAGAACACCTTAACCGGTTAATTTCTCTAAATTTGACTGCGAATATTTTTGTAAGAAATTATGTTAGATGAAAATTAACACCGTGGGGTTACTTACATTTATGTAGGGAGTATACAGGGTGTAAATGGACGACGTTTCACAAATTTAAGGATATGTAGGAGATGAAACTCTGAGCAAAGTTATAGCGCTTTATAGTTCGGTATCGGTAAGGAATATCGGTATCGGTCAGGGTGATTCTAAAAGGTCGTGCCCAAATGAAAAGGCAGGTAGAGGGTGAAATTCTGAGCAAAAAGTCTAGTTGCGTTTTTCGATCTGAGGTTCCGTTAAAAAGTTATAACGCTTTAAAGATTCGTGATGTCACTTCCGGAAATCTATCTTGGTACAGACGCTGAGCAATTTTTAACTTAGCGCTATAACTTTTTAACGGAGCCTCAGATCGAAAAACGCGACTAGACTTTTTTGCTCAGAATTTCACTCTCTACCTGCCTTTTCATTTGGACACGACCTTTTAGAATCACCCTGGCCGATACCGATACCGATATTCCTTACCGATAGCGAACTTTAAAGCGTTATAACTTTTTAACGGAGCCACAGATCGAAAAATGCGACTAGACCTTTTTGCTCAGAGTTTCATCCTGTACATATCCTTAAATTTGTGAAACGTCGTCCATTTACACCCTGTATAAAAAAGGTTGAACCTTTTATAAAAATATAGTATTTTTTAAATGTCACGTTTCACGTAGAATAACTCATAAAGGGGGTTAATGATGATAAAAAATAGCAACGGCAATATGAACTACAAACATTAACTGTAGGAAAAAAAAATCAAAATTCTTATTAAATTTGTTAAAACAAGCTAAGAAGATCACAAAAGTTTAAATTAGATCAGTAAAAATCTTGACAAAGATTTAAATCTTATCTATTGTCAGTGTTAGCAAGATTAAAATCTAACGTATTCATGAAAAGAGAAATTGAGCCAACTTTAAAAAATATTATGTAAAGACAAGACAAGCGATTCTAAGGAGAAGTCATTAAGAGAAAAAGATAAAGTTTACTTTTTTGAAGAGAATTTATCTGATTAAAAAACACTATATCGTTATGAAATGGAAAGTTAATATAGAACACTATAACTTAGAATAGGATAAACACAAGTGAAGAAAAAAATTTCGACTTAACTTAAATAAGAACATTGATTTTATTTTCTATTTTCCTAACAGTAATTTTTGCCAGTAAACCACATTTCAAAGTCATGCCTGATTTCATTTAAAAAAAAATTAAAAAGAAATTTAAAACATTAAATAAGAAATAAAATGGGAAACAGTCTTCTAAATACCCAAGAAACTTTAGAGATCCACAAAATAAATTCTGTTACAAAAGTGTTAAAAGTACAAATATCGTAGATAAGAAAGACGACGTACAAAAGCAATACACAGTCTTTAAGCTTATTTGGAGCTTCAGCAAAAAGCTAATTATAAGAATGCACTCTTGGTCTGTACATTTACCCGGCCGTCCGCCGCTTGCACGATAGCTTAAACTTTTTCAAATTCTATTTTCAGAAATATGACCATCAACGTCTTAATTGGGGGAGGCCGGGCCTGGCGGGCTTCCACTGACCACGAAAGTTCTATGAAGTTAAGGAACACCAGGCACACAGCTAGTCACTGGATGGGCGACCATCTGTGAAACACTATTCTTCACCCGAACCCCCCCCCCTCCCCGGCTGCTGCGACCATTATACAGCAGCCGTTAATCCAGGTCCACTCATTCGATCAACCCAACTCGTCGGCCTCTGGTCATACAGACCCTGGATGGACGTATTCCATTATAATAATAATACAACCCTAGCGTCAATAAACTTCGGACACCAAGTAATTTGGCTAAAAACACAGTGAAAAGTGCATACAGAGGATTGCAGCCTAATGAAAATAGATTTACTGAGTATATGTAACAATATCAACATCGATTTAGAATCGATTTAATGGTCTGAAATAATTTATTCAAATTTATGTAAAATTGCGTTGTCAACAGTTTCAAAGAACTTCGTACACAAGGGGTCGCCAGCATATAGAACTTTCCTGAAGGCTGTAGAAACGCCCAAAATGCTTTGCATCAGGCTTTAAAAGCATCGTCCACGCGACAGAGCACAGTATTCGTGTTGTTTTGAGCCATGAGGCGTGGTAAGCCAGTAGAAACGTGTATACGGCAAAAAATTATACAGCAGTTCCAGAATAACAAATCCCAGCGAGCTATTGCCCATGAATTATCAGTTCCACTCTCTACTGTTAATGGAATCATCAAGCGTTTCAGAGAAATCGGGAAAACGGAACCAGGGACTGCACCAGGTAAGCAGCGATTATTGAATGTTAGGGACCTACGAGTATTTCGACGTTACATTGTGAAAAACAGGCATGCTCCGATAAGTAAAATGACTGTTTGGGCTCGAGAATATTTTCATATACCCATATCCGAAAGTACAGTCCGCCGTTACATCAGAAACTGCAACTATTACTTATACGCTACAAAGAGGAAGCCATTTATGAGCACTGTAGCTAAGCGTCGCCGGGTAGCATGGGCCAGAACCCATCTAAAGTGGACCCTTGCCCAGTGGAATAGTGTTCTGTGGTCCGACGAGTCCACCTTTGCAGTGATGTATGGCAACAACGGTCGCAAAGTGCTAAGGACCAAGCACGAAAGTAATCATCCCGACTGTTACCAGAGGAAAGTTCAGAAGCCTGCATCGTTGATGGTGCCTATATAAACATTCTTCAACAGCATCTGCGTCCATCCCGCCAAAAGTTGTTCAATAGAAGACCAAGCATCTTTCAGCAGGACAACGCGAAGCCTCATGCTGCTCGGAACACCAAGGCTTGGCAACAATAGCAGCGTTTCAGGGTGCTTGACTGGCCTGCCTGCAGCCCAGATCTGTCACCCATTGAAAATGTATGGAGCTTTTTAAAGCAAAAAGTCAGACAGCGGAAGCCACGAACACTGCAGAGTGGGACAAAATTCCAGTAGAAACAACGCAGAAGTTAGTGTCCAGCATGCCTCTACGACTTCGGAGCGTCATTCGTCGGAAAGGTGACGCCACTCAGTGGTAATGTGCAATAAACGGTACGGTGTACGAAGTTCATTGCAACGTGTTGAAAACGGAACATTACAAAAAGTCGCTTATTTAACTTTCTCGTTTGTTTTTATGTTAAAATGCTATATCACAGTTGTACTAAAGCTCTGTGCACTCAATAAAGTAATTTTCATTTGTTTACAATTAGTTTCGTTGCACTTATCCAAAATTCTGTAGGTGTCCGAAGTTCATTGACACTAGGGTTGTAATAATAATAATAATTCGGCCGTATCAACTTTTCAGAATTTTTCGTGGACCCCTTCAAGTGGAATTCACGTGCTAAAACACTGACTGCAAAGAATGCCAACATAAAGGCATGTCTTATAATAATCGATTCATCAAGAATGAATACACTGTTACTTTCTGTTTGTTTTAAGTATTGTTGAGGTGAGCTCGCGCACGCCACCATCGCTTTGCCGATGTACGATTGCTCAAGTGCTCATAATCTGTTATTAATTAGCGGAGGAATGGAACTACTTATTGGTTTATAATGTCCGTCCGTCCCCTTCAAAATTTCTGCATTTTTTGAGGTAGAAGGCGTGTAGTTTACTACGGGCGTGTCGACCTTCACTATTTAGTATGGTTTTGATTGGTACACATGCGTCGGAATTATGGGGATGGGAATCAGAAGGGACGAAAGCTGTATGTGGTATTTAGGTACGTAAAGGAGTGAAATTCAGCATCCAGATTCCTCTAGCAAGATCTACATTACTAGGAAGTTTAGGCCAAATTCTTCCAATGAGGTCGGAGTTGCAGGGGTGGGAGTCACTTGGGCTTTAGAATAATGTCAACATATGGCTTGTGACATTTTATTTGATCGGAAACGATGAGAAAGAAAATAAAATTGAGCTCCTTTACATTTTCTACATACTATAAGATATGTTCGAGAAAATAAAGTTTTGATTAAAAAACTTAGGCGGGGCGGAGGGGTGAAAGTGCAGATAAAAGAGTAAAAATAGATGACCGCAAGGACCGCTACTTGCCTATCAGGACCGTACCCAGAATTTTATTTCAGGGGGGGGGGGGGGCTGCAGTATTTTATAATAGTGAGTTAATTAAAATGTAGAAAAAGTTGCCTCCCCCAGACGTAAAACGTTTTTTTTTGTTTTCTTATAAGGTGAGGTAAAAAATTACAAGTCAGTTGCCTCGGTGGCTCAGTAGGTAGAGCGTAAGTCTCATAATCTCAAGGTCGTGAGTTCGATCCTCACCCGGGGCATGTTACATTTCATTTTCCTATTCAAAACTTCAATGACGGAGGGTTTCTTAATACGTAGGTAAAAATTCTTTTTAAGGAACAATGTGATTTCCCTTTTGTTTTCCTTTTATTGCCTCCTACTCCTCTTATTCTTCCTGAATTAAAATACGCGGTTGTTTACTTTTTTTTTAATCACTTTTGTTATTATTTGCAACAAACTCATTTCATTTCTTTAAGTTACATGTCAAATAATTCAAAGCCCATAAAATAAGATGATGCGCTAAATTTCCTAGCGTTAATATTACGAAAATATAATTTTGCTAGTAATTTATGAGTATTTAAATAACACTCTTATTTTAAATAAGAATGAAAGTGAATACAATTGTAAAAAAAAATAAATAAATTTAAAAAAAATTAAAAAAACATTTCTTTAGGGAAAAAAATGTCACAAGAGGTCGTTTTCAAATGCTACGTTAAAAAATAAGTTAATGAATTATAAAATTTATTCTCCAACCGGGAGCATAGCTCAGTGGTAGAGCATTCGACTGCAGATCGAGAGGTCCCTGGTTCAAATCCGGGTGCTCCCTTTATATATCCATTTTTATTTTTTTCATTGATGATTTCAAATTGCTGAACATTTTTGACAGGACTTACATCTTCTTTTTCTCTTTTTTCCTCCTAGAGAGAGTAAATTCTTTGTTTTGGATACAGTACAAAGAAAATTCCCGATAATCCCACAGTTGATAGAAAATATTTTAAAACACTTAAATAAGTAAAAAATTGCTTACATTTCAATTTATTTTATATTTCTATCTAAATTTACGTTCATTTTCAAATTTTTCTTGTTAGGAGTTTTAGATAAAACGCTACTTTGTCTGTACGCTTATCCGTCCGGCCGTTCGGATTTTGCACGATAACTTGAAAACGGATTAACTTTTTGAAATTCTGTTTTCAGAAAAAAATGACTATCAAGGTCTTAGTTCGGCTGTAGCAACTGTTCAGGATTTTTTCGTGGACTCCTTCAAGTCAAATTCACGTGCTAAAAGATTGACCGTAAAAAAATACCAAGATAATGGCATGTCATATTACAATCGATTCGTCAAGAATGAATACACTGTTACTTTCTGTTTACCTTTTAAGCACAGCCCACTAAATAAAGGCCTGAGTGCTGTTTTCAAAATGGCGGCGCTCGCAGGCGGACTGTCTGTGTTAAATAAGATGGAATATAAGAATTGTTTCACAAATTTGCTTTAATCTTCTAACGAAATCTAAGTTTTTGAACTTGTCATTTAAATGGCTTTATGTTTCAATCAAAACAATGGCAACATACGTGCAAATAAATATAGTTTCATATTTTTCAAAGTAGAGCCATCTATGGAGGAAGAGAAAAAGCATCTTTTCTATAAAAAATTTCGAAAGCATATATGATGGTTTTAGAAATCTGCAAAAATTAGTTCCTGTAATAGATTAATTATTTTGGTTAGATTTTATAAGAAAATTAAAGCAAATTTATGAAATAATTATTTTATTTCAGCTTATTTCACACAGACAGTCCGCCTGTGAGCGCCGCCATTTTGAAAACAGCACTCAGGCCTTTATCTAGTGGGCTGTGCTTAAAAGGTAAACAGAAAGTGAGCTGTGTTTTAAGTATTGTTGACGTGAGCACGGTTTATCGGCGCACGATTGCTCAATGTCCATCTTCTATACATACAAGATAAGAGGAAAAGGGTTTTCTCAAACCAAGCTTTTATAATGTTTTATTTAGTGGCAACAACAAAGCTTAATTTTGCAACAATAAACAATAGATACATTTAACTCTCGCCATAACGAATTGTCCAATTGTCTCAACAAACAATTTCGTAGTAATGAGTTTGTACCATTAGAACACGAGCCAGTGAACCGATTTGAAAATTTGTTAATTTAACATAAATTGTCATCGATCCTGTGTATGTGTGTCAAGTTTCAGCTCCCTAGCTTGTCGGGAATTGGTTTAATATTGATTACAAGATTTGACCTAAACAAACTAACATTGCAAGGTTGATAAAAGCTTTTAATAATAATAATAATAATAATAATAATAATAATAATAATAATAATAATAATAATAATAAAATCTTGTAAACATTCAAAGGAGGAGCTTTAGCAGTGAAGCAGAAATACATTTATACATTTATTAAAAAGAAATTAACCCCCCAAGTTTTTTAATCAAGAAAATTGATTTTCTCGAACGTAATATGTATGGAATGTAAAAAAAAACTGGTAACTTCTTTTTTTTTTTCATCATTTCCGAACTTAGGATATATAACATGCCATATGTTGCCATAGTTCTAAGGAACAAGTGACTGCCACCCCTGCAAATCCGACCCCCCCGGAACAATTGAGCCTAAAATTTATAGTACTGTAGATCTTGTCTAAAGGAATCTGGATACTGGATTTTACGCCTTTACGTACCTAAATAGCACATAGATATGTTGCCCTCCCTAAATCCCACCCCCGTAATTCCGACCCCAGCGTACCAATCAAAACCAAACTAAATAGTACAGATGGGCATGCCCATAGTAAGCTATATTCCGAATTTCAACCTTCTATCTAAAAAAATGTAGAAATTATGAAGGGGTACACATTATAAAACCAATACGTAGCTCCATTCTTCCGCTACTTAATAATATAGATCATGAGCCCTTGAGCAATCTTGCGTCGACAAAGCGATTTCACGTGCGCGCGCCGATGTCAGTAATGCTTAAAAGATGAACAGAAAGTAACAATGTATTCCTTCTTGATAAATCGATTGTTATATGACATGCCATTATCTTGGTATTTTTTTACGGTCAATCTTTTAGCACGTGAATTTGACTTGAAGGAGTCCACGAAAAAATCCTGAACAGTTGCTACAGCCGAGCTAAGACCTTGATAGTCATTTTTTTCTGAAAACAGAATTTCAAAAAGTTAATCCGTTTTCAAGTTATCGTGCAAAATCCGAACGGCCGGACGGACGGACGGATAAACGTACAGACCAAGGGCGCATTCTTATAAGTAGCTTTTATGCTAAAGCTCCTAATAAAAGGCAATGTAAGTATGTTTGTCCGATTTTAAAAGGCAACTTAGAAGTAAGCTACAAAGCTAAAATTTAACACATAGCCCTGTAATACTATCACAACGATGGAAAAAATCTAAAACTGGAGATTAGTCTCTTAAAAACGTAGAAATTAATAATCTTTATAAAATAGACTTGGTTTATATTTGTTTCCTTGCATGTGTGAACAATCGTGGGTTTGCGTCAACAATCGGCTGAGTGAACAATTGTTGATGAAATTAATACATGTCGCAGCCGACGAAAAAGACACACCCTGGCACTGAAAAGTCACCTGACCATCTTAGTCCAAGCGACAATGTAATATTCATTGTTTCCATGTTGGATTTTAGCAATCAGTATTTTTTCGTTTGTAAAGAAATAATGAAGGTTACATTGTTGCTTCGACTAAGAAGATCGTAGCCCACCAGAAAGACAGGCCCCGGCCAACGCGTCCTAAAGATAAGGCCTGGGCCAACACCTTCTAGACACAAGGCCTCGGCACGGAAGACACTAACGTCAAACAGTAGGCAGCAACAAGGCCAACTATAAATACAGGCCAGGGCAGTTGAAAACAATGTAAAAGGTGATTTTTCGACTGCCCAGGCCTGTATTTATGCTCGGTTCACATTGAGCTGGCAAGGCGGCAAAGCGGCAACCGTTGACGCATGCGCACTACGTCCAAGGCCAACTAGAAATAGGTCAAGTCAAGTGCCGCGGCCGGCAAATAAGCCAGGCGGCAAAGTTGAAATTTGTTCAACTTTTGCCGGTTGCAGGCTCATCCAATCACGTTCGACTACTGGAGCACGTGATCAAAAGAATGATGGCGGATCACAATTTTATAGTGAAATAGAATAAAGAGAATGCACTTTATTTTGTAAATGTGAAATTATAAATTGCTATTGTCCTTCAGCTTTTTACATCGTTAAATAGATACGTTTGGTTAAATTTTAATTAGATAATTCAGTTGGAAATTAGCAAGTTTTAGAACAGAAACGTGATCATGAATTTGGTTTTCGATCGCTTCGATTGAAAATATTGCCGATCGATGTTGGCGACAATCAAATTTAAAAATAATCTTTAAGACTTTTTATAAATACGAGAAAATATGCACACTGAACAAATATAAAGAAAACTAGAGTTTATTTGTAGATTCTGTTTTGTTATATTTTAATTATGCTTTCTCAGCGACATAAACACAGTTATTTATAACGAACTCTTATATTAAAAAAAATAAATAAACGAAACAATTCGGAATTCTCAACTGTGCCAATTGGCCTTTCAACAGTGATATAACAAATTCCGAATTGTCTCAGATATAGCAAATTTCGGATACTACAAATTTTTACGAGCCGTGAACTTCGTCCAATTTTACTGCAATAACTTAAGATCGAAACGACGCCGTCATTATATAATTTCTCTTCCCTTGCCGCTTCTCTCGTGCCGGTCCAGTGGGAACAACTCGCGTGGGCGGCAGAGGAGGCAGGAGGGGGGAGGCAGAAAAAGACGCTTCGCCAATTTGCCGGTCCAATATGAACGGGGCATTATAGTTGGCCTTGCTAGCTACTGTATGGCGTCAGAGTCTTCCGTGTCCAGGCCTTGTCTAGAAGGTGTTGCCTGAGCGCGAAAACGTCAGACATTGTTACATCATCATCCGAAGATACGTTTAATCGCATTTCAGGGCTTATTATTGGTATAAATGCGATTAAACGTATCTTTGGATGATGATGTAACAATGTATGACGTTTTCGCGCTCAGGCCTTATCTTTAGGAGGCATTGCCCCGGCGCGGAAAAGTCACCTGATCATAGTAGCCCGGCCAACAATCCAACTTTCATTTTTTTCAACAAACGAAAAAACATGGATTGTTAAAATCCCAGATGGAAAAGATGAAGGTTACATTGTTATTCGGACTAGTATGGTCAGGTGACTTTTCCACGCCGGAGCAACACCACCTCTACTCAAAGCCTGAGCGCGAAAATTTCATACATTGTTACATCATCATAAAAAGTCATCTTTAATCGCATTTCTACCAATAATAAGCTCTAAATTATGACTTCGTATCATGATGTAATAATGTATGACGTTTCCGCGCTCAGGCTTTCTCTTTAGGTAGTGTTGGCCGGGGCCTGTCTTTCTCGTGGGCTACGTAAGAAGATGATGTGACTTTTCTGTGCCAGAGCAACCGCCTCCTAAAGATAAAACCTGAGCGCGAAAACGTCTTACATTGTTACATCATCATTATTTTTTCGTCATGTACGATGCTTGCCTTAATGATTCATGTTTTAAGGGGGGTCGTTATAAAAAGTAATGAATAAATAAATAAATAAATAAATAAATAAATAAGATAAATAATGATGATGACGTAAGGTCGAAACGCGTAGGCTCTTATTAAAGTTTTCTATTATTGCTATATCTAGACTCATATCTCATTTATTTAATTATTCTAAAACAAATAAGAGAATACAACTTCTAGGCGTGCAGCTGCTCAGGCTTTTGCTAAAAATGTGTAGGTACTTTTCCTCATGAGCTAATAACTGGAGAAAATTTATTTTTCATACGGTTTTTGCAATTTAGTAAATTCCTTTAGAGAAGTTATAAATATAGTAACTTTCTTTAGAGAAGTTGTAGATAATGTTTACCTAAAAGTATTAGAAAATTGTAAAGATCTCAACTGATTGTGTGAGACGCCAATCCTTGCTGCTAAAACTGATACTATCAATATAAACAACCACATTCAGGACATGATTCCACGCTCTCTGACTGCATAAAACTCTATTGAAACGGTTACATGTTGATGAGAGATGCTGATGAGGCTGTAAACAGAGTTCCTTAACTCTCTCAATCCATCTATTAAGTGTTTTAATATATACAGAAATAAATCAATACCCGTTGCCAATGATAAAGCTATGATAGGGTATAAAACAATGAGAAACTAAAAAGAAAAAAAAAGTAGCCCCTAATAGCTTACTTTACATAATCAAGGTGACGAATTGCATAATCAAAACAAAAAAATGTTTCTATTTAAAAATGATATAGCAAAGGTAAATTAAAACAATTTAAAAAGTTACAGATTGATAAGTAAATCATAAAAACAGAAGGTCCGAAGAGCTCTTCGGAATGAAGAGTAAGGTTGTGAAGACCGTATCTCCAATGGTAATTGGGCCCAGCATTTAATCCCTATATGGGAAACACTTCTATTCCGAAAATATAATTGTGAGGCTGGAACTCTTATCTCATTGGCAAGACGAGTGATATGGCAACGAAATCAAATAAAATTATCAAGTTATCTCTTAGACGAAGGGTACATGCAAGGATACATGAAAGAAGTTTGCTCTAAAAGAAGAGTCAGACCTTCTCAATAAGGTGGTTACTCTCTGGTGTGCATCTTGTTCAGTTATGAAGAAATTCAAGATGTATATTGGGAATGCCCTGCTGAGCGAATTAAATGCTATTTAAAATGTACAAGCTCTGAAGTCCAATAAAAAATGCTTTAATATTCAAGCAAGTTGTTAGTACGATGAAATAAAACCTAGCCAAATACATATTGAAGTTTCAGGTTTATATTTTTTGTTATTGATAAAGGTTAATATATCATCAACCATTTATTTATTTGACAAACTGTCATCACATTGATGCAGTCTTAGAATTGCATTATAAAGCAGCACAACTATAGTATTAGAAGGTGTGAAATCCCTGATCAGAGCTAACTGAAATCATTCTAATACTCCTTTTAATACTATTGCCCAACTAACTGAAATCCCTGATCAGAGCTGTACTGGCGTTTTTAAAATGTATTATTGTCTTATCAGTCTCTTAGGAATCCAAGCAAATAACGATAAGACTGCTCCAGGTTTCAAATATTTTTTGTGGGAGTGTAAAAGCTGGCGAAAATCATGGTCTTTAAAATGAGCAGAGTAAGCAACGCTCGCCTCTGTCACTTTAAACTTTGGCTCATCATCTTTCTTAATTTTAGCTATCCGCTGTTTCTTAAGTTCGTCTGACTTGGGAAAAGGTGCCAGGTGATTCTAGGAGTGATTTATTTCCATAATTAAGGATCCGGGAACAATACAAGCCACGTTACGATGCATGGCAACCGCAACAGTGAACAGCGAGAAAGGAGCTGGTGACTGGAGATCTCCTTCAGGCGTTTGTTTTTTTCTCATCAGATGGCGATGCTAATCGCTGAAACTTGTCTATTGGACACAAAATTCTTGTGCGAGCATTTAAAAGAATTCTTTTTGTTTTTCCAAAGTAAATATAAACTTTATTAAGGTTTTTTCGTTTATACTCAAATTCAGATATTGCAAAATTTCATCAAACAAACAGTCCGAGCAACGCCGGGTAAATCAGCTATACAAAATCAGCTATCCCTATCCCCAGTAAACTCCCCTAACCATACAAAATAGTGAAGGTGGACATGCTCATTGTAAGCTACATCCCGAATTTCAACCTTCTACCTTAAAAAATGTAGAAATTATGAAGGGGACAGACGGACATTATAAAACTAGCAAGTTTCGCTACTTAATAATATAGATTACTATACTCTATCCAGCGAAAGTTGGAGTGTGCGTGTCCAGTTAAACTCCATATTTCAATTGTTAGACATTGTTGATTCTACTTTGGCAACAATGTCTAACAATTGAAATAGGAAGTTTAACTGGACACGCCCACTCCAACTTTCGCTGGACAGAGTATAGTAATCTATATTATTAAGTAGCGGAAGAATGGAGTTACTTATTGTTTTCACAATGTCCGTCTGTCTGTCCGTCCGTCCGTCTGTCCCCTTCGTAATTTCCGCATTTTTTGAGGTAGAAGGTTGAAATTCGGAATGTAGCTTACCATGGGCATGTGCATCTTCACTATTTAGTTTGGTTTTGATTGGTCCGCTGGGGTCGGAGTTTCGGGGGCGGAAATTGGAGGAAACCAAATGGTCTACGCATATTTATGCATATAAAGGACTGAAATTTGGTGTGCAGATTCCTCTAAGCAAGATCAACATTACTGTAAAGTTTAGGCCAAATTGTCCCAATAGGGTCGGAGTTGTGGGGGTGGAAGTCAATTGGTCTTTAGAACTACTATGACAACATATGCCATGTCATATATCATTCGTTCGAAAATGATGAGAAACGAAAGAAAATAGAGCTCTTTTTCATTTTATAAGTACTAAGTTCGAGAAAATCAATTGTTGGATTAAAAAAAATGGGGGGGGGGTTAAAAAGTGCAGATAAAAGGGTAAAAATAGATGACCTCAGCGCTTCCGCTACTTTCCTATACCTTCCTCGGGAGGATTAATTTCTTGTTAAGTAGCGAAACTTGCTAGCTTTATAATGTCCGTCTGTCCCCTTCATAATTTCTACATTTTTTGAGGTAGAAGGTTGAAATTCGGGATGTAGCTTAAAATGAGCATGTCTACCTTTACTATTTTGTATGGTTTTAATTGGAGTGTACTGGAGGTAGTAATCAGATGGGACAAAAGCTCTATGTGGTATTTAGGTACGTAAAGGAGTGAAATTCAATATCCAGATTCCTCTCTGCAAGATCTATATTGCTATGAAGTTTAGGCCAAATTATTCCAGTGTGATCGAAATAATGGGAGTGGCAGTCAATTGTCCTTTACAACAATGACAACTTATGGCATGTTTATATCATTTGATCGAAAATGATGAGAAAGGAGAGAAGCTAGAGCTCGTTTACATTTTCTACAAACTACGTTCGAGAAAATTAATTTTTGTTAAAAAACTTGGAATGGAGGGGATAAAAAGTGCAAATAGAGGGGTAAAAATAGGCGAAAGCAGGGTCCGGTACTTGCCTATACTGTACCCGAGGGAATTGAATTTCTGCCTCACAGCAAAAGCTTCTCCTTCGAATGTTTACAAGATTCTATTTATGTATTTATTTAATAAGGTTTGGTTTGGTTTATTTGGTATTAACGTCCTTTTCAACTGTTTTGGTCATTTCAGGACGGCATTATAGGGGCCGCAAATTTTGCCTCGCAAGGGTTCTTTAACGTGCAGCCGGCAAACGACTACACGGGACCAACGGCTTTACGTCCCTTCCGAAGGAAGTGCTTGATCTCAGGATTTTCCCCCTGCAAAAATCCTCGTCGTTCTCGGTTGGGGTCGAACCCGCGTCCTCGGGCATCAGAGGCAATCACGCAAACACTGAGCGACCAAGGACTGACACAACTTTCGATCTGAGATCATCAACAGAGCCATACGTTTATCTGCAGTTATTTAAGCCAATTGAAAAGTTCCCGGAATTCCTCAACCGATGGTGAACGAGCAATAAGAAAGCAATCCCAATTGTATGGAAAGGAGAACAGCATCTCTGCTCGCAGGCGGACTAAGGCTTGACAGGTTTCACTATTTCTTTTCTATTACTATGGCTTCACTGTACCGTTTCGTAGACGTGAGTTTTAGTCGTTCGTCGCAATGTCGCAATTCGAACAGCATGGAAAATCAAGTTCATGTGCAAATTGGGAAAATTTGTTTCAAGGACGCTATCAGCCCTGCAACAAGTTTCACGACAAGTGGAAGGGACAGTGGTTTCTGCATTCCACGCTAACAAAAACATTCCTGTTATCCCTCAGCCACCTTACTCTCCGGATCTCGCTCCTATTGAGTTTGGGCTGTTCCCGACTCTGAAAACGGGCCTCGAGGGGACCATTTTGCAACCATGGAGGACAGCAAGTCGAATGCGACAGCTGAGCCCCGGAAGATTCCATAAGAAGTCTTTCACCGATGCTTCCAAGAATGTCAGATTCGATTTAGCAAGTGTGAGTGTTCGCATAAATGCTGCTTTGAAGGTAACCATTGCCGTATGTCCTACCATTAGAGTGCTATATCGTCATTACTGAATTTTTGGTTGCTCTCGTAGAGAACATATATAAATATGAAGATGAATTGGAAATTCCTAAATAATAAAACTAACGGAAACTCCTAAATAATGAAAATAAAAAAGAGATGGTATTCCCTTCCAATCCGACGGTCTTGGCGTGGATCAGTCCGAAATGACGTCTACGCGTGTGAAAATCTTCTGTAGACCATTGATGCCAACATCGAGCCAGCACAGAAACATTACGTCCAATGTGGGCCGCGATTTCGGGTTGAGCATGAGACTCGTGGTTCTGGATTCAAATCCAGGTCGCAGAATTTTTCCTTCCATTTTTTTCATTTATTAATTTCTTATTTTTCAAGTTCCTGGAATCGTTGAAACACAAGTCAGTTCTAGAGATGTAGGAAGAGATGGTAGTCACTGGGCACAAGATCAACCCACCCAGTGGTTGAGGTCAAAGACAGCCAGTTAATGGTTGGTGACTTCGCGATTATCCTTGACATCATCAGGTGACGGCCATTAGTTAGTCGGTTAGGCTTTGGGGTTTTTTACCGTTCAGTTAATCCCCAATATGGTAATATTAGCTCCTGCAGCCCAGCTCTTCTTCTTCTTCTTCTTCTTCTTCTTCTTCTTCTTTATAAATGTTTTTTAGAAATTTATATCATACTTATTAGAAACTTTTCTCTTAAACGTTTCAGGATAATTTGTCAAGTATATTTTTCTAGATATTCGACAAAATTTCTAAAATCGAAAGTATCCGATTACTTTTGGGTAGATAGTGCATGTTGCTAATTTATAATGTGTATGAAAATATTCAGTCCACGTATAAGTTCAAATTTTGAAGTTTTATAAGCTACGTTTCCAATTCTGTCAGGTTTTCATTCTCTTATCTGTAGAAATGTGTCTGCGAGAACGTTTTATAGTCGTCTTCCCGCGTTAAAGAATAGGAAATTCGTGTCCGGCATTCGCCACGGTTATCAACTATTTGCTGTTTCGGGAAAAACTGTAGAATAAGATTTAAATCAGGAAATGAATAAAGAGAAATAAAATCCAAGCTAAAATAACCGATCATGTGGCTCTGATCAATGTCCACTTAGTGCCTAGCCTGGATTGCTTACTGTTTAGCAGGTACAGATTTACAGGTTCACAGTTTTATACACAGTAGAATGATCTTCATTTATTTTGCAATTTTCCATGAAATTTTCCTAATTCTTTAAATTTTAAAAAGCATGATACTGGAGAAAGAAAAAACACAATATTTTACTTATTTTAAAAACTGAGACTTAAATCGATTAACTCGTTAGAAAGAGTACTGTGAAATTTATGCAAGGTATGATATAAATTTCTTAAAAGAGGGAACGAGGGAACATTAATTTCTAATTATTCAATAAAAATTATTTATTCTGGTCATCACGCAATTAGCGCAATATTTATTTCTATGCTTTCTTTTGAAACGAGTGCTTTTAAAGGCTCATTTCAAAATAAAACATATAAATAAACATTATCCGCCGAATAATAATGATAATACAAAGCATTTCTATAGACTGCTGAAACTGTTCAAATCGGTTGCCAACAACATAAGAAATATTAGGTAATATTTATAAATGTGATATTGCAGTTGTAATAAATTTACGAGTCCTTGCACTATACTCTGAAAGAGCCTCTGAACTAAGAATGATGAATCTTGTTAGCTTTGGGTTGCTTTTGCTGATGGCACATGGCAAAGTCGTCAGAATGGTTAATGTACGGGAATATCAAGCAAGGAAGCTTTATGACGGAAGAAAACCGAACCACAATATTTTGTCAACAATCGAAGTTTTTTCGGTTATTGAATGTTTTGTACGCTGTGTTCGTTCGAAAGAATGTGTTGCTTTTGCCTACGGTGAATTTTATTGCGTCATGACAAATAAGAACTACACGGATTCCGATGACGATATGAGCGAAGTCTCCGGATATAACTTCTATATAATCAAGGTAAGAGAATACTTTTCTTTTTTAAAATCCATTTAGAAAGGGTTTACATTTATCAGTTTAATTTAATTTTATATATCTTAGCATTACAATATATTTTATTGAAAAAATCATTAAAGAATGATCAATCAACTACCTCCCACCCCCAAACATCGTGCCTGCAGCCTGAAATTTCGTATTCATGTATAATGCGACCCCTCGTCTCAATTTGCAATATTCTTTTTTTATTTATGTCTATCGTCGGCTGTTAAATACTGTTCGTCCAAAAAAAAGTTGCACTTGGAAGGAATTGTCCGAGTGAAAAGATATTTGAAAGAAAGTTAGTACTCACCAACAACAACAAATGTTTAAACAATGAGCGTGGCTATGACGAATTATATTGGTCAAAATATCAAAATCATTACAATTCTCAATAGGATGTTGGGCTGCTATTTTCTAATGCATTCTGCCAAGCGTCGTGGCATAAAGTCGTACAAGTTCTTAACGTAGTCTTAACTAAGCTCATCTCATGCAGACTAAGCTTTGGCTTGTAGCTCTTGCAGATCTTGTGGAGTCTTAACAGAACAGCCCATAAGTTTTCAGCTGATCAAACTATCTGATTTGCCCAGAGTTGAACAGGCTTCTTTTAATTTACAATGCTTCAGCAAAGTCTTAAAATAAACTTGTTCATTAATTATATACACTTTTGATTTTATACGTTTTGTCGAATATCTAGAAAATAGTTGACTAATTATATTGAAACTTCAGGGGAATAAAGAGCATGATAGGGGGCCAGCAACAAAGTGAACCAAAAAATAATCTTTGGGATCACCCTGTAAAAAATAATGCTTGAAATGCGTTGTAGCTGTAGCATATGATTATGAGGCTTCTTTTACTTATCTGTGTTTATTTGTATGAGAATAGCACATATATTCATGGAGATATAAAGGTTTTCTTAAAAACATCGAAGTGTTTTTGAAAGTTTTTTGTTTATAACATGCAGGATTATCAACCCAATGCAATGCCGTTTTCAGGAAAGTTGACAAACTACAGTAGAGCCAACACCCTGCAATCAGAATATTAATATTAATATTTGATGAAATCTGAGCATTTTTACTAAATAATGTTTAACTGCGCAAGCGTTACCAAAATGTCTTTTACATGTATTGAGCGATCCAAAAATAAAAACTTGGAGAACACCCCTTCTCATTTTGTTTATTATTGAGAGCAACTAAAATTCAACTCATTCTATCGACGATATCTTTCTGAATTTTCAGAATATTTGTTTGGGCTTTTTAGAAGAGTAGCTCTATACATAAACTACTAACACTTTTCGATTTTTCGATCCAATTTTTTTTTCGGTTTCCTCCTTTGGTGCGAAAATGAATACACCTATACCTCGTTATACGTACTGATTGGTTCCAAAAACTTGGTACGTAAATCGAATATCCGTATAACGAATACGTACTTTTCAGGGTCAGTAGAAAAGTCGAGGCAATGGAAAAACGTGAGACGTTTTATTATGTAGCTCTCATCAGAGGTCACTACTGTACTTTTTAAAAATAAATTTCCGTGATAACGCTTTGACAATGCACATCAATGATTTTCGTGATAACGCTTTGACAATGCACATCAATGATTTTGATACAAAATATACACAAAGTAAATTGAATCTGTTTCAGTGTTTTTTTTTATGTGAAATAATACAGCAAAGTTAGTATTTGTTTTTTATAGCCTTTAGTTTATTTTTTTTATTTCTTCATAAACATAATAATACACATGAAACAAAAATCGAATTTGTTTTTTATAGCCTAAATTAATTTATTAGAGTGGAAATAATGACGACGTACTTGACGAGGTCATAGTGCTGGCGCTGATGATCAGTGTATTTCCACTCTACTCTTTATTTAATCTCGTGTGACGAAATATTGGGTACGTAAAACGAATTCGTGCCATAATTTGAAAAGTACGTAAATCGAAAAGTACGTACAACGAGCGTACGTATAACGAGGTATGGGTGCATATAATTTGGCGTCCCCTTTCGAGAGCAAGCGACAAATTGTTAGATATGTTATGAACATCGAGTGACTAATTCTATGAAAGCCTGAATGTTAAGGAAATACTTTTGAACTTATGTTTATTAGACATTTATATCTCTTGCTTTTTTATTTCTGAAGTTTCGACATATATTTTTGAAATATCCTGTATATAGGGTGTTTCTAAATAGAAGACAATAATTACATAATGTGATTCCATGCATCAATCTAAGCAAAAAGTTCCTTATCGAGAATGTTCCTTATTGCAAATGTCGCACATGCAATCTACTCAATTCCAACGCTCTTTGAAACCTGTAAACAGTCGTATTTACGAGACACTCCTCAGAAAAAAATACGCGGTGACAAATAGAAGTCACTTGTCTACGAGCGGTATAAATATTTGGTACACAGTCCTCCCAAGTTAGTGGAATCGTATCCTACTCGAATGGAACTAACAGACTTTGAACGTCGTGTTTTCATAGGATGTCATGATAAGAAATTTCTGTTTATAATTGTTGAGAAATTGGACCATTCCAAATCAACAGTGATATCATATAGGAAGTGCTCCGGGAAGTGGACGACCGCCAAATTCAACGATTCTGACTGCAAAATGCTAAGCAAAAACCACCATTAGTGGTTCCATCAGCTGACTCTTTGAAGTCAGAATTCCAGGAATCTACTGCAACACAAGTTCGTATTAAAACATTTAGATCTGAAGCTAATATGGATTTTCATGGTAGGACAGCAGTATTACCCGGACCAACATGCAATGTCGACTTCAGTGGTGCCACGAGTCGGCACAGTGTTATGTGGGGGGGGGGGGGTGAAAAACTATTGTGAAGTGATGAACCCCCTTACCCCCTTTTTCGGTCGGGGAGGGGGGCGTTCTACTGGCCCAAATGATACAAAACTCGAAAAACTCACAATTGAGATGATACGCTCACCATTTAAACAAAAAAATTAAAAAAAAAGTTGGCGATAGGTGGCGGTGCAACTAGCTAAAATGTTCTACAAATGTTCAATGTGTACTTCTTTTGTTTCCTTAATACTACTTTCTGTGCACAAAATTCCTGTTTTCCACAGCAGTAATTCCTCATTAACTAATAAAACATGGCGATGAATGCTCTCTTTCAGCTGTGGAAGAGTTACATCAGGTGAGCGAGGAGGCAAAGCTATTGGAAAAGAGCGGCTGAGACCCGTGCTCGGTGAAGGTTTGTCGCAACATCTGTTGAAAAATACGAACAATATGAGGAAGTGCACCGTCCTGCATGAATGTCGTGCTCTGGGGACACATTGACATAGTTGAAGTTCTAGAATAGAAGCATATATCTCTCCTATTATCTGACTCGTCATCTGCATATGTTTTCTCTGTTTCAGTTAATGCAGATGAGATAGCAATCTTGGTATCTATCGGCGACCTTTTGTATTCAATTATTTTTTTCATATACGAAATGGACACACATTATCTGAATTTGTGCATTCTTCGAGTTTCGTATCATTTGCGTCAGTAGAATACCCACCACAGCCTTCTGGGTTTGGGCAATTTGATTTTGATAACTTAAAGTTTACCAATCATTTTTCAGCATTGAAAAAAAGAACAGGTAACGAAACACTTCTTTCAAATCATCTACAATCAAATCAAATAATTCTAACAAATAGCATAGTTATTTTTAAATGAGTCTTGCTTATTTGTATTGAGTTATACAATATTTACTTCTTATTTAGTTCTTTTTCGTCCTATATCATATGTGGATAAATTATATTTAATTTTTCGAATTTTTAGGAAGCTCCAGCAAGAACTCCTGTAAATGGAAGCAAGACAACTTCTGGAAATACAACAGGTGTTTAAATTACACGTATTATCATTCATTTCCATACCCCCTACAGTATGAATATTTGATAAATTCATTTTGGAAAACCTACAAAATCTGTTCTAATTATCGCATTAACACAATTTTTTTTAATTTTTTATTCATAAATTCTGCTCAACGATCCACGTGTTTTCATTTCCCATTGGCAGATGGCCGCTCTTGTTTTTTTGCTTCAAAATTAGCTTCTCTTCTTATTCGCCAACAACAGATGTCAGCAGTTTTATTTACTTCAAAATTAGGTTCTCTGATTGGCCAACCTTAGCTCACTACTTCTCATGGCTATCGAAGCGAAGCAGTAAGCATTATTTTGATACAATGCCACCCAAAAAGGTTGCCGCAAATATTGTTTATAGAAAAAGAAAAAAGCCAAAAAGAAGTCTGCAGCTAGCATTAGGTAGGAAAAAAGAGAAACAGCTGACTGAAAAATTTTTTGGATGAAAATAAAGAAGAATCATAAAAATTAAAGCGTTTGAAATATAGGGTCTTTATAATTAAAGTTCCATTTTGACATGGCCATAAAAAAAAACTACTGGACCAAAAGCTATAATACTTGGTAATATTATACAAGAGGACATGGGAAGTTCATACCCACCAAAATAAAAATTAGTTCAAAAGGTCACCACCAGCTTGGAATGGCGCTCTATGCAATATTCGTATACGAAATTAGACACAGTAATCCGGTGTAACCTGCTTTCAGTAAATGGCGGAGGCCACATTCAACATGTAACTAATTTTAGTAACGACTAAAGACTTGTTAACCTGTGTCTTCGTGTCTAATTTCGTATACGAATATTGCATAGAGCGCCATTCTATGCTGGTGGTGACTTTTGAACTAATTTTTTTTTTGGTGGGTATGAACTTTCCATGCCCTCTTGTATAATATTACCAAGTATTATAGCTTTTGGTCCAATAGTTTTTTTTTAATGGTCATGTCAAAATGGAACTTTAATTATAAAGACCCTGTACATTCATTTTTCTCCTACTTCATTTTTTCAACACTCTCATAATTTCAAACACATGAAAATAAATAACTACCTGTTGAATCTTAATGAAAATATTTGTAGTCTTTAATGAATACATGAATAACATAGGGACAGAGAGAAATATTCTAAAAAACAATTTGTTTTTTTATTAAAAAATTGGATTTAGTCAAGAACAGAGTTTTTTCCGAAAACCAAAGTTTATGAACTTTTTCTGACTTTCTAATGAATTTTTAGTCATATTTCTCTCTGTTATTATTTTATTCATATATAGAAGTGTACTTCTCTAATTTTTGTTGAGTATCAATTAAAACATTGTCCGTTAATGCGTAAATAGTTTTCCTTTAAACGGTTCCGTTTGGTTTTTGAGAAAAGTGATCATTTATAATGGAAGTCTATGGTTATGGAGGTTTCTTTTTGAAGAAATTTGCTCTTATATGAAGGCGTGCAGAGACTTTCCCCATAGATCAATGGCATTGGTACACTAGAAAGAGCACAATAATTTCTAGGTCCGTTTTGCTTGTTTTCTCCTTTCAATAATAATTGCATTTACAATCGCAATTTTATTTTTGTACTCCATGCTAAAGAATAGGAAGTGTGTTTACTCTATGCCAGGGCCGTCCAAATCGTGCACGTCGCCCGCGTGCAACATAAAATGCCCGTGGACAAAGCTCACGGGCAAAGCCGAGGAGATAGTCCAAAACTTAGGAGGGGAGCGGGTATAGTTTTTCCTATGCAGTGTTGCCAGACTTTAGGGGGCGATTGCATTAAATGAGGCATTATTTCTTTTGTTACTGATACTTGCTTGTTTTTCGTCTCGCATGACATGGCGCACATTCCGAAAAAGCATAAAATCACTGAATCAGTGAGTGGGAGAATATGTTTTTTTTTTCATTGTTCACAGATCGGATTCGAAATGCTTAATATGCAATCGTGTCCTGTCGGAGGAAAAATACAATTCTACCTGACATCGAGAAAATTGTCACATTAAAACGAAGGAAATAAAATGATAAACTGCCTCGTTTTTTTTTTTATAATGTCGAATTGATAATTTGCAACTCGACTTTAAGGAACTGATCAAAGTAATGTGCAATAGGTGGATAAGGAAAATTACCCGCGTGCACGGGCGCTGCCCGCGGACAGAAATCATGGACAGCCCTGCTCTTTGCAGAGAAGCAACTTTACTAAAAGCTGCATACTCACACACTTTTCTTTGAGACGCGCTTTTTTGTCTGGTGGTACACTTTCTGTAAATCTTAATTACTCTCAAACACTTCACACTACTTTTTCGAGTACTCTCGATCATTGCACGGTCAAATTTGTCAAATCACATTTTTTTATCCATTCATTCACAAGCAATGCACTTTATTACTCTTTGCAACCATTCACCAATCCCTTTTACAAAAATGTCACCGTTTGAAACTCATTAATGCTCTGCTAAAAAAGAAGAACTTCATTTTTCAAATGTTTATTAACCAGATGAATCCCTGAACGATAAATGAGCTATATAAAAACAGGTTTTGCAGAAATACCATGCATTTTTACTAATGTGCAATGCTCTTGTAATATACATTCAAAGGCCAAAAATTATGGGTTTAGCTCTATAAAAATTGAACACTACTCTCTTTCTCTCATCTACACATGAGGAAATGGGCTATTCCAAAACAGCATATAACGGTTACGACCATGAAAACTTTATCTACTTGTAACAATATCATTGTGATCATGGTAGGTCGAAAAGAACTACCTGAGTTCGAACGCGACATGATACTAGGTGATTCAACATTCAGCGATCAACAGTGTCTCCTGTGTACAGGGAATGCTGTCCAGATGACATTATCACCCACCATGGACTACGCAGTATCCGATCACGACCGTCTTCCGACTGTGACCACTAGCATCTTGTTATGATTGTCCATGAAAACATTGCCACATTCAATGCGGGCGCTTCCAGTCCCATATCCAGCTGGACCGTGAAGCGTGCTTTAATATACATGAATTATGGCAGCAGAAGACCCATAAGAGTACCACTGCCAACGCAGCAACGTCACCAGACACAATGTAACACTGAACTCGTGTTACATGGATCCTGTAAGACTAGAAACGGTTCGTGTGGTCCGACGAATCACGGTTCCAGTTACTTGGGGAAAAAGGCACCAAGGTCGTGGTTCTATTCTTATGTGAGGTGATTTTGCATGGCATGATTTGGAACCGTTGTTACTCCTAGATTTATGACTGAACGGTTCCTTCTACGCTGAGCTGCTTGGTGACCATTTACCTGGATTTTGTAAACCCCCACAATGATGAGAATTCCCCAGCAAGATAACGCTGCATGTCACCGCTTTGAGAAGCATTTAGGAGATTTCAAACGACATGAATTCCATTAAATAATTAAGGAACGAGTTGGAAAGGTCACTGCTCACCCAAGATCCGTCACTACAAATATCCTGAATCTGAGGGTGGCAACTGAAACAGTAAGGGTTAAAATCTCGCTAGAGGTCCTTTAGACTCTTGCACAGTCGATATTACGTCGAGTTATTGCTTTTCTTCGGGCCAAAGGAGAACACTTTAATGAGCAGGTATCCCATGCATTTTGATCTTTTGAGATATACTAACACGCTTCAGTTTGCATAGTTTCTTCTTCGTATTCACCTGTTAAATGCACAATATGCTTACAATATAATCCAGTTTTAAAGCAGATTTACACTTACTTACTTACTTTTCAAACCCGCTTATCCGTTAGGGTCGCGGGGGCAGCAGCCCTATGGAGGATCTCCAGCGATCGCGATCTTCCGCCATCAGGCGCATGTCCTCCCTGGTAATATCCAAGCGACTCGAACCCAGATTCTCCATGTAGTCTAGCCACCTGGTTCTAGGCCGACCCCTTGGTCTCTTACCCACCGGCTTGGAGAATAACAACTGCCTAGGAAGACTAGTTTGCGGCATCCGTATCACGTGGCCATACCAGCGCAACTGAGATCTCTCAATGCGGAGAAGTAGCGGCTCAACTCCTAAAGATTCCCTTATTGTGCTGCTGTACACTCTATCTAGTAGGGTAACACCTGCCACACCTCTCAGGAATCTCATTTCGGCAGCTTGTACCCGCGATCGCACTCTTTCGGTCATTACCCAAGCCTCATGACCATAGGTGAGAATGGGGACAAAGATAGATTTGAAGACGGAGAGCTTGGCTTTGTTACCCAGCTCTCGTTTCGTTACCACGGATCGCCACAGTTCACGTCTGACACAGCTTGCTGCACTGATCCGAGCATCCAATTCTTTCTCCTGCCGTCCATCACTCGTGAATGCAATCCCGAGATACTTGAATTTCTCCACCTGTCTCAATGAGGCTCCCCTAACATGGAGAGCGCACTGAGCAGGCTGTCTTGAAAGAACCAGAACTTCGGTTTTAGCCACACTGATCTTCATCCCAGCTTCTTCACATTTGGCTGCAAACCGGTCTAGTGCATGCTGAAGGTTCGTGCGAGAAGACCCAAGCAGGACAAGGTCGTCCGCAAAGAGCAACCTCTCCACCAGGCAGTCGCCCACACAAACACGCTCATCGCCTCGGCTGCCCCTGTCTATCCAGTCCATAAAGATAATGAACAAGATGGGCGATAGTACGCACCCTTGGCGGAGTCCAACACCCACGGTGAACGGTCTTGACTTAATGCCATTTATCCGGACACACATCTCAGAGCTTTCGTACAGAGACATGATAGCAACCAGTAATTGCCCATCCACTCCATACTCTTGCAACACTTGCCAGAGATTCTCCCGAGGAACCCTGTCATATGCTTTTTCGAGGTCCACAAAGCAAGCGTAGACCTCTTTTGCATACTCCCAGGATTTCTCAAAGATTTGCCTTAGAGCAAAGATGTGATCCGTCGTGCTTCGGCCAGGTCGGAAACCACACTGCTCCCCCGACAGTTTGGAGTCGACTATTTCCCGACTTCTCTTCTCCAGACACTTAGCGTACACTTTCCCAGGAATGCTGAGCAAAGAGATGCCTCGATAGTTGTTGCAATCTCTCTGATCTCCCTTTTTGAAGATAGGGATTACAATTCCTGTTTGCCATTGCTTAGGGGCCTGTCCAGATATCCAAGCAACCTGACACACTCGAGTCAGCCACAGGATACCATCCTGATTTAAGGCCTTTAACATCTCGGACCGGATTTCATCATCACCTGCAGCTTTGCCAGACTTCAGGGACTTAATTGCCCATCTGACTTCTGTTTCAGTGATACTACCGTGACTATTCTCCGCTACAAGGTGCACCTCGTATGCCTCAGTTGTTGTTGTCACCGGATTAAGAAGAGATGCAAAGTATTCCTTCCACCTATGCAATACGCTCTCCTCCGTTTTCAGAAGCCTCCCATCTGAACTCTTAATAGTTTGTGATGAAAGAGACTTCTTTCCACGGAGGCGGCGCACGGTCTGCCAGAACACCTTGTTTGCCGAACCATAGTCTGCCTCCAATTTCTCCCCGAACTTCTCCCAGGCCTTGGCTTTAGCTGTTGATACTGTCTTTGCTGCTGCTTTTCGCGCCTCAGTGTACCGCACTCGACTCGAAGTTGACTTATTTGCAAGCCATAGCAAATAAGCTTCCTTCTTTGCCTTGACAGCTTCTTGGACTTCACCGTTCCACCATGCAGTCCTTTTCTCACCGCCCTGCGCCACACTCAGCCGCTTACGACCACAGCACAAAGCAGCCGAAGTAATCACAGCAGTTTTAAACAACTGCCACTCCTCTTCAACAGTACCACGATCACTGGGTAGTTCTTTGAAACTTGAAGATATGCTATCTGCAAAGGTCTTCCTCACAGCTCTATCCTCCAGTGCTTCCCATTTGATGCGCCAAGTTTGTCTGAACCTAGTATTTCGCTTGGTTGGCATGGATTCAGAGAACCGCAAAGTGCAGACAACAAGGTGGTGATCAGTTGATAGTTCTGCCCCTCTTCTCACACGAGTATCCAACACTGATCGGAATAAGTCAGCTGAAACAATTACAAAATCAATCAGTGACTTCTGGTCCATTGCATCCCTGTACCAGGTATACTTATGGACATCCCTGTGCTGGAAGAAGGTGTTTGTGATGGAAAGTCCATTGTTGCAACAGAGATCCAACAAGCACCTCCCATTCGCATTTAAATCGGGGTCACCATTCCTCCCAATCACGCCCCTCCACGTTTGGTCATCAGCCCCTACGTGTGCATTGAAGTCGCCCATCAGGATGACAGAATCTGCACTCCCTCTTCTGCTAAGAGCAGCATCAACTTCATCTAGAAAAAGTGGGTACTCTGTGACTGCATTCGGAGCATATGCAACGAATAGAGAGAGAGACCGTTTCCCTATCTGAAGCCTCAGGAGACACAGTCTTCCACCTAAGGGGGTCCAATCTGCAACATAATCTGCCAGCCGGGGACTTGTGAGTATCCCCACTCCCGCCTGGGCAGTCATGTTAGGGTCGACACCAGAGTAGAAAAGCTTCCACCCTCCTTCTAAGTCCACAGTTCCAGAACCCGGACATTTCGTAGAGGTAATACCTATGATATCCAGTCGATACCGTTTGGCTTCCTCCACTAACTCTGGTTCCTTTCCTGTCATGGAGAATACGTTCCAAGTGCCGATTGACAGCACCCGATCCCGTTGTCGCTTTACCCGTTTCTCCTCCTGGGCAAAGGCATGCGCTGCCCCCGACCGTTTCCCCAAGCGCATAGCGAGTGCACTGGTGGGGCTTCTCGGAGGCATTGCTCCGAGATAACAGCCGGGAGACTGTCGACTATTTTTCGAACGAGAGCCTCTGCCTAACTCCCGAACGCGGGTGACTTTAACCTGCGCCACACCCGATGCAGTATGAATTCTCTCATTTGTCAACATCATGAGATATATGTTTGTTTGGATACTCTTCGTCTCACTTCTCAACCATGACTTTTCTGGTAAGGGTGACCCTAAAGTAGCCGTGCTACAACCAGCATAGCTCACAGAATCCCTGAAGCACCCAAACCCCTGACCCACGGTAAGGGGGCATCCACTCAGGGGGCAGATTTACACACCCTATGTAATATGGGCCATAATCCAAGAATCCACCACAAGACGTTACGCTAATCAGGCGTGTTATATTCTGAAGAAACAATGAACATTTTGTAGATATTAAGAATATGGAATTATTTTATTTTTGTACGTGTTTAATTTTTATTTTTCCTATGACAAGTAGTATTATAGAGATGACATAGATGACATATCTGCTTTTCATCGTTTAAAAGAAAAAAAAACAGATCTGTTTAAATGTATGTTTATTCTTTTTCTATAGTAAAAAAAGATATCTTGATTATGGGATTGAAACCATCGGTTACATATCAAGAAGGCTTTGACCGGTGTAAAATGAATAAGGGAAAATTAGCGACAATCGAAGAGCCGATGGTGAAGTCCCTTGTGACGAACATGGCAAACAACAGGATCACAGACAATGCTTGGATTGGACTTTCATATTCTGGAAATGGTAACGAATTTGTATGGGCTATAACTGGAGATATCATCAAAGCCACTGTCAAAGGGAAAAAAGGAGGTACTGGTCCAGACTACCAATACTGGGCAGATGGTGAGCCAAGCCTTCAAGAAAGCTCCACTGACGTTGCAGTTGTAATTCTGGGTAAAGATCATGAAAATTCTGGAGAATGGGTAACGAAATTAAAGAGTGATAAATCGCACGGTGTTATTTGTGAAAAGTAAATTGAGTTTACTTTGAATAATGTTCAATTTAGAGTGTTTCGTTTTAAGTTTTATTACAAGATTATATAAATATACACGGTGAGTCTGAAACCCTGTCACAAACTTTTAGAGGAGGTAGTATAGATGATTCTAAGCAAAAAAGTTCATATGAACATGGGTTCCAATTTGAACGATAACCAAGATATGAACAAAAATTAAAATGCCGGCACTAAGATCAATAAGTTAATAACTCAGGTTCTATAATACCTAGGGTAAAGAGGTTTAGATAAATGATAGGGTATATAAAACTATGTATACCGTTAAAATTTGATCGAATTCCAAAGAGTAGTTTCCGAGTTACGTAGTCAACATCGTAACACCTGGTGAAGATAATATAAATGAAGACAATGCTACGGCCGCGAGTAAATGCGAACCGTATTGACTAATAGCTAGGCTCATAAATCTTCGGCTAACAAATCTTAGGCCTGATGCTTATCTTTTAAGTAAATCAAGAGAATTTATAAACCAGTTCATCTGAAAACAAGGGAACAGCTTATCAGCAAAGGTCGGAATTAATCAGCAGATCCAACTATGTGCAGCACGCTCAATAAGCAATCTGGTACTCGCATTCTAGACACAAAAAAAGTATGTATACTCTTAGGGAACTCCTGAAGTAGGTCCCTCAGAAACAAACATGTCGTGCAACTTAAATCTTTTAATATAATTTGATAGTACCTAATGGAGTATTAAAATTCCCAAAATATTTTTGAAAAATTTGCATTTGTTAAAAAGTTATAAACAAAACATTTTTATAGTACTTTTTGTTTAAAAAATCATATCTCAAGCTATTTTTTCAAATCTCTTTGAAATTTTAAAGATAACAAGTAAAGCGTATATATTTCATAAAGAAACATAAAAGAATGAGAAAAAATTTTGGGGGGGGTGGGGTAAAAAACATAAATTTTTAATAAAAAAATAATTTTTTTTAATGTTCTCAATCGACTTCAACAATTTTGAAAAAACACATTGAATCTGAATTTATTAACGATTTAGAATATGAAAAAAATTTTGGTGATCTCTGTTTTTGAGCGAATGTCATCAATTTTTGTCAAGCTATTCAGTTGTACGACTGGGCTGTTAAGCAAGTAACTCTTCATCTTTCAATATTGACAACAATAGGAAGCTTCCCTGTACAGAATCATAGCAGTTGCTTTACAGTCGAAGTCGACGCGATCTAAACAGCTTCGTTAATACTCCATTAGGTACTACTAAATTATAATAAAAGTTTTTAAATTTCACGACATGTGTGTTTTTGAGGGGCCCACTTCAGGAATTCTTACCCCTTATCATTAAACCCGAGAAGAATTCACTATTGGGGAAATAGCGTGTATTTCGATGAGCACTCAATACGCAATGCTGTGCTCGTTCCCAGAAATGAGACCAATTAGTTTAAATCAATTAAAAATTCCAAATAGGTAGCTGCCATAGAACAATAGGAGAGATGCGGACTACTGTCAATTCACTTTCTCTCTAGGGAGCTTCTATAAAGCCTCCTAATCCTTCACTTAGATAGGCACTTAAATTCCATGGGAAAATTCCCTAGGCGTAAGGTGAGTTTAACGTAGTTAACTCCTCGAAAATTGCCAAACAATTTCTGTACTCTCTGTTAGTCTACTTGACCAGAACCAATTTGCTTATCGTCGGGTTAATCTGGACGGGTCGCAATATTGCCGTACTTCCATGCATCGGTCTCCGAATACACGAGCTCCGTTCGGCTTTCATCTATTGCGGAAGACCTCTCTCGCCCGTCGCTCTCCGTCTCAGAGGCCACGAGATGCAGCTCGCTTCGCTGAAATTCCCGTGAAGGTTTCCGTGAATTCGCCAAGCTGATCCCATCTCCATCCTTTCCATTCGAGAGCAAAATTTCAACTGTCTTTTCGAATTTTTCGCTTGACGTCTCTTCCCCCGTCATCAGTCTTCCCGTCTTCCCATTGGCTCTTTTCTGCTCTCTTACGGATGACGTCTTCACCGACGCTGATCGGTAAAAAATTCTCGTTCGCCTCCGTTGCGAAATTAGCCGTAACGCTCAATTGGAATTCGATCAAATTTTAACGCTATACACAATTGTATATGTACCCTATCATTCCCCCAAACTTCATTATCCTGGATGTTATAGAACCTGAGTTATTAACTTGTTGATTTTAGTGGCGGCGTTTTTATTTCTGTTCATATCTCGGTTATCGTTCATATGAACTTTTTTGCTTAGAAGCATCCATACTACCTCCTCTAAAAGTCTGTGACCCTGTATATCACGATATTTTCTAATATTTTTGCATTTGTTACAATAATTCTTTTTTTTCTTTAATATATTGTAGTAGAAAATAGTATTTCTGTATAATGGATAATATTTATAAGAGAAAAGAACGAGACACAGAAACCCTGGAATACAATAGATAATATAATATATAATATTAAAAATGAAAAAATAAATACAATACTAATTAAAAATTAACAAAATAATTAATAAAAACGATTACAATCAAAGTAAGACTAGAAATATAAAAACAAAATAAAAAGCTGACGTTTCGGATAGAGACTATCCTTTATCAAAGCAAAAAAAGGATAAAAAGGATAATTCTCTAAAAAATTCAGTACCTTGGAGAGACGTCCAATACCATACGCTCCAGATTTGCCGGGCATAAGTTCGATATCCTTAGCAATGCCGACACCCCTGTCGCCAAACACTTTAATTCCCCTGGTCACTCTTTACAGGCCGTCAGCCTTTATATTCTTCGTAGTAACTTCCATAACCAAAAAGAAAGAAAGCAATTCGAATCTTTTCTCATTTGGAAATTTAATTCCCTCACCCCTAATGGCATTAATCTCAGCAAAGGCACCATTCCCTCATTACCTTTCCCATATTCCTCTTCAAATTCAGCGATTCCCTAATTTGTCGTAGGCTCTCTGGGCCCTTTTCTTTGTCTTTATCTTTTCTCAGTTCTTACGTTCTGTCATATCTTTTACTTCTATGTTCATTTCTTGTCCATTTTTATACTTTTCTTCGTAGTCTCTCTGTATACCTTTATTTTTTGTGACCTTTCTTTGCGATTCTTTTTTACAGGGTGACTAGCGACCGGGAAGGGTCAGGGAATTTTGTAACCATCAGGGAATTCTTTGGTAACTAATGTTAACCTCGATGTTCGATGGTTTTAACATCGATGTTAGCCTCGATGTTCGATGGTTTTAACATCGATGTTAACCTCGATGTACGATGCTTTTAATGTTCGATGCTTTTAACGATATTCAGGGAATTTTACGTAATCTTTCTGCTAGCCACCCTATCATTCTTAACCTTTTATATATTTTTTTATAATAATTTTTTATAATAATTTTTTACATTTTCAATTTCCTATGTGTTATCCTATTGCATTTTTCTCGCCGCCATCTCTTTTTTTCCTATTTGTCCTTCGTCCTGTCCTATCCCAATACGTCTTGTGATTAATCTCATTTGTTCTTTTCAGCCAATACCGTATTACTAATCCCTATGCAAACCATATATAAACCCGTCCGTTAGTACACATTTCATAACTTCAGGATAAATCTCTAATATTCTATTTGCTTTTAGAGAATTATCCTTTTTTTGCTTTGATAAAGGATAGTCTCTATCCGAAACGTCAGCTTTTTATTTTGTTTTTATATTTCTAGTCTTACTTTGATTGTAATCGTTTTTATTAATTATTTTGTTAATTTTTAATTAGTATTGTATTTATTTTTTCATTTTTAATATTATATATTATATTATCTATTTCTGTATAAGTAACGTTTTCCTCTGTCCTTTCTGAATGTGTCAAAATCTGAACAAAAGTAACATTCTTTTTATATATTAAGCTACATTTTATCTTTTCATGAAAATGTGAAAAAAAACGGAATTGCTTCTTACTGCATAATTGAAGATTTTTAGTATTTAAGATTTTGTTATCGGAATTTGGAAACGCATCTTAAATAAAATAGTATTTACCGGTAGGTACATTTTATTGGTTAGAGAAAAAATTTAATAATCAGATTCCGAAATTTGAATCAATGATTCTTTAAACATCAACAAACAAATTTTTCATATTTTTTTAATCTACCGTGAAGATAGCTTTTATCTGATCTCTCGAGTATCCCATACGAGAGAAATTTATGTTGAATTGCAATAAGCAAGCCTCATTGTGGAGATTTATCTCAAGTGAATTTAATAGGCACCATGTTGAACTTGATGATTTTTATAAGAAGCATTTTCTTATATGGTGTTGTAATCCCTTTAATGTTGATGATCATTCTCAGTTGTATTCTTTTATTATGTATCAATTTCTTACTTGTTTATCCAATTGATGTTATTCTTGCTTTTAGCAAATTGAATTGCAAAAGGAATACTCCAGATAAAGTCATAAAACAAATATTCATGTTTGTTTCTACTATATTGCGTTAATTTGTAATATTATTTTGTCACCTCTCTTTTTTTAATCCAAAAATGTGTAAATCTGTTTCTTAACCCCTATTTTTAAAAATGGCAATATTAGTGATTTAAAAAAAATTTCGCCCAGTGATTAAAACCTCTATTAGGGGCCATCCATAAATTACGTCACACGTTAAGGGGGTGGGAGGGGGCCAACAAAGTGTGACTTTGTGTGACAAGGGGGGGGGGGACGAGTCATAAGCTTCGTGACGTCACAAGTATATATCTCACATATTAAAACTCTAACGAAAAACTTTAAAATATTACCAACTCTATCAATACCGTATAATAATACGAGGGTGAATCACAAAGTAAGTTACACTCTGAAACAGTAAAAACAGATGGGATGTATATCCCATACGCACATTCTGAGAAAACATGCACCATTTATTTCACTTTTCTATACAGGGTGATTCAAATCATGTGTAAAACAATTTAAGGGGGTATTATAGAGATCAAGGTAAACACAAAAAGTCCTACGAACATGGGTCCGAATTTGAACGATAACTGAGATATGAACAGAAATAAAAATGCCGCCACCAAGATCAACAATTAATAACTCAGGTTCTGTAAAGCGCCTAGATTAATGAAATTTGGAGGAATAACAGGGTACATAAAACTGTGTATACCGTTAAAATTTGATCGAATTCCAACAAGAAGTTTCTGAGTTACTCATTCAACATCATAACTCGTGTTCACGTGTGAGTACTAACCAGCACTTGTTACAATTTTCACTGCGCAACTCGGAAACTTCTCGTTGGAATTCGATCAAATTTAAACGGTATACACAATTCTATGTACCCTGCTATTCCTCCAAATTTCATTAATCTAGGCTTTACAGAACCCGAGTTATTAACTTGTTGATCTTAGTGGCGGCAGTTTTATTTCGGTTCATATCTCAGTTATCGTTCAAATTCGGACCCATGTTCACAGGACTTTTTGTGTTTACCTTGACCTCTATAATACCCCATTAAATTGTTTTACACACGATTTGAATCACCCTGTATAATCAGCCAACAATTGTAAACACTTGTCTGAACGTCATATTAACTTTTCCATGTCGCTACAGTAATAATCCGCTCCAGCGTTTCTCAACCATGTCAGTACACTCCATAAGAAATGCTAAGCGTTTTGGCGATTTCCTTAATTCTGATTCGTCGATTGTCCAGAATCATCTCATTAATGCAGGAGGCAATGTGCTCGGGACTGTTGAACGTGTTTGGTCTTCCTGCGCGGTATTCGTTCATCAAATCTGAGTGCCCATTTTCGAACTGCTGGTACTACTTCACAATTGCAGGACGAGAAATTACATTATCCCCGTAGACACTGTAAATTTCCTTATAGATTTCAGTGCAATTTAAGCCTTTCTCCCACAAAAAACGGATTATTCTGCGAATCTCCAACTTGAAGTGTACAACCAGTTGCTGCGCCATGACGACAATAAACACGTTGCAATTATTGACATACAGGCAACATCCTTTGAAAAAGCCGAATGTTGTCGGCGCTCTTCGAACACAGATGGTGGTTGTGAGTGTATCTTACTTTTTGATTCATCCTCATATTATAAGGTTTAAATTTATTTGTATCACTTTTTAGCACGTGGCGGCCGCGCGAGCTCACGCTCGCTTTACCTTTAGGTCAGCGCGTCGGTCGCCTTTGGTACATGCCAGGAAAGTTCTTTGTTTGATAAACGATGACGAAGCTGTATGTTTGGATGAAGAATATGTTGACATAATGTCACGTGCCAAATACGCAGTGGAAAAATACAAGTACTCAAAGTGGGATACGAGACACTAAGTAAAACAAAAAAAGCACTACGTTTTAAGTACGCACAATAAATCTTTAATTCAAAAACTATAAACGGGCAAAGTGAATAAAAATCAAAAATAGTTATTTTCTAACTAAAAAAAAATAAGTAATATATGAACAAAAAAAATCAGATGATATAAAACCAATACACAACTAGGTATTCAGCTACAAAAACATCACAATCAAATAACAAAAAATAACAAACAAGAGTTGACTTAAGTTTCAATAAGTAATGAAAGTCACACAAAAATAAAGCACAATCAAACTGATGCTATAAGCAAAATTTCTTAATGGGAACCTGAATTAAGTTCACGCACAGCTTTAATCGGTACATAAAAACATTATAGAGTCAGGAATCCTCCCATATTCATAATGAAAGAATTAAAAAAAACATAATCCAGACTTATTAACTAATTCAGTCTCACAGTCACAGGATAACACAATTCGACAGTCTCAAAATCAATTAAAGTGACTTAACAGCCAAAAAGTACCTAGAAAACGGAGGATATAAATTTAAACACTTTTCATGTATTGGAATTCAAAGTATTAAACACCTATCCTAACGAATCCTCCTTCGCACTTTAAGATGCCAGTAATTATCA
>JAHWFO010049174.1:139089-179507 GCA_023313115.1 Rhysida immarginata
AATTAATTAATTAATTAATTAATTAATTAATTAATTAATTAATTAATAAATTATTATTATTATTTCTTTTTTTATTAAAATCTCTGGAGAGATATATGAAATTATTCTAAAACAAATAAGAGAATACAGCTTCTAGGGCGTGCAGCTGCTCAAGCTTTTGCTGAAATATTGAAGGTACTTTCCCTAATGAGCTAATGACTGGAGAAAATTTATTTTTCATGTGGTTTTTGTAATGTAGTAATTTCCTTTAGAGAAGAGAAGTTATAGATAATGTTTATCTAAACATATTAGAAAATTTTAAAGATCTCAACTGATTGTGTGAGAGGGCAATCTTTGCTGCTAATACTGAAACTGTCAATATAAACAACCACTTCAGGACATGATTCCATGCACCCTGACATAATACAACTCTATTGAAACGGTTACATGTTGATGAGGGATGCTGATGACGCTGTATTCTACTCAAGTCTCTCAATCAACTAATGCTGATGAAGTATTTTTAATATAGACAGAAATAATTCAATACTCATGATATTCTAAAATGATAAGGATGCAATTTTGAATTTTTCTGGGCAAACTAATTGGTCATAATAATCCCGTGCCAGCACCTTAAAGAATTCTTTAAGTTTTTCCAAACTGAATATATACTCCATTAAGGGTTTTTCATTTATATTCAAATTCAGATATTGCAAAATTTCATCAAACAAACAGTCCGAGCAACGCCGGGCATATCAGCTAGTTGTTTATTATGATTCGGATTGAGCGTATTTAAATATTGCTTAAGTTGACGTTGAATTTGAACCAGGATATTATCATCCATATAAAAATGAAAATTCAAAATGACTCCACATTAAATTAAAACGAAAATTTTATTGATAATTGGATGAAGCTCGACTGCATACTAATGGCGAATTCGACTGGCTGCTTCAAAGGAGAAAATATTGGAACAGTCACCTGCTCAATCTTGCATGAGAGCATCAACAAAGAGTGGAACAGTCGAGCAGAAAATGTTTTCTTCAGTGCTGTAACACGTGCACGGACACAGGCAAGTGACAACTGGTAAAACATGTTCATTCGTATAATATAGTACTACATGCGGTATATTATAAAATTCGGCAACATCAATAAAATTCTCAATATTTTATTCTCAAAATAAGTGTCTGGAGAAGAGAAGTCGGGAAATAGTCGACTCCAAACTGTCGGGGGGCAGTATGGTTTCCGACGTGGCCGAATCACGACGGATCACATGCTTTAAGGCAAATCTTTGAGATATCCTGGGAGTATGCAAAAGATGTTTACGCTTGCTTTGTGGACTTCGAAAAAGCTTATGAAAGAGTTCCTCAAGAGAAGCTCTGGCAAGTGTTGCAGGAGTACGGAGTGGATGGACAATAACTGGTTGCTATCAGTTTGCGTCCGGATAAATGGCATTAAGTAAAGACCGTTCATCGTGTGTGTTGGCTCCGCCAACAGTGCATATTGTCGCCCCTCTTGTTTATTATTTTTATGGACTAGATAGATAGGGGCAGCCGAGGCGATGAGTTTGTTAGGGTGGACGACTGCTTGGTGGAGAGGTTGCTCTTTGCTGACGACCTTGTCATCCTTGGGTCTTCTCGCACCAACCTTCAACATGCACTAGACCGGTTTGCAGCCAAATGTGAAGAGGCTGGGATGAAGATCAGTGTGGTTAAGTTCTAGTCCTTTCAAAACAGCCTCCTCAATGAGCTCACCATATTAGGGGAGCCTCATTGAGCCATTGAGACAGGTGGAGAAGTTCAAGTATCTCTAATTGCATTCACGAGTGATGGGCGGCAGGATAAAGAATTGGATTCTCGGATCAGTGCAGGAAGCTGTGTTAGAAGCGAACTGTGACGATCCGTGGTAACTTAACGTGAGCTTGGAAACTAAGCCAAGCTCTCCGTTTCCAAAGCTATCTTTGTCCCCATTCTCACCTATGGTCATGAGTCTTGGGTAATGACCAAAACAGTGCGATCGCGGGTACAGGCAGCCGAAATGAGATTCCTGAGAGCTGTGGCAGGTGTTACCGAACTAGATAGAGTACACAACAGCACAATAAGGGAGTCTTTAAGTGTATAGCCGCTACTTTTTCGCATTGAGAGATCTCAGTTGCGCTGATATGGCCACGTGATACGGATGCCGCAAAATGGCCTTCTTAGGCAGTTGTTATTTTCGGCCTAGAACCAGATGGCTAGACTACATGGAGAATCTGGGTTCGAGTCGCTTGGGTATTACCATGGAGGACATGCGCCTGATGGCGGAAGATCACGATCATCGGAGATCCTCCATAGGGGCTGCTGCCCCCGCGACCCTAACTGATAAGCTGTTTTGAAAAGTAAGTAAGTAAGTAAGTAAGTAAGTAAGTAAGTAAGTAAGTAAGTAAGTAAATATTTGGAATATTATTTGCCCGTTTCGAAAGTTGAAGCAATAACAAAGCCAAAACTTCGTCTTCGTCTTCGTAATAACGTCAGATGTAGAGCTATTCAATAATTATAAAATAATCTCGTCCATTTTAGCCTCTGGGGCAGCCATTTTGATTTTGCAGACGACCAGGGAGCCAGGCGGGAGTGCTTCCATGCTCAAGGAGCATACCAGCCGAACGTTGGTTTCACTGTCTCTCTTACACCAGAGTTTAAAGTTGCTTATTATTGAAAGTTTTATTGTAAAAAAATGGGTGGGTGTAGTGCCCCAAATTCTTCAAGGAATGGTATTCGACTATTTGGAGTTCCTTGTAATAAAGAACGCTGTAAACAGTGACTAATCAACTGTCGCCGTGATAAATGAGAGCCAACTTCTTCTTCCCGATTATGCGAGGTACGTAATTTGCTGGAGATAATAAAATATTTATTTTCTCATATCATAATTTAAATATAATTCACATTAATTGTTTATTAGTTTCGATAAATTAATAATTTTAAAAATATTCAAGATGAAATAAATTATATGTATTTATTAAAAAGCTCGATTGCTCGATAACTAAATAACATCGATTCTGGAAATAAATAGCTTTCAAAATTGTAGTTGATTGTAGGTCCATTTCGAAAATAGTCAATTTGAACAAAATAGAACGGACGGAAGAAAACAATTAAAAAAAGAATTATTTGTTATTTAGTGCATCGAATCCTCCGAAGAAGTTAGAGAGTTCAATATTCACATTCTTAGAAAAAGAATTGCCTTATCTTCTTCGATTTCAAGTGAAGGTACTTTTACTGAAAATAAATTTTAATAATTAAGATTTTAAATTAGGATTTTATCGTGTGTAGGCGCAAATGAAACCATTGTTGACGTGCAAAAATTAACCAAAGCAACACATTTCATGTTCTCATTTGATTCAGATAATAAAGAAAACGAGACGCCTTCTTGTCCTGGTGGAAATATCGACGCAAATATAGAAACAAATGTAGTAGAAACAGATTTGGATAGTGATGAAATAAAAACCTTAAAGATGGAGGTTGAAATGCTCAGACAGAAAAACTCACAATTTTCATTAGAGGCATTTTTTAATGATATTTGTTTAAAAATGAACTTAAAAAGCGAAGTTAAATGTTATTTCTTTGTTAATTTTCAGAAAAATCTTCAATAAAGTGTTTTGATATTTTGATTGTTTTGATACATATTACTTTATTTGATGTATTTCAGTTTTGTTTATCTTCTGTTCCTCTCAGATTAAAAAATATCAACAAAGAGAATAGTGCCTGGCAAACAATTTAGAAAGATGCTTTCGACCAGACCAAGCGACATTCCTTCAAATAAAGTCTATGAGCAATCCTTGTGCATGATCTGAAGAGACAATAAAACATGCTCTGCAAATCCGCACAGCTATAGGTCATAAAGGATATATGCACAATTCCGATTAATAGACTATCCATTGCCTCAGTATCGAACTTTATGCCGTCGAATTGATTCGACAGATTTTTCACCCGGCATACATGAAGAAACCATATTATTGTTGGGACATAAACTTAAAGATGAAAATATTAAAGCAAGATGCTGTGTATTATGCATAGATGAAGTTCAGTTGCTGCCATCCCTTGAATACGATAAACGGAAATGTATCGAAAGAGATAGCACGCAATTCAACGGAAAGTTCAAAATTTGCTACACATGTATGTGCATTTGTATTAAGAGGTTTAACTCTTCACTGGAAGCAGGTTGTCGCCCATTTGCTTACTCCAAAGTCTACAGATGCAAAATTAATGTGTAAGTTTATAAATTGCCTGATAACGAAATTAGGAGAACAACATTTAAACAACATTTCCAATTTTTTTTACATTCGTGACTGCATACTGTATATCCTGTCATATTTATGGCGTGATGTTGTTTTATTTTCTTTTAGAAGAAAACTGGCAAAATGCCACAACCATTAATAATTTAGCAGAAACAACCTAAACATTATTGCAAATGTAACTGTACTAGAAAACATAATTTTAAAAAATATTTCGGCCTGCAATAGTTGTCAACAACACATTCGAAATTATGAGCAAAATTTATTCATGATAATAACTCTGTTACAAGCATAGCATAATCGTCCTTTCCTTAGGATAGTCATCAATGAGGGAGATGATGGTTGGTAAATGCATTCTTCTCTTCATTTTGATCGAAAACATCTTCAGCATGGAATATAAAGCAACGAAAATTTACGCTGGGAAAAAGACGAAGGACAAACCATTGGCGACTATTGAAGCTCTTTCTGTAATACAGTGTCTCGTGGGTTGTAATCGAAGAGATAGCTGCATTACTTTCTTCTATGGTGAAAATTGCTGTATTTTGATGGACAAGCATTACTATAATTCCGATGAGTTGATTGATGACCCCACATTTAACGTGTACACAGTACAGGTAGGAATTCTACATTTCAGTATTAGTATAAGTCGTAGTTTTTCCATTTCTCTCTTGAATATGCGAGGGGTGATCAAAAAGTAATGTCGCGTATTTTTTCCTCTCTAAAATCGTGACCGGGAAAAAAAATAAACACTTGTACATTCGATAGAACAATTTAACTTTTCTTTTTCCACATAATCTCCAAGCCGATTAAGGCAACGATTCCAGCAGTGGACAAGTTTTTCCACCCCCTGTCGTTAAAAGTCGTCCGGTTGAGAGTGGAACAGTTTCGAACTGCCGATTTCACCTCGTCGTCGTCAAGGAAATGTTGGCCGGCCAGTCAGTGACTTCTTCGACGGTCCGAAGATGTGGTAGTCACAGGGAGCGAGGTCCGCGCTGTATGAAGGATGAAGCAGTGTTTCCCAGTTTCCCAGCTATGTAGGGACGTGCGTTGTCGTGGTGCAGCACGATGTCCTCCATTGCCAAGTCAGATCTTTTCCTGCGTATGCCGCTCGAAGATTCCTCAATGTACCTCTGTAGAATTCAGAATTGACAGTGGTATGCTGTCGATGAAACTCAGGCAGTATCGGACCACGGTAATCCTAAAAACAGGTCAACATGACCTTGCCGGCTGATGGCAAAGTTTTGAACTTTTTCGTTGTTGGAGATGAGGTGTATTTCCAAACCGCCGATTGCATCGTGCGTGAAATCGTGGACCCATGATTCATCGCCTCATGCTTGTGATTCGCCTGTGATGATTCCATCCAAAAATCAAGACCCTCCTCCGTGTATCAGGTGAGATGCAGCAAACAAGCATCAAAACGATCACCTTGATGTTCGGCCGTCAATTGTCGTGGCACCCATCTGCATAACACTTTGCGAAAGCCGAGCTGCTCGTGAACAATGTCGCACGCCGTCCTATATGAAATGTCCAACGTTGCAGCAATTTCTCTCACGGTAATCCGCGGGTTCTTCCGCACCTGAGCTTCCACAGCGGCAATATTGCTGTCAGTCATGGATTCCCGTGGCCGGCCAGAGCGATGTTCGTCCAGCAAGTCCTCTCATCCTTCTTTAAAAGCCTTGCACCAAAGTTGAACTCTTCGGAGCTGCACGATATCACGTCCGTACACCGACACAATTTTCTTATGGATATCGACTGGTTTCAGTCCTTTTGCACAAAGAAAACTCATAACACTCTGCTGCTCAAAAGCACTGGACGATGAAATGAGAGCCGCCATCTTGTTTGGACTGTCACGTCGCTAGTGCTTGGCGGATACACACGACACTAACAGGGAACTTTAACACTGAACCAAACTAACTTTTGTATATCGCAATTTTCTCAAATCTGCCGTCATTTTCGAGAAAAAGAATACGCGATATTAATTTTTGATCACCCCCTCGTATAACATTTGGGCTCAGAAAAAAAAATAACTGAAAAATAGCTTAATGTTTATTATAGGTAAACTAACGAAAACAAAAGAAATTTTATTTATATACAATCACCAGCCAATATATTAGAAACGGAGGCTGGAAGGAAATTCTAGCCACTAGTTGGCGCTGTAATCAGGCTTTGATATTTCCCATTTCCTGTTTGAAAACAGCCTTGCTCTACCGTGTTTCAATTGCTCTACCGTAGATCCTGGTTCGAATCCAGGTCGTCGAAATTTTTCTCTTCCATTTTTTCCAATAATATCATTAATAGTAGTGTTTATGTACAGTATTCGTTCCTTCCTTTTCAATTTTAGGACAATAAATAATCTGCAGAGCAATATATGCGCCATTGGTGATTATTTTTTTCCTATTTTAAATTCCTTTTTTAACTTTCCGGATGTTAAATAACTATTGGGTTTATTTGAAATTTAACCTAGCAGAAGATCAACCTACTGAAGCTTTGCTTGGTCTTCCAAGCTTGTCAGCAAAGGGGAAAATAAAAATAATCCACGCCATCGGCAGATGTAGAGAGCGACATGTTAACACTCTCGGCCACCGAGCCGGTATTAAATATACATCTACGAGGGTAGATCAAAAATTGATCAGACTAAGGCTCCTACATGTTTATTTTTTAAGTACAGTATTACCAATCTCTTACATATCTTTCGAATCACCCTTTTTTGGTCTTTCTACAGCAAACGGCGCTGTTGTATGAATCATTGTTAGGTCGCCAGGCAACGCAACGCGCGAGCTTTTTGCGTTTGTTCTACTGTCGTAATGTGAAAATGGAGTCGTACGAAGTAGACAGACAAACTGAGCAGGGTAGAATAACTGAACAGAATAAATTTTTGCGTAATGCTTGAGGAAACTGCAGCACAAACTGTTCCATTAATTTAATAAGCATACTACTCTCACGTCATCAAAAACAATATTTTGTGCTATATTCGCGAGAAAGATTCACTCTGCACCAAGACAACGTGCCGGCCCACACGGCCAGCAGAATGAAGATATACAAAATGAACAGTAAACTCATGGAACATCCTTCCTTTCTCCGGACTTAGCCCAATGTGATTTCTGGCCGTTTCCTACGGTAAAAGATATTAATTTTGGGAAAGAAGTTTGCAACTGATTAGGAAGTTATAACAGCTGTCAGGGGTATCCATACCAAGTTTGGCAAAAACGGTCTCCGGGAAATCTACAAAAGTTGGATCAAACGCTGGGATCGCTGCATTCACTTTTTGCCGTTGTTAACAATAGTATTCGGAGTCTATCTTTAATATACGTCATTGGTTTATTTATTTAATTAATAACAATGACTGAGTATTGTCTTAAACCACAACAATCCCTGGATTCGGACGGATTGTTGTAACTTTCTTTGTTGGCTTCGGACGGACCCAGGGCGTGACCACCGAGAGAGAAGGCCTCCGCAATGAAACTGAATACATTGTTGCATCACATAGATAGTGCATTGTTATTCGTATTTCTACCAATAATAAGCCCTGAATTTGCACTATCTATGATGATGTAACAATGTATTCAGTTTCATTGCGGAGGCTTTCTCTCTCGGTAGTCACGCCCAGAGATCCTTAATACTAACGAGATATGACAACCATTGTTGTTTGATGTAATGCGCAGATTTGTTTGCGCATATGTATTTTATCCTACTACACCAGATGGCAGCCTCAATTATGACGTCATTGCGACGTCACGGCCAATTTTATGTCATAAACTGTTTTCATCTTACAAATCTAACTTTTAGTTTCGGTTTAATAACGGAAGTGTTAGACCAAGAGCACATGTCATTTATTCCTGGATAGGCTTAGAAATGCAAGCTGAATTTAAAAATGGCCAGAAATCAACGATGTGCCGCGAGATATTGTTTAAACAACATGTTTGTATTGTTCAAAGTCTATCAGCACAAAACCGCTAAATTCTTAAAAAAATTCTACATTTAGTGTAGTGGATATCTGTTGTTCATTTTTAAAATTTGTTGGTTTCTTTTTAATATTCAATTTAAAATATTCCAAATGTAAAAATGAAGTTAAATTATTTCAGAGATTTCTATATTTTAGTTTTATATATATAATAAAAACTATAAGAAATAATAACTTTATATAATTTTAAGTTTATAAAATAATTTCATCATTAATTTTATTATTTCCCTGTATATGTCTATTATATAATTCAGTTCATTTCTAAAATGAATATGCTTGTACGTAAATAATGTGTATTTATTAATTTTTAATTGCATTTTATTCATGTATTTACTATTTATTAATATTTATTCTGAAATATTGTTAATTTTTGATTGTATTTTATTAATTTCTTTATTAAATGTGTAGTAGGAAAAAGCAATAGTATCGTTCAGATATCGTTTCCTGCTATCACGGAATTACAAAGGCAACAATGGAAAATGTGTTAATGTCATATCTCGTTAGTATTAAGGATCTCTGGACGGACCGACGGATGGATAAGAGAATTTTTGCCTTACAATCAGAGCACCCCCCTCCCTTTAAAGAAAGAGCTCTTGAAAAAAAAGAGAGAGAAGATTTTATTCTAATGATATGATATTTTCTATGTAATAAAAATTTTCATTCCATCTTAGAATAATTTCTATTATCCATTTTAAACTTAAGAGAGAAGATTTTTTTCTCTTTTTTTGCTCCACAAGCCAATAATAAAGGATTGGATAATTGAAGGAAGACTGAGGAAGATAATTCCTCACCCAAATTTCACAATACAAAGTAAGGCATAAATGGCTAGATGTTCTGTATCGTATATTACAGTCATTCATTAAGTGGCCTACCCCTGCCAAAGGAATTTGCCAAAAAAATTTCAGAAACCAAAATATAAAAATATGAAATGCATTATCGAGTGCTCTGAAGTGTAGATTCCTTGTCTCCTTTTGTAACGATAAAATTGTGCGGCACTATGTACTAAACAGAGGCAGGAGCAGAGGAAGCACTGTTGCTCGCGGAAGTGTTCGTCTGCTTATTTTCAAAATGGCGGTTTGTTTACTATTGGTATAGTGGCTAGAAGAATAGTGTGGCAGCGAGCGTAAAATTGCTTATTTTCATCTGATTCCTCGAATGATGATGCCGCCAGGTGGCAGCTACATCAACTTAGTAGCTAAACATCCAGAGCTTTACATCAATAAAGCTCCATTAATTGCTTCGTAAAATTTATGTATTTGATTTATTATTTCAGTTTCATTCCAGAACATTAAAGAATATACCATTTTTAATAATATTTCGACCCCCCCCCTTTTTTGTTTTTAATTGAGATGATTTTGCAGTATTATTTATTTCAAATAATTTTTTTTTCAGTTATAATTGGTATAGAGAAATACCCGAACGTTTCACACTGAGGGCGCGTTCGACATGTGCACACTAAACGCACCTAATGACATCACTCAGTGCGAGCGGTGAAAAAAGTGTAGTGCATTTTGTGTGTGTCATGAAAAACAGGAAAGAGCACGAAAGTGGGATGTTCACCTCACCCGTGCTATCATGAATAATAAACATACTGCAGAAAATAAAACTCACCATAACATCTGCATTCATATAACACGCCGAAATCGATCATTACACAGGTAGATTTCAATGTCAGTTTAAACGATATGCAGAATTCAATTATTTTTATACCTATTGGCTCTTTAACGGTAACTAAAATTCCGAACTATCTATCGCTACATTTCAAGCTCTAGGGCAGCGCCATCTTGCAACGCACTAAACGACTCTACTCCTAACCTAGGGTCATTTAGTGCGCGCACGAAACGCCCGGTAGTGCGCGCACTGGCGATGACGAACACGACCAGGTTCCATGACGAACACTTTAGTGCGTTTAGTGGACGCACAAAGACGTTTAGTGCGCGATGTCGAACGCACCCTGAGTTATTTTCTTTAGATAAGTTTTCGATTTCTTCTTCCGATTTTAGTTTTGCAATAAAATAGCACCCCTCCCTTCTTACTGTTGCATTTTAAAATTTCAAGAACCACTTTACTGCCTATATTTCTCATTTATTTTTTTCTTTATGAAAAATCTAAGAAAATTCCTTATTTTTAAATAATAAAATGCAATCAAAGCAGCTTTAAATACAAATTTTTTATATATCTTATTTTTTTTTAAATAATAAGAATTTTTTTTCAAACCTATTAACCTGAAGTATCTGATATTAAAATTTTTATCATCACATAAAAAAGTAATTTGGTCGTTAATCATGTAATAAATGAATTTTATATGAAAAAGACATTCTCTTTGTATATCTTTGTGCATTTCACATATGAGACCTTCCGAGCTAGAAGGGCGAACGCCTCATTTCTTGAATTTTTTCTCCTAAAACATCTGTGAAAATACATTCTTGAATTTTTGAGATGGCCAGCTGTGTACAGCATTATATTATTAGATTTATGTTTAAATTTTATTATACTTCATTTAGCAGATGTTTAATGCTTAATTACTCAAAATTTAATTCCTCTGGCTCGGAAGGGCTCATATTCCATGCTTTATCTTATTAGGGATGGATACCTTCATCCATCTCTCTGATCTTATATTTCAACTTATTTAAAACAACAATTTTTTTTCATTTATATTAACGTTAAAGAGTATCATCAAGTTCTATGGAAGACAATACACTAAATTTTTATAAATAAACTTAACTCAACCGTAATATAGCTGAAAAAACCCTCCGTCATCCTATTATTTCTATCTCATCTCCCGCATAACTCGCATCTATGTCGATTGCAGCGCCACCGCTACTATCATCAAATCGGGAAACAACCACGTAGCATTGCGAGTAGTAGCCGTTGCCACACTATTCTTCTAGCCACTATACTATTGGGCAAGGTCTATAGATATACATGGTCATCGAGCTCCACTGTTAAAATGAAGCTAAAGTTTCTAGCTCCCACTAGGGCGGGAACTCTCTTAAAAAGTGGCGCTGCATGTACAATCGGCCCAAAAACGCCTGCAGCGCCGCCCTATCGACAGACAGAAACTTTACTTTCATTTTCAGTTTCAAAGAAAAACCTCTAGCGCAGGTCACGGTCGGCCCTGGGGCGAGTTTTTGGACTTGAGATCGCGGTTTAGTAAGCATCGCTCATACGTCAAAATTGCGTAATGTCGAAGCCTTTCAATGGCAATTGCTCTGATCTTACGCAATTTTGACGTATGAGCGATGCTTACTAAACCGCAATCTCAAGTCCAAAAACTCGACCCTGGTGCGATCTGTTTTTCTTAGCTTCTCGAAACAATGGAAAATGGCCGAAGCTCGATGACCATGAATATCTATAGACCGTTTTCTATACTTTTATAGTTGGGATGGCAGCTACCGCCTGTCTTGCAATGCAGCACCACTCACCCAGTTGCCATGACAACCGATTGTTTGTTTAAACAAAATGGCGGACAGCGATGTGTTGACCAAAGTGGAACAATGAATAATCATCAAGTTTCTCGATAACGAAGGTGTGAAAGCATCTGAAATTCATCAGAGACTTCAAAGACAGTGCACCGAGTCATGACTGTCTCGGTCATCCGTCTTTGCTTGGTGTCAAAAGTTTGAGGGAGGGCGAGAATCCACCTGCAATAAACCTCATAAAACAAGGCCAACAATTTTTGTCAATGATGGCATCATCACACGAACAAATGAACTGATAAGGGACAACAGGCGGATTCATTTCCGAGAATTGGCTTCAATACTGAACATCAGCACTGGCTGTGAGGGGACCATCATCCACGTTAAGCTGAAATTCAACAAGATCTGTGCCGGATGGGTCCCTAAGCAACTCTCCGAGGATCACAGAACCACCCGGGTGGAAATCTGTTCCATGCTGTTGCAGTGATATGACAGGGAAGGCGACAGCTTCCTAAGGCAAGTTGTGACATGGATTCATCACCATACTCCTGAAGGCAAGTGTGGGAGCATGGAGGGGCGACACACTGAGTCACGATGACCCAAGAAATTCAAGATGACACCGTCAGCAACGAATGTGACGGCGACTGTATTCTGGAACATTAAGGATTGTAATAAATTCATGTCGATTTTCTGGAAAAACGTTGAACCATAAATGCACCCTACTACTAGAAAAAGCGAGCAGGACTCTTTACCAGTGGTGCTTGTTTTCAGCAAGATATTGCCAGATCACACACACACAGTCAAACTGACTATGAACACTCTGGCAGAACGAAATGGGACATCTTACCACATTCTCCGTACAGCGCTGATCTCTCCCCTTGCGACTATCACCTTATTGGACCATTGAAGGAGTTCCTGGGAGAGCAGAAGTTCGGCTCCAATGAGGAAGTGAAAAAGGCTGTCCTGACGTGGTTTCGATATTAGCCTGAAGATTTCTACAGAATTGGTATCCAGATATTCCCAAATCGCTGGAAAACGTGTAGAGAATCAAGGAGAATTCTTTGAGAAATAACGTGTGTGTTTGTCGTTTTGCTGTTTCCTGATTTTATAAAAAATAAATTCCAGATCAAACTTGAACTCTCCCTGGAAATATAGGCGCAAATCGTCTGTCCAGGGCAAGTCAAAATGATGGATCCGATTTCAGACATTTATTCTGTGATGTCTAATGAACGTATCGTAATGTGAGAGATGTGTATCGAAAGGTTAATTTTCACAGTTTAGTTTCCAGGCAATGTTTTCACTTTCTTTCGCTAAGGGTCAGCAGCGAGCGGTTAAAGATATTAGCATTGACTGGAGAACAGAACGTTTTGTGTGGTTGACCGCATGTGATTTCTTCTTGTGGGTGTTTGTAAAGGATCATATGTGTAAGCAGAAGGACCACCACTGCCAACAACATTGGATGACCTGCGTGTCAGCATCACTGCAGCCACTGTTGATACTGACCACGACATGCAACGTAAGATTCGGCAGGAGATAGACTATCGGCTTGAAGTGTGTCGGTTTATGCAAGGCGCTCACATAGAACACCTTATCTTGTACAGTGTTGAATATCGTTCTGCGATAATCTGCGGCACTTACTCCTTCGAGGGAGTTTTGCGCCATTCCAGTAACTAACGGCTGCTACGAGATGACAGTAGCAGCCAGGACCGACGGCTTAACGTGCCCTCCGAAGCATATTTTGTGGACAAGAGTTGTTAATTTATTTATTAATCTGTACAAACAAAAAATTTCATCCTTCTACTGTATATCATAGGATGTTAAAATTATGAAATTTACAGGTAGGCAAACTGACGGACAGACTTGATAAAGCCAGTAATTAGCTCCATTCTTCCGCTGCTTAAATAAAAAATTTAAAAATATCAATATATTTTATTTACCATTTTTGCAAAAATTAAAATGAATCTTGGAAATAGTTTCAAAAATTTCCGTGCTTTCCTCACCCCAAACGGCGTCAGCTAAGGACTTGGACTGACAGAAGAAATTTGCTATTCATTTATTATGATTGTTTATTTGACAAACCGCCACACTTTGTATCGTAACTGTTACGATTAATTAAATTTACCTTATCTCATTCATCACCTTGTCCCGCTCTGTTGTTACAAACAAAAATCCCTCAGTCGAATACAAATTCAAAATAAAAAAATAACACATTCCACGTTATTCGTTAAATTTGCTATTTAAATATTTCTCTACATATTTGATATAATATATTGTTAATCTTGACATTTTAGGAAATAATACGTATGCCTCAATCAACGGAACGACCAGAAACAGTTACTACTACAACTCCTGTTCAGACTACCACTTCTGTGACGACAACAGAACCAGGTCAGAAATAACTTATAATTGTTAATTAAAATGTTTCATTTCCTTTTTGTAGGTTACTGATTTGTTTTTTAAATAAATATTTAAAGTAATATTAAATCAAATTAACTAAATAAACTGATCCATTACTGGTTAGAAATTACTGCAAAAATTTCAAATTTAGAAATGATTTTAGAAGATCCTTGCAGTATTTCGAAAGCTATCAGAAAGTTTATGTAAACGTATACCATTTTCATTAATACACAATAGTCCGAGCGGACCTAAAATCGGGAGAGAAAACATAATACTTATTCTAAAAGAAAAAAAAATGCGAAATAACACCTTCAAAATCATCCTCCGGCATCTCAAACACTACTGAAATAAATGACTTTATAAGCGCCCCCCCCCCCCCTAAATTTCTCCAAAAATTTCGAGCGCACACAAAATTGGAAAATTAAAAAAAAACCTAAAGAATCCTTTAGATGTTAAAGCTAAATGAGGTTGCTAAGGAAACCTCTGTTTGCTAAGGCAAGGCATACTTCTAACAGAAATGTGTAGTTCAAAATGAATAAAATACCTACAAACTTAAATGGATAGAGTAGTAGTAATCTGTTTATTTGAACATATAAGAGTCCTTTAATTCCTATACAGGGTGAATACAAAAGTCTGAACCCCCCTTTTATTTTTTGAACCGAAGCAGATATGTCAATTTTGATGAATCCAATGAATAGGAAGTTGTGGGTGGCCTATCCCTTGGTGCATTTTTCATCATCCCAAATATGCAAATTAGAACACATTCAAAATTTACATCAAAAACCGTAAGGAATCGAGAAAAAAACCCAATTGCAAACTTGTTCAGCATAAAAAAAACAAACAAAACAAAAAAAAATCATCCAAATCGGACCAACCAATCACCCACAATCACGTGGTGAACTGACGCCACAATCACCATAACACAATTGGGCACGGAACCTAACTGACGCCAAAACATGCCTTTTGTTTTTCCGCATGAAAGTGAATGTGAGTATGGTAATTTATGTTAATTTTTTGATTTGCATGCTTTACATGGTGGAAATATCAACATTCAGTTTTCCTTGTGCAGTGTGACTGTTTGTAAGCTACAAACAGTTCACCACGTGATTGTGGGTGATTGGTTGGTCCGATTTGGATGATTTTTTTTGTTTTGTTTTGTATTTTTATGCTGAACAAGTTTGCAGTTGAGTTTTTTTCTCTATCACTTACGGTTTTTGAGATAAATCACCATATTGCTGCAGCATATGATAGGAAAGGTGACAGCTTCCTAAGGCGTGTTGTGACCATACTTTTTTTCTGTGTCATGTTGATGAACTTCCTTATCTATTATTGAAAGAAATATTAATGTGGGTTTACAGATTTTTCAATTTTCTGAGAAAACAAGAATTTGTAGGTTAAACTCTGCTTCTCCGCAGGTATTTAATTTAGTTTTCATATTTATATGTTTTCTCTAAAGTGTTTTAAAATGTAGGCTAATTCTATGTATCCATGTATGACGCTTTAACATGAAAATGTGCTCCTTTTATCCGCGTTGGCGGTAAAAACATTCCTGTTTATTTATTTATTTTTTTAAAGATACGGAGATTAATAAAAAGATGGGTTGTTTACCGTGAAATTTTTGACGGGATCCATCTAGTCTATTATAATGTTTTGATAATGACCTATACAGAGTAATTCGAGTATAAAAGTTATGCTACATACGCTCATTACCATCTTCTGTGATTTAATTGTAATTTTTTAAATTCAATTCTTTAACATGAGAGTCTAAACAATAATTCACGTTTGTTATTGTTTTAATTTACATGCATTGTCTAAACATAGTCATGCTTTGTATTATGGCAAGCATTGGTACGTTCTTTACTAATCAAGTCATTTCAGTTCCATATCCAGCTGGATGGAGCAGCGTGCTTTAATACCCATGGATTATGGTAGCAAAAGACCCATAAGAGTACCACTGCCAAAGCAACAACACCAGACACAATACAACCCCCGAACTCGTGTTACATGATCTTGGAAGACTAGAAACGGGTAGTGTGTCCAACGAATCACGGATCCAGTTACTTGGGCAGCAAGGCACCGTGGTGATGGTTCTATTCTTGTGTGGGATGATTTAGCATGGCATGGTTTGGATCCGTTGTTGCTCTTAGACTCATGACTGAACGGTTCTTACTATGCTGAGCTGCTTGGTGACCATTTACATTCCTTCATATATTTTGTATACCCCCACAATGGTGGAGTTTCCAAGCAAGATAATGCTGCATGTCATCGAGTCCAGATTGTTCAGAATTGCTTTGACAAAAAAAAAAGGAGAGTGTGACTCGCTCACTCACCAGACATGAATTCCATTTAACATTTAAGGGACGTGTTGGAGAGGTCGCTGCTCACCCAAGATCCGTCATCTACAAATACCATGAATACCATAAATCTGAGGGTGGAAAGACTCAAACTCTCGCCAAAGGTTTTAAACTCTTGCGCATCCGATATGACGTCGAGTTACTGCTTTTCTTCGGGCCAAAGGGGTCCGACACTTTAATGATCGGGTATCCCATACCTTTTGATCTTTTGAGATATACTAACACGGTTCAGTTTGCATCGTTTCTTCTTCGTATTCACCTTTTAAATGCACGCTGTGCTTACAATATAATCCAGTTTTCACAACCTATGTTATATGCACCATAATCCAGGAATCCACCATAAGACGTTACGCAAATTATGCTTATTTTACACGTTCTGAATACACAGTGAACAGTTTTCGGGTATTAAAAACATGGAATTGTTTTATTTTATGTACGTATTTAATTTTTATTTTTGCTGTGACATGTAGCATTATAGAGAAAAATATCTTTGCTTTACATCGTTTAAAAGAGTCTCTTTAAATTTACGTTTCTTTTTTTTTCTATAGTAAAAAAAGACATCGTAGTTATGAGATATTATCCACCGGTTACATATCAACAAGGCTTTGACAACTGTAAAACGAATATGAGACAATTAGTGACAATCGTAGAGCCGATAGTGAAGTCCCTTGTGACGGGTATGGCAAACAACATGATCACAGACAATGCTTGGATTGGACTTTCATATTCTGGAAATGGTAACGAATTTGTATGGGCTATAACTGGAGATATCATCAAAGCCGACGTCAAAGGGAAAAAAGGAGGTGCAGGTTCAGACTACCAAAACTGGGCAGATGGTGAACCAAGCCTTCACGAAAGCTCCACCGATGTTGGAGTTGTAATTCTGGGTAAAGATCATACAAATTCTGGAGAATGGGTAACGAAATTAAAGAGTGAAAAAACGAGCGGAGTAATTTGTGAGAAGTAAATTGAGTTTACTTTGAAAAATATTCAATTTAGAGTGTTTCGTTTTAAGTTTTATTACAAGATTATATAAATATACACAATGTCTCAAAATTCCTGGTACAAACTTTGCGAGGTGATAGAGGGTGCAACCATAAGCATCTTTTCTCTATAGTGTTTTAAGGGAAACTCAACCCCTGCAAAGATATGAAGGCTAAAAGTAGGATGCAGCGCCTGCAATGTGGCTGAACTGCGTACAGAACAGCTCTAAACATCCAATGACGGTAATTTGAATTCTTTAAACTTTGTCACCCCATTACCCCATTACCGAAATGGTACTCAACCACAATTACTGACACTGATAAATAAGGTTCGAATTGTTTTGCATTATGATGAACTCTCCCAAAACATAAGTGTGATCTATTGCTAATTGATTGTCGTCAATGATGTGTAACTTGATAAAACTTAATTAAATTCATCAACCACCCCTATTGCGAAGACAAGTTCACAATACGTAAATGCATGCAAATTCGAAGCCCATACACAAATTTTTCAACAAACACGCCAATCATTACTACGCAGATGTCAACTGTGTGTACAGGTTGGTGGCGGAAATTTTGAGCATTTGCTTTGAATAAAAAACGTACTTTTAATCAAACACTGTACTGTCAATGTTCGTATTTCGTTTTTTGTGTCACATCCAATTACATGCGATGCATCCTACTTTTAGCCCCTCATATCTTTGCAGGGGTTGAGTTTCCCTAAAAACACTATAGAAAAAAGATGCTTATGGTTGCACCCTCTATCACCTTGCAAAGTTTGTACCAAGAATTTTAAGACACTCTGTATATCACAATATTTTCCTATATTTTTGCATTTGTTACTATAATTCTTTTTTTTTCTTTAATATATTGTAGTAAAAAATGCAATTCTATATAAGTAATGTTTTCCGCTCTCCTTTCTGAATGTGTCGAAAACATGAAAAAAGGAACATTTTTTGTATATTTTTAATGGGTTAAGCTACATTTTATCTTTTCATCAAAATAAGAAGAAAAAAAATTGCTTCTAACCGCATAATTGAAGATTGTTAGTATTTAAGATTTTTTTATCAGAATTTGAAAGCGCATCTTAAATAAAACCCTATTTATCGGTAATTACATTTTATTGGCTTACTATTGGTTAGAGAAAAAATTTAATAATCAGATCCCGAAACTTGAATCAATGATTCTTTGCACATCTGCAAATATATAAATTTTTCATGAAATTATCTTAATGTAAAAACAATTAACTAAAATATACAAAAGCAACTTATAAAAAACGATAATGTCGCCAATCTTGAAAAGAGTCATGTAGCTGGATGGAGCCTTGTTGCTGGATTTCATGAAACTTGAAGAAAACTGATGTCTCTGTATTATGAAGAAAGTCTCGTGTAGAATATAATAGACACAAAATAAACTTGAAGAAGGCAGTTCAAAATGATAGAAGTTAAGGAATAAAATTAACGCCTTCGAGAAACATATTCTCATGTTGAGATTGAAATTTTTGAATTGAAACAACTGTTTGTATAAAAATAAAATAAAAACAATGATAAATTATATGTTGGTTGTGTTGATTGTTTGCTAGGTTAATTTTTGTTGTTTGTTTGTTGTTAAAAAGTAGTGTCCATTTGTTGCTTATTTATATTGATGGTTTGGCTAGATTTTTCTTATTTGTAATAATTATAATTTCTTTTATTAATTTTTTATAATTTTCTTCTTTTCCAATGATTTTTGTTTTATTCCTGCCTGCTGTATGATTTTTAGCACATTTTCGTAGAAAACTGCTTATGTGATCGGTTTGTCCAGCTGTCCGTCCGTCTGTAGACACAATTTCAACAATGCACTACGTTGCAATAGAGAGAGTGCATGTATTGAACTGTAAGACACGAATTATCGTTGCACTGGGGAAAACGCGTGCTGAGCACATCGACTCGGCTGTGCGCGTGCTCTAAACGTAAATGAAATAGTGCGCGTGCAGGATGCACGTGATTGACGATTATTGAAAGGGCAGATCGGTCTTTAAATCAAAAGAATTTTTTTATTCGTAGGGAGCTTACTATTTATTACGATAACTTGAAAACGAATTAACTTTTTCAAATTCTGTTTTCAGAAATATGACCATCAAAGTCTTATCTCGGCCGTATCAACTGTTCAGAATTTTTCGTGGACCCCTTCAATTCGAATTCACGTGCTAAAACAGTGAGTGTAAAAAATACCAAGCTAATGTCATGTCATATAACAATCGATTTGTCAAGAAGAAATACATTGTTACTTTCTGTTCATCTTTTAAGCATTACTGACATCGGCGTGCGCACGTGAAATAGCTTTGTCGACGCACGATTGCTCAAGTGCTCATAATCTATATTATTAAGTAGCCGAAGAATGGAGCTACTTGTTAGATTTATAATGTCTTAACTGTGTGCCCCTTCATAATTTCTACATTTTTTGAGGTAGTAGGTTGAAATTCGGAATGTAGCTTACTATGGGCATGCCCATCTGTACTATTTAGTTTGGTTTTTGATTGGTACACTGGGGTCGGAATTACGGGGGTGGGATTCAGGGAGGGCAACATATCTGTGTGCTATTTAGGTACGTAAAGGCGTGAAATTCGGTATCCAGATTCCTCTAGGCAAGATATATAGTACTATGAAGTTTAAGCCCAATTGTTCCAGGGGGGGTCGGATTTGCGGGGGTGGCAGTCACTTGGTCCTTAGAAAAATGGCAACATATGGCATGTTATATATCGGAAATGATGAAAAAGGAAAGAAGATACGAGGTTTTTTACATTTTATACACATTACGTTCGAGAAAATCAATTCTCTTGATTAAAAAACTTGGGGCGAGGTAAAAAGTGCAGATAAAGGGGTAAAAATAGATGACCGCAGGATCTGCCACTTGCCTTCCCCTACTCGTGGGGGGGGGGGGGGGAAATTTCTTTTTAATAAATGCATAAATGTATTTCTGTTTCACTGCTAAAGCTCCTCCTTGGAATGTTTACAAGATTTTATTTAATTCTTATATTAACAGTTATTTCAATTCAAAAACTTAAATCTGAACATGAGAATATGTTTCTCAAAAGCGTTAATTTTATTCCTTCACTTTTATCACTTTGAACTGGCTTTTTCAAGTTTATTTTGTTTCTATTACCACTATCATCATCTTTTACCACGATCTAACAAGACTTTCTTCATAATACATAGACTGGTAGTTTTCTAGAAGTTTCATCTACATAGTTTTCTTCAAGTTTCATGGCATCCATCAACAAGACTTCATCCAGCTACATGACTCTTTTCAGGGTTGTTGATATTATCTTTTTGTATATTTTAGCTTATTGTTTTTACATTAAAAATGGAGTACATTAACATTAGTTCATTACTAAACACTTTTTCTCGATTAATAATAAATATTTCATAATAATTTTTTTAATCTACCATGAAGATAGCTTTAATCTGACCTATCGAGTATCACATACGAGAGAAATTTATGTTGAATTGCAATAATCAAGCCCCATTGTGGAAATTTGTCTCCAGTGAATTTAATAGGCACCGTGTTTAACTTGATGATTCTTATTACAAACATTTGCTTTTTTGGTGTTGTAATCCCTTTAATGTTGATGATCATTCTCAGAATTTAAAAGACTGGAATCTGTGTTCTATTTTTATGTACCAGTTTCCTACTATTTATCCAACTGATGTTATTTATTCATGCTTTAAAAAATTTGAATTGCAAAAGGACAATATTATTGAATATGAATTCATAAAACAAACTATTCATGTTTTTTCTTGTTATATTGCAATAATTTGTAATATTATTTTGTCATCTCTTGTTTATCCAAAAATGTGGAAATCCAGTTTCGTAAACCCTATGTTTAAAAATGGCAATATTAGTAATTTTAAACATTTTCGCCCCTTGATTAAAGCCTCTATTATATCAAACTTTGCTGATGAATGTATTTTTAAAGATTTTCATTCATTTTTATTTCTATTACTTCCCAAGAATCAATGGGGGTTTGTTTCTGGAAAAAGAATATTTTGTCATATGGCTCATGCAAAAGGATATGCGTCATATAGAAAAATGATGTTTCAAAGGCATATGATATTGTTCCAAGATATAAAATTCTCTTTGACTTGTATAATTTTGAGGTCCATAATAACATGATTGTTCTCATTAGAGATTATTTTGAAGGTAGACATTTTTATTAAATATAATAATTCATGAATTTCGAATTATGGTAATATTAGTGTTCTTCAGGGAACTAAATTGAGCACTTTATTTTAGGATTATTTTTGATAAACATCTTTTATTAGGTCACATATTCCATTGATTACTAAAAAATTAAGACAAAAATTCTTTTTTGTTTAAATAATTAACAAATACCCTGACCAGTAAGGAAATGGTCACTGTTTTGATGCTCTGGTTGTTTTAGTTCGTAACTATGGTGTTACGATTTGGTCTAGTACAATGTTTCTATCAATGTGATTTACATCCCCTTAAAATGCCTATAATCAATTAATAAAGCTTTTTTTAAAATTGACTCGCTTTAATTCAATTACTAGCTGATATGCTCGTACTGGAATTTCATGTACTATTGAGCTTGGCCAGGAAAATTCGACATTGGATCCTGAACTTTTTAGCATATCAAAGAAAGGCTATGAGTAATGAATTATTTCTGTCTAGATGTTTAATAGATAGATTGAGAGAGTTAAGGGAGTATTTACAGCCCCATGAACATCCCTCTTCAACATCAAACTGTTTCAAAAAAGTTGTTTGTATCCAGTCACAGAGTCTGGAATCATGTCCTGAATGTGATTGTTCATATTGACAGTATCAGTTTTTATCAGTTGTGATATTTATAATTTTATAATAATATTACCAGGCTTCGCCCGGGTGGAAAAGATGCGTTGAGTAATTTTTTAACGATTGTTTGTTATGTTAAAAATTGAACTATTATTAACAAAGTATGAACGAAATGCAAGAAAATGAGAAACAGTCTAGAAAGCCGTTTCCAAACTTTTCATAATCATTTTAAACCAAAAATGATTTAACAATGAACTGGGAACAAAAGAAAATTAAATTATATGTACACAAAAGTAAATAATGAAATAAAAAATGATAAGAAAAATGAATCAGCTACACAGGCAAGCTGGGCATGGATTGTCAAGTAATTGTGCATTCAAGTCCATTTCAGCAAACAACGTTGTATGTCTTCCCTCTGTGGTGCAAAAACATGTAGATTTCAACAGCTGGACACGCCGGAGCAAGCAACGTATAACTGATTGTAAGGCTAAGGTCCCAATTACGTAAAAAATTAGGCAGAAAGCAGAAAACTGAATTCCAAAAATTTACGCTTTCAGCAAAAATTATTTTCCGCCTTGGTACAAACGTTCTCACTTGCGTAAAGCAAAAGCAGAACTAAGAATTTGAAAAAAAATCTCCACATAGTGACAAGTTCATGCAATCTTCACTTCACTTCCAAACGATAAGCAAAGGAACACAACAACAATTAATATACTCTTTTTAGTTATTTGAAATTTAAGTTAAAATTAATCATATACAATTGCAAAAATTTGCAGATACATTTTATATACAGTATATTAGTCTGATCTGATATATTAATATGTTCTTTATATTATTTTCATAAATGAAAACCTTTCTTTTAATTCATGAATTGGAAAAATCGCTTTTATTGTAATGCAATAATTTAAAAGATCTGTGCACTTTGTTTATTATAAGTAAATACAATAGCCTGACACTATTTATCTACTGATCAATTGATTTTACCGTTCATATTCAAGCAATGTGTTATATTTTCTACAATTATGCTTTTAAATTTATCATCACAGCATAACATTTCACAAATTTATGTTTTTTGATCAACACTTTATTGAGAGACATTTTGTCACTTTTTTAATTTTTTTTTAGCAAATTTATGTAGGTCCTGCTGTTGTATCTTTTTTCTCTCCCAATATTGACATTTTCAAGCATACAATTCAAGTACTAATGCGGATGATTATTCTTAATTTATAAACATTGAGAGGAGTTGGATGCTCACTCAAGCCCAAATATGTTTATTTTGCGCGCTTGGCTAGTGTTTGATATTAAAAATTTAAGTTGTGGGATGACATGGGAAGGCGATTCCGCCCCAGTCTAACCTGCGGGATCTGGAGGGACAGCTACAACAACTGTGAACTGACTTCCCTCAGGAGAGGATCCAAAGCTGTTTGACACAATTCCGAACCGCATAAGGGCATGCATTGGGGCCAGAGGGGATGCCACCGGTACTAACCTGTACTGCCAACGGCGTTATCTGTTTCATCCCATATTGTAATCAGTAAAATAAAGTCTGATGTTCTTTCATCAAAGTCGTTTTATCCGGGCGCCACCGTCAGAGTGCTACCAATCATCCCCATCTGTCTAGTATATTTCCCATCTGTCTAGTCGGTTTAGCATATGGTTTGCAGGGCGGCGATAATAACCAATTTTAGCTCACCTAATTCTGATGCCATGGAACTTGAGTCTCTGACCCCTCTGAGTATTTCTATACAACTCTAATGTGTCCCCGTAAACTGATTAACTTTTCCAAATTCTATGTTCGACAATATTATCATCAACATCTTACTTCGGCTATATTAATACTTCAGGCTTTTTCGCGGATCCCTTAAAGTCGATTGCACGTGCCCTAACAGTGGCCTTAAAAAACACAAATGTAAAGGCATGTCATGTAACAATCAACTTATAGTGAGGAACCAACAATGAATAAAATTGTTATTTTATCTTTTAAGCATTGTTGACATGAGCACGTTCATATGCGATGATCGCGTTGTTGAGGCTCATGATATGAAGCAATGACGTATATTAAAGATAGACTCCGAATCCTATTGTTAACAGCGGCAAAAAGTGAAGCAAATTGAGCCATGATAGTTCTGGGCAGGAGTGAGCCGTGGAGTAATCACCTGTCTGGCTGCTTTGTTTTTGAAGATTTTGGGCCCGAGAAATAATTAATTCAAAACCATTCCTCAAAGTTAAACTGCATACAACTGTACAAACAAACAAGAAAAAGGATCAGGAATCATTTTCCACAAAAATAAATCAAAAATACGTAACTAAAATGACAATACGTAACTGAAAGACAATCGAAACGAAATTGAAATTGAAACCATGAACGAAAAATTGTTTATAAAATATAATAAAATACTTCAAATACAAAGTAAACGAAAAGATAAACTGTGATCGGCGTGTGAAAGAATTATTAATCAGTTACTCTTCTGTTTAGCCATGTCTTTTGCATTATCTTCACTCACTTTCGGCCATGACAGTTATGGGCATGGAGCTTCCCAATTTGCTTCAAGTTACAACAATAGGATTCGGAGTCTATCTTTAATATACGTCATTGATATGAAGCACGGACTATAGATATCCATGGTCATCGAGCTCCATTGTTAAAATGAAGCTAAAGTTTCTAGCTCCCGGTAGGGCGGGAACTATTTTGAAAAGCGGCGCTGCATGTACAATCTGCCCAACTGCGCCGGCAGCGCCATCTTGTCGGCAGACAGAAACTTTACTTTTGTATTCAGCTTCAATGAAAATCTCAATCGCAGGTTGCGGTCGGGAATAGTGGCGCGATCGTTTTCCCTAGCTTCTCGAAACAATGGAAAATGGCCATGAATATCTATAAACCGTGATATGAAGTAATAAGTGTGCTTCTGCGTCACGATTAAAGCTTAGAATGTTTGCTAGATTTTTTTGGAGAGGTAATGTTTCAAACTTCGAAAATCGTAATTTCTAAAACCTAAGCAAAAAACAGATAAATAACAATAAAATCTTACTTCAAACAGGTTCAGGGTTCCCACAGAAAATCTGTATCTTATTTCTCTGATGATCCCTGACATCGACGGTCTCATTTACCTGACCAAATCGTAATTTAAAAAAAAAAACATGTCTCTACAATAGCTTTTCAGACATAATTTTATTATTATCATTATTATTAGTTGTCACATTATATTAAAATTAGTATTAGTATCAGTATTACGAGGCTTGTTCAATAACTTTTGCCTCCTGGCCCGTAACTGGACATATAAATTTAAGTACAGATGTCTCCAGTAAAATCTATTTCCCTGACTTTTCCCAGGAAGAGTCTCATTCCCCTGACAAATGCATGAAAATAGCCCTTCTTCCCTGACTATCCCTGACTTTCCAGAATGTGGGAACCCTGCAGAAAATCTCCAGGTTTCTTGTTTGGAAGACCATTTCCTTTGTTAACTCGTAGAGTATGATGTCTTAAAAGGGGAGGGGGTACGGAAAACGCGACGCACCCTGCCCCCCGGGGGGGGGGGGTTGAAAACGCCAAAATCAGCTGACGTATTTCATGAATGACCACTACTTCAATCTGAGGATTACTCCTTTGGTCAATGAGAACATGTTGCCCTTCTGAAATACACAAAGAAACAAACAAGACAATTCAAAGGACAAATGACAGCTTTATTGATTTTACAATGACGCGCGCAGGACATGAGACAGAGTTCTCGAATCTGACGTCTCCCCTGTGATTTTCAAATAATTAGATGACTCTATGCGAATTTTAACGAGCCGATTAAACGGATTAGATGATATGACCTCCTGGAAATGTTCTTTCTTCAGCCCTTCGCAGTAAACTTTCAAGTAGCACACGTTGTGGACGTTGGACGACAACTGGACGACTTCAGACGTAGAATCAGTATCATAGGCATACAACTTCAAAGTATCCAATTTGGGAAATAAAGGCGTTGGGGAAAGGACTCCATCTAAATGGCGGACCCTGTTAAAGCTGAGCTCGTTGAGATTCGGACAGAGCAGGTCGATGATGGTGCAGTTGACGTATCCAGCAAAATGGAAATGCAACCTTTGGAGGAATTTGCCGTTTTTCTCCAAAAACGGAACGAGTGCATTGTCGAAGGCAGACTTATCCAAGGACGAACTCTCAAAGGACACGATCCTCAGCGTTGGCATGACCGGAAAACTTCGGAGATTCTCGAAGATGCCCAGCGATAACTCCTCCAAATGTGGACACAAATGAGCCAGGAAGTCAAGAGGGCACATACAGGATAAGCTGAAATCATAGTAGATTGACCGAATCTTCAAGCGAGTCGGTTGTCCCCGTCCGTTGTTGCGTAGAAGTTGTTGAAACGCTCTGGCCTTACACCAGCGATCGCACTCCAACACAGCCAATTCGGGCAGGCCGAGCAACAGGGCTAAGATACCGTCTGCGCAATCACTCGCCGCATGTCCTTTTATTTTCAGCGTGTGCAACTTCTGGCATCTTCTAACGGTGCCGTCGACATTCATACATAGAGCCCTGAGGCTGGCACTCGAGCATTGATTGACACAGAGCGACAGAAATGTCAAATGAGGACAAGAGTGTCCGATCGTTTCCAATATAGTCTCATCGAGTCTAAAGTAATCGATCTCTAAGTGCGTCAGAGATGGCATTATAAGTATCCTGGAAATTGCTGAATCATTCCTCCCGTATGAGTTCTTTGCGAGCTTCAACACTTTGAGCTGGGATTTGGTGAGCTTCAACGTGTCTTCTAACGCTCTAAGCAGATCCTCTAGGATGAAATCATATAAATCGAATTCCAAGCGCTCCATAGGCTTGACTAACAACACCCTGAAAACGTTTATCAAGCTAAAGCTGCCAGAATTGCCCATGTACCGGGGGACATAGGAGACTACTCGAGATAGGACTTCCTCGATGATGGATCTGGGAATGACGACGAAGTGGTTTTCTCCGAAAGTGGTCGGTAAACGTACCTCCTCCTCCTCCTCCGTGTTGGCTTTGAATCGCAGCGCCATGCGAGTGATACGTTCCATGCACAGATTTCTTAACGTCATCGGGGAACTCAAGTGCAGAATAAAGCTCTCGTCCGCCATATTGTGTACGCTGAATAATTCACCTGTAAGAAGTGGACGAGATGTGAGTCACTAAAATTTGTACTCTTCTTATTATAAACAGGGTTCGTACACTTGAACAATGATAAAATTCCAAAAGTGAAACTTCAATTCAATTTGAAACTTTTCAATTCTCCAAGTCTTTTATATTTTTAAGAATAATATATTCATATCATTTAAAAACAATTATTAAGGAAACATTAAATCTGTTAATATTGTTAAGAAATTACATTAGAAAGAGGTATCGGATTTACATGAACTAAAAGATATGCCAATAATATACTTTCACGCGTTGCTTTCATTTCCACCCTACATTTGTATTGTTGAGCTTATTCAATAGATTGCTTGTAGATTGCGAAAGTAACTTAACTCAGCCTTACTAAGCAAAAAAAAATGCGCTAAAGCCTTAAATATGCATTTATAGCCGCAATAAAACTTAACCTTCTCTGGAACTCGTTGCCTAATAGTACATAAAACATCATTTTAACTCTAACAATAAGCTAACTCAAGTATAGATAAGAAATGGATACAGTAGTAGGAAACTTACCACTTAGCTGAAGAACAAAGCTCCTCGCACTTTTGCTCTTGTTCACAAGTCGGGATGATGATACGAGTAGAATAGTTTCAGTTGCAAAAATTGTAGCTTTTATGCAAAAAGGTTGCCCGCATAACAGCTAATCACAAAACACTGCAATTATTACAGCCAATGACACAACATGCAAGCGATATCATGTTTAAATGCGGGTTTCCAGATTGGATTGCTAGAAATCAGGCAATTCGGCTACTTTTTTCTTCTTCTTTGGGCGAGAAAATTTTCATTGGGATAGGGTTAGGCTATTTATTACTATCAGTGTATTTTTGTTAAATACTTGGAATGGGTTGATAATTATAGATACCTTGGCGTTGTTATTGATTCAAAACTATCATGTAATATGCATGTGACTCATGCGATGAACAAGACCAAAAAAGCAAAGTTTAGCTTAATTGCTCTGTTGGGTCGTAACAGTGCCCTCAGTGTTGATAACAAACTACTGTTATACAAAATAATTGTTCGTGTCATCTTGCTATATGGCCAAACTTTCCAGAACATTACCCTAAGGACTATTGTACAATTAGATAGGAGAACTGCTCGCAATTACTACATTCATAATGATTTCGATATGACCCATGTCGGGAAATATGTTCAACAGCTCATGAAAACCGTGCTGCCTATTATGGCAAATCATGATAATGATCTAGTCTCTGGCATTCTCTACATAGAAAAAGGCATCGTAACCCAAGACATATCCTTGATGTCAATTTCGATGACATTGATAATGTCATCTACCCAGATTACTGGGTTTCATAAATTCTTTCGTTTTTTCTGTGGCTTACTATGTAATATACTCATAGTTCAGACAATCGTCAATCAAATTTTCCTCCACCAAGATGAGGCAATTTTCTTTCATACTTTGGATGACCTTTGTGGGTACATGAGGCTTCTTTTCTAGTTCAGTGTATTTCCATTGGAATATGATCATGAAGGGTGAGATTATGGAAGCTATGCTTCAAGTTCCACACGAATACCGATACACTACACTGTTCGATTGTCGATTTTTATTATTAATTAGAAATGAGAAATGGTTTGCTAAGTGGAGGTTAAACCTGAACGTAGATAAATGCAAAGCCATGTTTGTTAACAAAAAAACTTAGAAAACCCCCGAAGCCAATCTTCCTATCTGGCAAGGAGCTCGAGTGGGTAAAGAACTATAAATACCTCGGAGTTGTGATAGATGCCAAGCTAAATTGGGGCGTCCATCTCTCTTATGCTATCAAGAAGGCGAAGTTTAGTCTGGTTGTTCTGGGACGAAACAGTTCGCTTGGAATGGACAGCAAACCTTTGCTATATAAAATGGTTATACGAACCATTCTTCTTTATGGTATGCCTGCCTGGGCTACAACCTGCAAATCCAGATGGAAGGACCTACAAACATTCCAAAACGTCACCCTGAGGACTATAGCCCAACTCGACAGGAGAATAGCAACTAATACTTCCATTGCTGAAGATTTCTGTATACCTACTATTGGAAACCACGTCAAAGAGTCGCTGAAGAAGCTTCTTCCGAAGATGAAGGACCATCCCAATCCTCTGGTTGCAGGTATTCTTGAGCATCCGCTCACCTTTAGAAGCCTCCTCAGACATCGCAGGCCTCGTCCCATACTGGACGTCAACTTCGTTGACATCCAAAAGGCCATCTTCCCACCCTACTGGATCACCTAGCTCTTCCACGTCCTATCGTCAATCAACAATCAACTTTATCGTCCTGTTAGGAAAGGACTCCTCCGTATCCTGTGGATGACTTAACCAGGTTCATCTGGCTTCTTTCCTAATTCAGCGTATTTCTTTTGGCTATAATACTGGATGAGTATGGCAGTGGAAGCATAGCTTCCGGACCGCTCGTTTTGTTTTTCTTCCCAGCGCTGTTCGATTGTCGATTATTAATTAGAGAATAATTACAATAACTAGAAGAACTGTAATTCTCCCAATCCTCCTGGAACAATCATAAGCTCAACTTCTCGATGTGTTTGCATTCCTTCCTTGAAAATTTTTTTACATAAGTACTTCAGATTAAGTGCAGATGAGGCAACGAGTAATAGCATGACAGGAATAAAATATGTAAATTCCATTCACTTATCACAATCAATTTTCTTCTCCAAGATTCAAGAGCGCATTTCCAATGTTTATGTTTTAGCAGCGGTAATGTTAAAAAGCGACCGAATTTTGCTATATGCGTTGGGTATAGTCGACAATCGAACAGTGAAGTGTACATTCGTTAGGATGGGACGAAAGCAGCGCTTTCACAAAGCTCATCTAACCAGAATAAACTCCAAATGAAATACACTGAGGTAGTCAAGAAGCCTAACCAACCCAAGCGGTCTTCCATATTATACAAAAAAGAAAATAGGATTGACGATTGTCAGAAACAAAAAACAAACGAAATAAAAAATAAAAGGAGAAATAAGATTATCACATCTTCCAGTAGTCTGGAAAAAAGACGTTGCTAATATCTTCAAAATTGATGTCAAGAACGTGCCTCGGTTTACGATACTTCGTATGCCAGTTCATATTCATTGAGTTCTCCAGTATCTCTTTCACAAGCTTATTGTCGTGAGTCTTCATCTTCTGTATCATAATCAAAAGGAGATCCTGTATAAACTTACCGATATGGGCCATGTTTAAATCGAGGTGGATGGATTGGTTTTTCACCGTCCTTCTGTCCAGCTGGGCAATGGTCCTCAGGGTAACATTCTGGAATGACTGTAGTTCACTCCATCTGCTTTTACAGATAGTCGCCCACGCAGGCATGCCATAGAGGAGTATGGTCCGGATAATCGATTTGTACAGAAGTAGCTTGTTGTCAATGCTGAGGGCGCTGTTGCGACCCATAAGAGCTATGATACTGTACTTAGCCCTCTTCGCTTTGTTCAGAGCATAGGACATATGCTGGTTCCATGAGAGTCTTGAGTCAATGATAACTCCCAGGTACTTGTAGTTGTCCACCCAGTCCAGTTTCTTATTAAACAGAACAAGAGAATCTGGGGGATGCTTGAGCTTCCTATTGAGGTACAAAGCCTTGCACTTTCCGACGTTAAGGTTCAACTTCCAGCAGTTAAACCAGTCTTCCAACTGCTTCAAGGCGCACTGCAGCCGAGTGATAACGTGAGCCGGCTGGTGTGCCCATGTCATAATGGCAGTGTCATCCGCATAAAAATACAGATTACAATTATCGGGTTTGGGGAAATCACGTACAAAGTAATTAAATAGCATAGGCCCGAGGACAGAACCCTGAGGGACACCGGCCTTTACAACACGGGGTGTGGAAAGATTTTCTCCAACCTTGGCTTGATAGGATCTACCGTCAAGAAAGGATTTCACCATCAAGATCAAATCAGCAGGGAACCCGTTTCTGATCATTTTGTAGACCAGGCCCTCATGCCACACTTGGTCAAAAGCTTTACTGACATCGAGAAATACCACCCCACAGTACCTGGATAGGTTCAGGGGGGTGCTCAGGTCTTCAACGAGCCTCCATATCTGCATCGGACAAGAGTGGGCAGCACGAAATCCAAACTGCTCTTCCCGTAAAAGGTCATTTGCTAGACAGTGATCTTGGAATCTGACAAGGATCGTTCTCTCCAACACCTTGGACATCGAGGGTAGCAAGCTAATAGGTCGGTAGCTCGCGGGAATTGCAGGATTTTGTCCCTGCTTTGGGATACTCAACACAATAGATTTCTTCCAAGCCACAGGGAAGTAAGAAAATTTCCAGCAGTCGCTAATGATATTGGTGAGCAATTCAATAAAGTTCTTTGGGAAATTCATAAGGGCGTTATTACTCACCTTGTCTTTTCCTGGAGCCTTCTTCTTTTTCAGTTTATTTATGATGTTGGCGATCTCACCAGCCTCGATGTTGTACTTCGTAAAATGCTTCGGGACTTCATCAAAGTTGTAAATACTTTCTTCCACACGCCGAGACATGATTTGGCTCTCGGGCTTATCGTTGGTAGGAGTAACAAACTGCAGTTCCAGTGAATCTGCAATGACTTGGGCCTTGTCCTGATCAGTTTGCACATAGTTACCTTGTGGTGTACGGAGTGGAGGAAGCATAACCTTCTTCTTCTTCTGTAAAGCTCTAACCATACTCCAAATGGAATTGTCGCGAGCCGACAAGCTTTTGAGTTTTTCATTCCATCTAGCGTCGCGAAGCTCTTTTATCTCCTCTTGAACTCTTCGCACTAACCTGTTGTACTTGGTTTTGAGCCAAGGTTCACGATAGCGTTGCCAAAGTCTACGGGTCCTGTTTCTTTCAGCAATTAGGCGTTGGATTCCAGGAGAGAGTTGGATTCGATGAGAAGTTTTTTTCTCTGATGGATACTTACTGACTTCTATGGCACTGTTTATACATCTGGTGATGTCATCAAGAAGTTGATCGATGTCCTCTGTACAGTAAGCAACGTCGGGATGGTAGCCATAGTCCTTAAGAATATCTTTGTAGAGCCTCCAGTCTTGATGATGTACGAGTTCCTCTCGGAAATTTATGTCAACATTGTCAAAGTACAACGCCACAGGCTTGTGGTCAGAAGAAAGGTCATCAATCGTGAAGATATTGTACAGTTTGAAGAAACCCTTCAAGAGCGAGATGTCCAAAACGTCACTACTAGGGGAGTGGTCACAGTAGTAGGTGTCCTCCACAGGTCCAGCAGCGATGATATCATCTCTACCTTGTATGTACCTATAGAGAATCATGCCGTTGTAATTCTGCGTTCTGGAGTTCCAGCTTGGATGCTTGGCATTTAGGTCACCAGCCAGGACGACTGGAGTGTCACCACTGAAGAGTTCATCAAGCTCGCAAATGTCAAGATAATGTTTAGGTGAATTGTAGAGCGCTACGAACTTCACTTCACCACAGGAGACGTCATTGATAATGATGGAGGCTGATTCCATACCTGCATAAGACTTGGATACTAATTCTTGGTGTTGAATTCTCCTCTTAATGATGATCGCAGCGCCCCCAGACGCACATCTTGCAGCATTTGAAGCCATTCGATCCTTACGGTACACACAATAGCCAGGTAGCTTGAAGTCTTGGCTTGGTTTGAGGTGAGTTTCACAGAGGAAAGCCACGTCAATTTCGTGATTTATCAGAAAGTTGTGAAACTCGATACGCTTTCGGGGGATGCCCCTAGCGTTCCATATCACGCACCGAAGTTCACCTTTGTTGATTACAGTATAACGTTGTGCAGCCATACTAAAATTAGTTGGTCGTAAGGAGCCCACTCAACTGTGGGTAACTTTTGCCTAGATTAGAAAACAGATTAAAGATACGTCCTAATTGCTTATACATACCTGGTAGGTCGTTGATGTTGAGGCCTTTATCTTCCGGCGTAGACACAGCGGCAGCATAGGATTTGCCTGCTGTCACTTTAGAACTAGACATCCTTTGAACCTGGGGGTACTTTAGACATTTCGTGTAGCTTGATGTGTGCTGTCCACCACATCTGATGCACTTTGGGGGGTCTTGTCCTTTGATCTTGGGGCAATCTCTTGACTGGTGCCCCTCAGCACATTTATTACAACGAGGATCTTCCTTGCAGCCCATGGATACGTGTCCGAAGCGCAGGCAGTTGTAACACTGTAGTGGCTTCTTGTTCCCTCGAAAGGCCTCCACTGAAACTGCCAGCGGCCCAATACGTGTTACGTTTTTCAATGATTGGTTGTGTTCGGTGTTCGGGAGTAGAACCAAAACCATTGGCATATCAATGGATCCTTTGGCTTTCCTCAATCGAATAACTTTTTCCGGGAAGTAGTTGGTTTTCTTTTTAGGTCTTCTTGGAAGTCATCGAGGTCATACGTAACATCCACATTACGAATTACGTATTTCAAGACCTTCTCCGACTTCAGTTGATGATGCTGAATTTTTAAAATATTATCAGATTTAATGCCAGAGACTAACCTGTTGTGTGTTTCTTCATCTTCACATTTAACCTTGATGGTTTCAGCTCTGCCCGTATGAACGGCGATCTTTTCGACTGGAACATGCTTCTCGAGCTCAGTTAAAATCGTCTTAAACGGGACGCCATGAGTCCGCACGATAATTGGCGGTACATACCTCTTCGTGATCCTATGGTCTTTATTAGCCGAGCGACCTTCAGCGTTGCCAAGTCGGCCACCAGGTTCTCCACCATTCCAGCCAATCAAAACCACCAATTTTCCACCATGCTAACAAAAAAACCACCAAAAATTCCACCATTTCATAATCAAAAGGAGGTCCTGTATAAATTTTCCGATGTGGACCATGTTTAAATCTAAATGGATGGATTAGTTTTTCACAGTCCTTCTGTCAAGCTGGGCAATGGTCCTCAGAGTAACATTCTGGAATGAATGTAGCTCGCTCCATCTGCTTCTACAGATAGTCGCCCACGTAGGCATGCCATATAGGAGTATGGTCCGAATAATCGACTTGTACAGAAGTAACTTATTGTCGATGCTGAGGGTACTGTTCCGGCCCAGAAGAGCTATGAGACTGTGCTTAGCCCTCTTCGCTTTGTTCAAAGCGTAGATCACGTGACGATTCCACGAGAATCTTGTGTCGATGATAACGCCAAGATATCTCTAGTTGTCAACCCAGTCCAGTTTCTTATTGAACAGAACACGAGAATTTGGGGGACGCTTAAACTTTCTGTTGAGCCTTGCACTTTCCAACATTAAGGTTCAGCTTTCAGCAGTTAAACCAGTCTTCAAACATCTTCAAGGCGTGCTGTAGACGAGTGATAACGTGAACCGGCTTGTGTGCCCATGTCATAATGGCAGTATCGTCAGCATAGATGGGATAGTATGGGACACCGACAATCGAACAGTGTAGTGAAAAGACACGAGCGGTCCGGGAGCAGAGCTTCCATAGCACACTCGCCTATAACGTAACCAAGGGAATTATACTGAGTTAGAGGAGAAGCCTGATGTCCCTCGAGAGTCATCCTGAGAATAGAATCCCAACCGATAGGACGAAGAAATTTTAAAATTATTTATAAAACTTCAGACTGGCTGAAAAAAAAAACCCACCAAAAAAACAACTTGGAAAAACGTTTTCCACTATTTTTTCAACTAAAAATATTTTGCCACTTTTTTCCCACTGTCAGGGAAAAAATCCACCAAAAAAAGTGGCAAAACCACCAACTTGGCAACCCTGGCGACCTTGTACATTCTTCGGATTCCTCATTCTAGTCGCGCTGACGACTTCGTCGTTTACTCTGGAGACGGTCTTTAGGTTATCGATCCTCGTGCCTTTTCTGAATTTTTTATTAGTGACACCAATCCATTCATTATTTGCAACTGTATACCAGTGATTAAAAGATTAAACTGCATGGAATTGAGAACAAGAAGAACGATAGGTGACGCAAATGCCAAAATATTTAAACTCTTTGTTCATTATGTAATGAGACTGATTTTATACCTTCCGTACCCCGATAGAAAAGTGGACGATCCTCGTGTCATATTTATGTACATGTTTGCTTCGTTCAATGTGCGCTTGCGCGATGATGTCCGTGTCTAGCAAGGTTGCCAGGTTGAAGGTTCTACCTTCAAAACTGAAGGTTTATTTAATGTGTTGGGGTTTTTTGAAGGTAAAAAATTTCAAAAACTTCCTGAAGGTAAAACTGAAGGTTTTTCATAACGCCGTTAGGGAGCACTGTGATAATTACGTTAGGGAGGACAAGCTGACAAAATTACGTTAGATGATTCTCTTTTTAGCTTTGAATACAAAAAGTGTATAATGCATTCGGCTGGAATGAACTTTGGGTATAAATTTAACTTAATTGCAGACACTATACCCAAAGAAACAGTTTTTAGAAGTTAAGGAACGCTGAAAGACCTGTTTGTTGTGTCTTATAAACGAAATTTGTGAGATTACCAAGCAATCTCAATCTCTTACTGTCTTTGACAAGTTTACTCCTCATAAACTGAATTTGTATGAAAACATTGAAGAAATAGCAACAGCTTTTCCTCATATTACCGATTCACATGATACAAACAGTTGCCAAATTGAATGGGAACTTTTGCAATCATTACCAGATGTGAAGATGCTAGTAAATAAGAATCCAAATGATGTTGCCCAATTTTGGACCTACTTGTTACAATTTAAAAATGGCATCGGGGAAAGTCGTTTTTCATTGATATGTTCACTTGTTTTAACCTTGTGTACTCTTCCATTATCAACTGCGTCAGTAAGAGATTACTTTCTCAAATGAATGCTGTTAAATCAAAGCTGCGAAATTGCCTTCTAGTTAAAACGGCAGAAGCTATCCTGCAGATCCAAGCATGGTCTCGCTTGGCGTGGTGAAACCTGTGTAAATTTTAAGCCATCCAAGGACATGATTAATAAGTTTAAAAGTGACATTGTTTATATTTACAAGAGTAACATTAATTCTAAAAGTGATTCAGAAGTTGTTGTTTCGGACTCTGAAGCAGTAAATGAAATTCTGAGATCACTCGATAACACATGAAAATTTTATGTAATATAACGTTTGCATATTTTTATTTTGGAGCATTTTAAAATTACGTGATTTTTGTGAGTTTTCAATATTTATTTATTGTTCTTTAGTTTTGAAATCTGTTGATAAATAAATTCGTTGTATTTCATATTATTTTTTATTACATTTCATTATTCGCACATTCTTAATGAAAGTAACGTTGTTTTGAATTTGATTGAAACTTCCGGTATTTGAGTGATTTTATGGATAACATATCGAGGTATCGATAATATCGGGTTTGAAGGTAAACTGAAGGTTTTTAGAATCACATTTGAATGTTTTCGTTTTTGCGACCTGGCAACCCTGGTGTCTAGTTCAGAAGGAAAGCGTTTGAAACAAGACCAGGCGTGCTTTGCATTTAGGTCTAAGAGAATGGAGTCAGATAGTAAAAATATTACTGTAATATTGTCATATGCCGCCAATATGCGATCAAACTAAACAAACTACTATACATTATACTGTATACAGGTGATCATGAATAGTTTATAGTATAGTTAGTTTAGCAGCGCACTGGACCATACGACAGATAACCACAAGCACAGCAGACGATATTGACAGAAGCAATATTTAAAAATGGGAAAATGGACAAAATATCCAAAAAAAGTACAAGAAAGACTGGGAAAATGAAAGGGAGTTCAAAGGTTATTTAAAATAATACGGAAATTAATTAATGCTACAGTAGAAAAGGCATTTTTCTGTAATGACATGTGTTAAAACAAGACTAAAAAATCGTACGAATATCACTTCACTTGAGTCTATAATGAGGATTAAGATTCATAACAGTGTGATGAAAAAATGTTGAAATGAATTTATTCCTTCACAAACTGTTATCCCGTTTTGACTCAACAATATATGCAAGTAAAAACACCGAGATCAAGAAGATGCTGCAGAAAATGAATTGTTTACATTTAACCCTCGTCATAACGTATTGTTTGTTGTGGCAATTGGACAATTCGTAGTAATGAATTAGTACCATTAAAACATGAACCAGTGAACCGATTTGAAAGACTGTTTTTTTTAACATGCATTGTCATCGGTCCTGCACATGTGTATCAAATTTCAACTCTCTACCTTTTCTGGAAGTAGGTTAAATTTGACTTCCAAGATTTGTTTCAAAGTTAGTTACAAGTGAAGCTAATATAAGCGTATTAATTAATGAAAAAGAAAACTAAATTTTAAAAAAATCTTGAAAAGAAAAGTTTAAAAAATCTTTAAGTTATTGATATGAAATTTAATAAACAGAACAATCAAACGAAAATAACAAGCAAAGAGACATAAGCGACAAATATTTAATGCAAATATTAAAAAAATTAACATATTGGCTACAGTTTTTAATAAAGCGTTTTCAGACAGTGAACATATTGGCACACACTACTTATTCCCCGATTCCATTAACCATCAAGTACATCAATCAACTCATTCAATGTTGCACTATCACTTTCATTTGCATCAGCTGTATGGTACATTTTGTCCGTAAACCTTGAAAGCATGTCTTTCGTTACATTGATGTCTTTACAACACTCTTTTTTGCCCAATAAATACATATGGACAGTCAACACAGAATCTAAAAGGTGTATTCATTCGATTCCGCAATATATTTTTTGCTCAAGTAACGTGAGAAAAAAACGCGTTCTACAAATGCGTTTGAAAGCGGCAGTGCATGGAATGCACTTAAAGCCAATTCTGCAAGCTCTTTGAAAGGTTTAGCGCCTGTAGCATTGCTGTAATTAAGAACTTTAGGGCAAAAAACATCAGGATCTGTAGGGAGATCTCCATTGAAGTAAGAAGATCTTCCAGTCCTATAGAAAATATTTTTCTATATTGCTCATCAATGAGAGAAAGGTTTTCTTCATAGTTACGTGACATAGCAAATGGTAGATCTTATAACTGACCACATTCTATGTGGCTCAAACAAATTCTCGGCGGAAAAAAAACGAGATATTTTTCATAAGATTCAAATTGTCGGGCAAACGTTTTTCAATTTGTTCCGCTGCCACTTTTAAATATTTTAAGCACCGTTCTTTAACTGCTTTTTTTGTTTCCACTGTCAAGGTACTTTTATTCAGTCATGAACTTGGCTCCAAAATCAACTTCATTAAGAGAAACAGCATTAAACTCCAAACCGCCAAATACCAAAAAAAAAAGCCAGATTTGGCCAAAAAATGGGGGAAAGCCAGACCCTGATTTTTAGAAGCCAACTCAGGAAGAAAAAAGCAAGCTTGGCCAAAAAAAGCCAAACTGGCAACCCTGGTCTGTAGCATAAAGTAGCATAATTCAGATGGCACTGTAGCATTTTACGTTTTCAAAACCTGGCAACACTGATTGCATCCGTAATGCCGAAACACGTCAGGCTAATAAATTAGTTTTACCTTTATTTCAGTATAATCGAAATTGTTAATTGAATGAAACCGTCTTAAATTCCTATTTCAAAGACTTAGAAAAATTTTAGCTAGAAATGAAATGATAAAAAGTATTAAACCATATTGATCCCAAAAATCGAATACGGCCTTATATTCTGGTCTTCAGCCTCTAAAGTGTTCATCTCCAAAATCATCCCTTGCATTTTGCGAAATCTTGGATAGTTGATTCGGCTAATACACGGGAAACTCAGAGATATAAGCTTGTGCCATTGCTATTTGTGTCAAAATTTTTAATATCTTTTCACTTCCTTGTACGAAGTAGAGGCAGTATTGTAAACGCGAAAAGTTTCGGTTTTCAGATTTCAACGGAAATGTACATTTTGACCATCCCTGAATCCATTTTGACGTGTTTCGTGCGTCCGTGTGTGTGTATCTCGCATTTCTCAAAAACGGTTAGCCGTAGAATGTTGAAATTTTGTTTCTAGGTCTGTTGTGACATCTAATTGTGCACATCCACCTTTGGATTGCTATCGGCTGGGCCAAACAAGTGTTTTTGTGGTGTCCACCACAGATTTCCTTTCACCTCTACGGAGTTTTCAAGTTTGTGACGTTGGAGTTGTGAAGTTCAAAAACTGCTGTCAAAATTTGTTTCAACATTTCGAGGTTTTAGACAACAAAGAGGCAGACGGAAATTCGTGTCTCAAGACTAATAATGAGAAATATTTCCTCAAAAACAGCATTCAATAGTGTTTCGTACAAGGGAGTCCTGTTGTGCCCACAACAGATTTTTCCCTATAATATTTGTTCTGTCTGGAATATTCTTTCATATTATATTAGAAATGAGATTATCAACTGTACCCTTAAGTCATGTCCTATTCATAAGCTACACGTTCACAAGCTCTTGCAGAGCTCAATATCTTGTACATAAATGTAAGCTATGGTTATCTTGTATTACCATTGACATGTTCTTTCCGGGTGCAAATTTTGAAATAAATAAAATAAATAAGTAGCAGTAGTCAAAACGTAAGTCATTTTTACACAACTAGTGTTTTTCCTAAGTACTCGTTATATCGATACTTTCAAAAATTGGCATCGGGTATTTCTACCGATACTTGTTTGTATCGATACCAAATGGCATCGACACAAAAGGCATCGTCCTTTCCAAGGTATCGATTTATAATCCAACGTGGAGTATTGCAATCGAGTTAAAAAACAATCTCTTGGAGCTGTTGAACTTGAACTTTGAAAGTTGCCATTTGTTAGCATCATTTTAGATCCTCGCTTCAAGAAGTTTCATTTCCTGTTTCCTCTAGCGATCAAGCAAATCGGAAACCTTATGAAGCATTCAAGCAGCGAGATAGAGGAGAGAGTCCAACCTCCTCCAACAATTTTAATTTATTCTATTTGGAGCATTCATAACGAATTGGTAAACAGAGCTCATCAGACCGACGATGAACAAGATGGTGTGTCAGTCAGTTGAGCTCAGAAAATACCTAAATCAAAGCTTTCCAATTAGAATGTGCAATCCATTAAAAGAATGGCAAGCATTGGCTACAATCTACCCAAATGTTTAAAAGATTGCTATGCAGTATAAATGTGTTTTGGCTACCTCTGTGCCTTTGAACCTTGGCTCAAAACCAAGTACAACAGGTTAGTGCGAAGAGTTCAAAAGGAGATAAAAGAGCTTCGCGACGCTAGATGGAATGAAAAACTCAAA
>JAHWFO010049174.1:184507-202768 GCA_023313115.1 Rhysida immarginata
CCTCTCCTTCCAACACGACGCATAGAAAATGCGAGTGGGAAAGAGCTCGATTCCGTCACTGGAATTCGCAAAGGCGTCTGAATTCCGTGACAACTACACTCTCAAGGGATTATTTATGAGTCTATCATCTTAATACCAACGTCGACGGTTTCCTTATTTTAGTTTGTCTTTATCTTTTCTAGTCCTGAATTGAAGTGCTTTCTCTAGGTAAGTCTCATTAATTGGGTAAACGTCTTCCTCTTTATTCTACTTCTTTCTTAATTTTTTTCTTATTAATCTTTTTTTTATTAATTACTTCGTTTTTCTTTTCACTTTAGGTTTAAAATCTGCATAGAGTTCGTCAACGAGAAATTAAGGGGTCCGTCTGCGACTACAATAGTAATACTGTGTCATCACTTGAAGAAATTGTCCTCGTCGGGGATAGAAAAGCATGGACACTGAGGAAAGCAGATAGAAGCAGAATAACGGCTTGTGAAATGCGATTCATGCGAAGAACAGCGGGATATACTAAATGGGATCTGAAAAGAAATTGTGAAATTTTAAAGGAACTAAAAACTAAACCAGTTTGATACCCGAAATAAAAGAAACCAGTATGGATTCTTTAGCTAGTTGGCACTGCACGATGTTGATCGTGATGGGTTCTTCGCGCGGTTGGTGACTGGTGATGAATCGTGGTTTCATCATTCCACGCTAAAAACACCGTCAACAACATGCTGAAGAAGGCAGCTTGGCTGCCGAAATGTGCATCCATCATTTGATTAAATACTTTATGTGGAATAGTAGTTTCTTCCCCTTTCTTCTGACGTCTGTCCACAGTATCTGGCTCTATTTATTCAGTGTTCCAAGAGGTACAAATAGAATTATTAAATCACAAGTGATTGTTTAAAAGAAATAATACAATAAATTACTAAAGGCTTCACATGTGGAACAGAGTTTGAGTAACAAAAGGTACAATATTTGGTCGCCAACGGTCAGGTGCACACTCCAAGACTATGGCTGTGCCCTGGCAATGGTTGAATAGAGTCCATGGTACAATTGTAGATGATGGGGGGGGGGGAGGGAAGGGTCAAAAACTAAAACTAAACTAATAATATTGGGATAAGGTAGGGTAACATTAGTAGAGGGATGCCCACCCTAGACCCAAGAAACGAGCAATACGGCTACAAATCCTCATCGGAAAGATTTCTCATATGTTGTTGGATTGATGATAACAAGATCAGTTCTGTCATGGGCCCCCCAAAACGGAAAAATAGAAAGAAATGGATATTACTTTTCCTGTTGTCGTCTTATGATTGGTGGTACGAATGTCTATGGCGGCGCTGGCCGAACGTAATTATTGAGTCGTCGAGGTTGCAAGGCTTTTGAATTCTTGACGCTGAATCTCGTCTAAGGCCCACAGTTCTCGGTGAAATGTCTCCGTTCTGTAGTCAAGTCGTTTATCGTCATCTTTCTTTTTTTTTTTCAGTCGCGCAAGCCCTCCGAGGTGAGCTGCTTGCCCTTCTTATTCCAAATTTCACTCCTGCTTCTCCTCTCTCTCCTCGCTCGGCAACAACTAACTGTCAAGTTCTTTTTTCCGTCTGATATTAATAACCACATTGTTGAGTACGTTTCCAAGATCGGTTTGTCACATAAATAAGAGTTTTTTTATCGTTGAATAAAATTATCGGGAAATCAATACAATAATTACATTTATCAAGAATTTTTTTAACAAAAGAAACGAGAAAATCGTCTCGGGGGGGGGGGGGAGGGTTGTTACACTGCTTATCAGTATTTAAATTTGAACAGTCATTAATGCTTATCAGTATTTAAGTGGCCGCGAGTTGTGGTCATCCTATGATAATTTTGACTTTGACATTTTGTTTGTACTACACTTTGTTGTGGTTATTAAAATATAATCTTCTCACTTTCTGTATTATTCATTTACCTGCCTTCCACTGCGAAAACACGTGATACAGATACTCATTTTCCACCTGGTTGTACCGATGTGGATGTTGCGGACTGCACGTCATCCTGTTGCCGGTGTCACATAATGGAACAATTCTTGTTATGCTATTCTGTGCCAGGTACTCAGCCTTATGTTAAAAAACCTAACCTACGAGAAAATATCATAAAATAACGCCATTTATTTTTCAACGGAGGAAATATAGTCGCTGGGGACGCCGAGGTTAGATGAACTACAACATCCTCAGCTAAACACCGAAAAAATTGTTGTCCGTCTATCTCGAAATTCGAATCCGATACACCTCCCACTGATAAAGCAAACGTCAGCAGCGACGAAAGTGTAGGTGAAATTTTATCGTATATTCCTAGAATGATTGTTAGTGGTCTTAATGCGTTGCATGTATTCCTATGGAGTCTGAATAGACTGGTGCTTTTCTCTTAAGTATCCTGCCGCTACCATATGAAGCGCCATCGACCGCATCACACTTTACCTCCGCAAACAATAGAATGCACGATATTTTGTGTTTGTTAATTACTGCCGAATATTGGGAAGAAAATTTCGTCATATCGTCAATTAGCAGTATAATTTAAAGATATCCAACCGTATTTTCATTGTAGCTGGACTTCTCCTTTCTACTTTAGATTGGATGGATAATTTACTATTCATAGTTCGACTAACAATTTAGCATAATTGCAATATTCACAAAGGAAAAGAGGCATTCGTAATAAAGATTTGAAGAACTAATTTGATGCATTTGAATTGTTATATTTGATACCAACTGACAATTTGTAGTTAAATTTGTAAAGGGCGAAACGCTGTTTTGCCTCTTCTAAGCAGGTACATGCGAAGAATCTATATCAATTTCTGAAACTATTTTCTGAGAATAAATGCATTGAAAAAGTTTAAATAATGAATGCTTCTGTTAGCTTTAGCAATAATCGAGAATAATCTCTGTGCAACGTCAAAGGAGCGATCGATCGCGACAAGAAAAGCACGTGGAGAGATTCGACGTAAATAAACATCGTCACAAGGAAGAACCTCCCCGAGCAACAAGTAGTTCTGCCCGCTCGCTATTGGATATGCAAAACAGAGAGCGAGGAAGGCGGGGCAAAGGAAGAATAAAGGGCGAGCCAAATGAAGAATCATGGACTGGCTCAGACGATTCTCCCAACAACTAGACCAAAGGAAGGAAACCATGTCGGATCGGAACCCTTGCCGAGGATCAGATGACAGCTCTCGCCCGCAGCTCTACTGAGGCACGGCACAGCACTCAGCTCTTCCGACTCAAGAAGAATCTCGCAAAATGCAAGTTACAGATATTGTGAATACCGTTAATATTCTGAATTGTTCTTCGACAGTGCCTCTGAATCCACAAAGGGAAACCCACACCGACCATACGGGACCCGACGACTGCCTAGCCGAGAAGGGACAGCACGACCCGGCCGTAGGTGACAGCGTTCCCGATACAACCGATTCTTCTTCTAATAACGCCACCGACATCGCAGACCGGGACAACTCATGCGCCTTACCACTTATATTTTGTGTCTGGCAGCCCTAGGACTTCATATCGGCATAACTCAAGCGACTGGAAGGAATCTCGACGCGGCATCACTCCCTGTGCGCGGGCCCGTAAACAGGTTAGGGTGAGCGCGCGAGGTCAGGTAGCAGACTCTCCTCCACGTCGTAAGTTAATAACAGCTAAGAGTATTATTTGATGCCATATAAATTACATTGATATTGGATGTGCTCCATTGGAATTGATTGTTATCTAATGCTTTGTCTATTTTAATAAATGCAGGAACCCATTCCCCGGACATAGCGACATTACTCACCGACCGAGACGAACTTGTTACCTCGACCATACTCTACTTAACCAAGCCGAAGGATTCTCGTATCAAGAAACCATGTATAGAAGATTACTGAATGTATTAATCTCAATTTATTCGAATTCTACGATTCAACTTGTATTATTCATTATTTTTGTTTTCCATTAAACTTTTTCATTTGTTAAGCAACTCTGCTCCCCTCACTTCTAACTAAATTCGTGACACTCTGCAATCTTTATATTTATAATGTTTTTTTTTATTTTTTTAAATATTTTTTTTACTTTGTTTATTTTTTTACTGAAAATTCTTTTAGCCTGAAAATAAATTGCCGATGCTCCGTAGTTAATTTTCAGATAAAGAATGTAAATTTAACTTAATTATGCTCAATTACGAGTAAACGGTTTCTTCATGGTGAACGCAAATTTTTGGAGCCATGCATCCTTCTTTAATTATACAGGGCGTTTGTAATTAAACTGACAGTACTCAGAGACATCTCACAACTGGCATGGCGCCAAATTTTGTAGGAAAACTAATGATGACATGATAAGTAGGATTTCTCGAAAAATAATTTGTAGTTCCAACGTCGCCGATAAAGGAAAAGGTAGTTCCAACGTCGCGCTGTGAGGTATAAAAGATTGTTAATGAATAACAAAGACGAAATTGAAGCGAATTCACGTTTTATTCAGCACAACCCTTCCCAAGTAAGGCGCGCTAAGATAACATATGACAATACGTGGAGTTAAGTTGGTTCAAGGAATGTCTTTCGGGCTTTCCACATGTCATTAAAGCCTGGATTACTGGCGCTGTTGTCACCTACGTAGTCTAGAATTTGCCGTATAAAATCTGTTGTCACCAGGGTTTTGACAAGAACCTACGAAACAGTTTGACGAGATGGCGATGTCCTTGCAAAATTGCGCCAAGCAAGAGCAGGAAGTTATTGTGAAATTTTTGATTAAAAAAGGCATAAAATCTATAGAGATTTGTTGTCGGAAGAGAATTCAGTACCTGGGTTCCACACATATTTATGAATTGAAGTTCAAGAACGGTGTCACTAGTGTGGAGGCTTCTTCTCCTCGCCCGAATTCATCATTAAAGGCACTCCGAGGCACGGATGGCAAGATTGCAGCGGTGGAATTGTGATACGAGAAAACCAGCGCTTTACAGTCAAGGAGATGGCATCACTATTGATCATCAGTGTTGGATAAACCCACCATATCATTTATATCGAGCGGAATTTCCTAAAAATTTGAGCAAGCGGCTGATACCTAAAATAAAAGAGAGACGTGTCAATGCTTGTTAAGAGCTTCTGTTTCGGATTTCCACGTTCTTCGGTCCACTGAAGAATGCGCTGAGTGAAACGAATTTCACGGAACGACGATGAGGTGCGATCGGCGGTGCATCCATCCGAAAGAATTCTTTTGTCAAGCTCTGGCGTAAGTGTGTGTTGACTAGAAGGGTACTAGGCTGTACATTGCTAATGCAATTAGTTTACTGTTTGCAAAAAATATTCTGTAAACAAAAATACACATTTTTTTATTGAACCCTATTTTTGTATATTTGACCATACGGAAATCTAAAGTAAACAAGTTAAATTATACAGCACCGATGGACTTTCAGGTAATATAAAACGCGAATGTTAATTTGTCAAATTTTACTATTCCACCGAAATGTTGATGTCATAAAGAAATTGCTAACAAGGGCTGGGAAAAAAATCAATATATCAAATGAACTCTTCAATAGATTTTAGCTGCGGTAACTTTATGATTTATTTAATTTTAATTTTAAAATAGTTTATTTTATGAAAAGTAGTTTTATTATTATTTTACGAACAATTCTTTCAGGGCACTTAATATTTCTGCTCTTATTTAATTACGACATCTTTACAAATCATGTTTTATTCAGAAATAAGTTTTGGCGGCTATTGAAACAGCAAAAAATTAACTTCTAATGTTTGAACAAGTTTTCTTGCTTGCAAAGTTTTTATTAGTCTTATCATAATCTGACGACTTTATAGGGTCCTTGCAAAGAACTTCACTTCTTCCGTGTGAGATTTATGTTCCTGAGCACTCGTGAATTGTTAAAAGCAGTGTCAAAAAAGAAGGGAGTTTCATCATCATAAAAAGGACCTTTTCTCCCTTGAAAAGTAGAGGTACCATAATAGAAAGGGACTTTTTTTTTTTTTTTTGGGTAATTGAACTTTATTGCAATGCGGTTTCAAGGAGAATTTATTACCATCAACGTAAAACATTAATCTCTCCTCTCCCTTTCTTTGTTTGTGAGAAGGTATGTAAAGAATTATGAAGACTTTAATTGTAAAGAATTCATGGAAATCCCCTAAAATTCTTCAGATTGCTCGAACGAAATTTAACACGGTAGTGAAAAATTAGAAGTTATTCAACTAGATAAACTGTGGACAAAAGCAAGGTTATATACTGGGAAACTCTCCACACAGAAAACGCTACAGTTTTCTACAGTTTAACTTCCTAAAGAATTAAAATAATTTTGATTTGTATGGATTTGTCCAACATATTTCTCCATTAATTAAATATTTATTTTGATATTTTTATTTTTGTCTATGACAAATACTGGAATATAAATTCAACGTAAGGAGAACGTTAATTTCCAAGATTCAATGAAGTTTTGGAAACGACAGGCCAAACAAACAAATCAATTAAGTTAATGTGGTAAACTGAAAATACTAACGACATACCAATTATTCCAAATACTGTTTATATTGACGTATAATCGAAGGTTAATGGAAGCGCTTCCCAATAATAATTGTACTTTGTTATAAAGAAATGACATAATATAAAAATGAATTAACAAGAAAAGGTGTATATTGAGAAGTTATTTTTATTATTATTTTTTAAAATTATTAAATATAAATATAAGCTTTATCTATTTGTTCAACTAAAGACATTGTTCAAATTCAAAAGACATTTAGACAGAAAAAAATATACTTAAACTAATAAATGAAAGAGAACGGAAAAATATATTTGCTGGGTTTATTTAAAAGAATAAAAAGTTCTTAAAAAAAAACCCCTCTCCATCCAGCCGGATTTGAACCGGCGACTTATGGATAACAATTTACCCAACTACAGTCCTCCGCTCTACCAACTCAGCTATCGATGGATAATGAAAACAAACGCCTTAATAAAATTTAAAGTAAAATGGCTCGCTTATTTTAAAAGCCACAGTGATTTTAGATAGTTTAGTGCAATTGTGTAATCACGTACAGTGAACCACAGTGATGTTACTATGCGTCATGCACTTCCACAGTAATATTTTGTGGATTAGTGGTCTCTATAACCCTGTACAAATATTTATTCTAGCATTATCCAGAATTTCGTTGGTGTTCATAAATTTCCTTACACTTCCATGAAGTCAAAAGACTCGCAGGTCAGGAATCCTCCTTGCCCCTAAACCATTAAATAAATTTTGAAAAATCATAATCAAAGAGAAGTGAAGACACTGAAGAAGACATTTCAATAGCACTGTCCACGATAGCTCAATTGGTTAGTCAGCGACAGCGAAAACCGTGATCCTTGCGTGGTACGATTTCAGGTCGTGGAATTTTTCCTTCCCTTTTTTCTAATTATAATTAGATGTTTAAAGAGTTTTCCCTTTCCTGAAATTTTTCAGAGAAGATAAGAATTTTAAATGCTCATCTTAAGTTGAAGTGAATTTGTAAGTGTTTGATATTTGAAATTACGAATGATATCAAATAATATTTAATGTTTTAAAAATACAGGTTTATATTATCAAGGATTTATTTTTACTAATGTAAGTTTGATACCAACTGCAAGCCAATGAACTATAAATTGTAAATTGGCATCAAGTCCAAACCCTTAAACTTATGTCATAATTGTCTAACAATCCAAATATAAAACAACCTTAACTTACAGACATCTAAAATAAAGTAATTAACCCCCCCCCCTCCCCCCGCGGGGGAGATTTTGGAAAGTAACCGGAAGCCCTGAATTCATCTATTTTTTACCCTTTTTATCCGCATTTTTAACCCCCAATTTTGAATCATAACATTAATATTCTCGAACTTAGTATTTAGAAAAGGTAAAAGAGCTCTTCTTTCGTTTGTCATAATTTCCGATCGAATAATATATCGTAAGCCATATATTGCATTTTGAAAATAATAATAGCTTTAAAGACCACTACCTCCCAACTCCGACCCCCTCTGAGAAAATTTGACCCAAACTTCATAGTAATGTGCAATTTGCCTAGAGGAATTTCCATACCAAATTTCATTCCTTTACTTAGCTATACACCATAGAGAGATGAACCCCTGTAACTCCAATCCCCGTAACTCCGACACCAGTGGGCCAATGGAAACCAAATTAAATAGTTAAGTAGCACACACCATTAATAAGATATCTTCTGAATTTAAAGCTTCTACGTCAAAAATATAGAAAATATGAAGGAGACTGGCAGAAGGAAGACGGACATGGTAAAATTAAAATCAATAAATTGCTCCATTCTTCCCTATCTAAACTATCCTCCTTTATAAGGTCAAAGGGAAGCGAAGAAAAAAATCTACTTCCCATGCCGGGAATCGAACCCGGGCCTCCTGGGTGAGAGCCAGGTATCCTAACCACTAGACCACATGGGAATACGTACGAATTATTGTAAAATAATGTACTTGTGCACTTTTATTATCATTAAATAAGTAGGTTGTATTAATTTTTTGATTTCTTTCTATTTTGATTTACTCTGAATTGGTGATTTCACCCTTTCAGTCCCTGTGTCCATTCCAATGGACATATATGATTTTTATGTTTATGGCTCTTAAATTCATGTGCGATTATTTTTTACATATTATTTCTAGGTTTTCTATTTGTTTATTACATTATAAAAATAATTTTTAAAGACACCATCTCCATTATGATGGACATGAGTGGATGATGTATCGTCGTAAATCACAATTTTAAATTATTGTATTTTTATCATTAGCACATGTTATTTAGTAGTTTTCAAGCAAGCAAAAAATTCTGCCATTAAAAGAAAAAAATGCGGTCTAAAAGGGTTAATATGGGGATTAAAATACAGATGTGATTACTGTATTTGGAAAATTGTGCGTGCGTGATTGTGGCTTTGTGTGTGCGTATAAACAAACAGTACAAGTACTGCCAAGAATTTGTTTTGTGAAACGATGTGCGAGGAAGAGATCTGTTTAAAAATATGCATCCGTTCAGGAGTCACGTCGCGATTTTATGTTCTTTCTGTTATTTTCGCGCTCAATTACTCTACAAAGTTAACTAATTGAAAAGCACAAGCACAGTTTGCCTCGGCACTTGAATTCTTTCCTCTGCACACGTGACTTCGTGTTAGTCTCCTTTCACTTTTTTGAAGTGAAACGTACAAAAGAAAATGTAATAGAAAATGGAAGGAAAAAGAGTAACTCTTATTATACGAAGGAAATGGGTGTTCCTACTTAGTAAAAAAATGAGGCGGAGATTATAGGTTTAAGACCTAATTTAATTTTTAGGTATGTGAAGAGCGTGCCAAGAAAATCGGATTCCTTTTTTTAATGTTGAATAGTTTTTTGAGATGGTAGTATTTTTTTTTTTAAGAAAGCAGTCGACATTGAACAACAAGGAATTGTTACAGGAAATCTACCTTTTTCTGGCAAAGGAGAGCTCTCTTGCTCAAATAAAGGAAAAATAAAGGAAATTTTGTAATACTGTCTAAATAATACGTTTGAATTTACACTTATAAATAAAATAATCATATTCATGTAAAAGATGACGATTTATGAAACTATATAAACATGAAAATAAATTCAGTTGTTTTTATAAACGCCACATGTAATTAAAAATAACAGTTTGACTAATTCGATAATAGCAAATTGGGGAGGGCGTGATCCAAAATCTATCGAGAACTTCGGAGGCAATAAAAATTTTTGTCAAAAAAAAAAAAGAAGCCTGGCTACAAATTATGTAGGTGACATTTGTTTTTACTTGTCATATATTTCTTGCATGATCATTGTATAAAAAAGAAATACAGGATAAAAATAAGAGTAAATTAACACTTTAAAATTTTATAGATTAAAAAAATAATGAACTATGAATATAGACGAAAATTTTTTTTTAATCATTAATATCATATCAGAAATATTAAAAAAAAAATTAAGAAGATGATAAGGGCCTCAAAATTATCTGGGAACTTTCGGTTAAGAGCTTTCCTTTTCATCGTTACAAACAATACCGATAATTTTTTTTTAGATTTCTCCAAGGAAATATAAGAGGAATTTCGTCTGAAAACGTTTCTAATTAATTTTTAATTAAGCTTATCCAGAGTGAAAATATCTAGACTAGATTTTTTGATAAACATTCAACTTAATTTTTCCATAAATGCTAATCTGATGCATTAACGTATTAGTCTAAGAAGGAATTTAACGTAAACGGAAAATTTGCAGCTACGAGCTAAATAAGAACTCTATTTAATTATATTTCAAAGATTCTCATACTTATTTATTTATAATTGTATCTTATAAATTATATAACACCACCCTCTTCTTTTTATGACCCATCTCTTATCTAAAAATCCTTTCTTTACTTTATCTTTTTATTTATTTATTTATTTTATTTTTTTTGATCCGCAGTACAGGTGACACGTACTTATGTATGAATTCTCAATTTACATTGTTTATTTTTGATAGCACGACATATGATAAAGTTATACATTTTCTGCCTATGAATATTTTTTTGCATTACAGCGAGAATATGGAAATTGATTTTCATGATAAATCAAGACAAAGAAGTAATTCGATTATATTTTTTAAAAATTCTCTCCATTTCAATCATGCACGGATTAATTCTTATATTAAATATATAAATTTTTTATATATAAGTCAGAATTTGAACATCGTATTCATTATGCCGAAATTAAGACTACTTTTATTTTTTAATATAGGCTAATAAAGCAATAAAAAAGTACCAAAATTAAATATAAAATTTTGTGTCATAAGACTTATGGGAATGGTTAAATTCTTCTATATTTTGAAATTTTATTTAAGGTGTCTACACGTGCTTCGTATGTTACTCATCTAACTGGCGTTATCGGTTTAAAAGGATTTAGAACTGATTAGAGCTGATAACAAAAAGTGTGAAAAAATTATGATTTTCGATCTCCGTCTCACGATTTTAATCTCGCTTTTTTCTGACAATCTGGTTTTTAGTTTTCATTTGACGGGCGGAGGTTGAACTTCAGATATGCATGTGCTCTGAAAAGAAGGTAACAGAAATCGGACAATGGTGGAAACCGAAGTTGCTAAGGACGAGGCGGATTACTCGGTGTTCGCGTCATTGACTCATGAGAGCGTCGACACGGCTTTGGCACGGGAAGGCGATAGCGTCGCTTTACAGCACGACAATGGTAACTCTCAGCACACGATCCCCTACGACAACTGGGATACTCTCGGTTACATCGGTTCGATCGTATTCTTCATCGGCGACATTATCGCAGACGCTATTCTCGCAAAATTCTACTATTCTGAAGGTTACTCGGAATATTTTGTTTTAACAGTGTGCTTTACAATGATCCCGTCAGTTGCCATTTCCATCATCAGTTTTATGTGGTAGGTAAACTTAATCATTAACAAATTTCAATCCTTCTACTGAGTTTTTATTTGCATTGTTTGATAATCTGTTTTATATGACAGGTACTTAAAGGATCGCAGAGATAAAGGCAGACAGGAATTAAGCAAATTAACCAAAGGAGAATGGTTTTTTGTTTCCATTTTTCATATTTTGCAAATTGGCCCAGTAATAAGGTAAACTTGCCAAAGATCTTTAATATAAGCAAAAATTTAATTACCGTTTAAAAATATATAAAAATAGAATTAAAATGCACTTGGAAAGTAAGAATGATAAGGAGATCAATCACACAAACAAACCAAAACATTGCTGATAAGAATGGCAAATAAATATGCCATAGTTATTATCAGAATTAGAAATGACCTAAATTTTAATGTTTATGAACATGTACTTTTTTAAAACTGTAAAAGATGGTTTTCTAAATTTAAAGATAATTATTAAATATTATACTACAGCAATACTAAGCTTTATCTAGCCCTATTATTTTTAATTAATCGAACGATACGTATCCTATATTTATAAAATCCTATAAAATTCCTAAAAAATACTAATTGATCATTTTCTATTGATATAAAGTAAGTTAGCTAAAAGTTACAATATCATCATTTGAGAGATGCGAAACCTTAAAAAAAAAAAAATGAAAGAATTAACATAAATTAAATCTTTATTTTACTTAAGTGAGACATTTATCTGAAGAGGGCTTGACTCCTTCCTTCTATCATATATCCATGACAAAGATAAGCAATATAAAGGAATTCGATTATCATAGACCTTCGGTATCTTAAATGTACATACTATTCATAAATCACTTCGGGAGTTCTGAAAGCTGTTCTACAATAATTACAGCATTAACCTCAAAGTGAAATGTAGGGTTTCCGAATAAAAAGATAACACTTTGTTAATTTATAACTTTTTATTGGATGTGTCTAAGATTTTTTTTTTTTAACAAAAATTCTCACAAAATACACAAGTTTCTTTTTTATATTTTTTTTCTTACCTTTGTTAATAAGTTTTTATAGGAGCACTGGGGTAATTCTCATTCGGTCGCCTCCCAATTGGTCGACTCGCAATCGGTCGACTGTCAGTGGGCGATAGGGTTGGCTTGTCGGCATATCTCCCCCCCCCCCCTTTCATGAATGACAGTAAACTATCTTTGGTTTGATATAGTATTCAGATCGACTTCCAACAATTAATGATCACGGCTGTTAGGACCATCTTTCTTAACATTAACATTCATGGATGCTACTTTCATTTTACTCATGCTTATGGCGGAAACTTGGCAATCTTGGTATGAGGGCGTTCAAATTTGACCTGGACTTTAATTTTAATAAAATCAGGAAACTTCAACACACACACGTACACACACACACACACCAGTTATTTCTCAAAGAACTCTCCTTGATACTCTACACATTTTTTCCAGCATTCTGGGAGAATCTGGATACCGGCGATCAGAAATCTTCAGGCTGATGTCGAAACCATGTCAGGACAGCCTTTTTCACTTCCTAGTTGGAGCCGAACCTCTGCCCTCCCAAGAACTCTTTCAATGGTCCAAAAAGGTGATAGTCGCAAGGGGAGAGGTCCGGGCTGTATGGAGGATGTGATAAGATGTTCCATTTGAGTTCAGCCAGTGTGTCCATAGTCAATTAGGCTGTGTGTGGTCGGCATTGTCTTGCAGAAAACAGACACCACTGGTAAGGAGTCCTGGTCGATGTTTTGTTAGTGCCGGCTTCAAGGACGTCCTCAAACTGTCATAGTAGTATCGTGCATTGTTGTTCGACGTGACGTTCTTCCAGAAAATCGACATAAATGATACCCTTAATATACCAGAATACAGTCGCCATCACTTTCGTTGCCGACGATGTCATCTTGAATTTCTTAGGTCGTCGTGAGTCAGTATGTCGCCACTCCATGCTCGCGTTTGCTTTCAGGAGTATGGTGATGAATCCATGTTTCCTCGGTGGTCACAACACACCTTAGGAAGCTGTCACCTTCCCTGTCATATCGCTACAGCAGCATGGAACATATTTCCATCCAGGTGGTTTTGCGATCCTCGGAGAGTTGCTTAGGGACCCATCTGGCACTACTGATCTTGTTGAATTTCAGCTTATCGTGGATGATGATGTCCACACTGCCAGTGCTGATGTTTCAGTATTGATGTTCTCGGACATGAATGCGGCTGCTGTCCTTATTAGCTCATTTGTTTGTGCGATGATGCCATCACCATATGTCGAGGTTCATTGCCGGCGGATTCTTTTCTTTGTTCAAACTTTTGGTACCAAGCAAAGACGGATGATCGAGACAAACATGACTCGGTGGACTGTCTTTGAAGTCTCTGATGAATTTCAAATGCTTTCACACACTTTATGTGGAGAAACTTGATGATTATTCGTAATTCCACTTTGGTCGACACATCGCTGTCCGCCATTTTGTTTAAACAAACAATCGGTTGTCATGGCAACCGGATGAGTGATGCTGCATTTACATGACAGGCGGTAGTTGTCATCCCAACAATGAAAGTATAGAATTTTAGAAAAATGAAATTTACAAAAAAAATAAAGTCCAGGTCAAATTTGAACGTCCCTCGTAATACCACAATGACATTTAAAAAGGATGTGCATTAGATAAAATCAACGATCTATGGTACTCTGTTCATGCTCAGCCCTGAAAGAGTAAATACGACTTTTAGAGTATTTCAATGAATTTCACCCATTACAAAAACTTTGATGAAAGATGAAATAATGGGCATGAAGCTTTCCATCGCAGTTTGAAGACGTCAATAAAAGAATTACATCCTCATATCCATGCATTCACCAATGCAATTAAACAAACCAATCGATTGTGAGATGAAGCTAGCTAGCATTACTGCCGCTCATAGAATATCAAAGGGTAATTCTAAATATGCCGAACTCGGTCCGTGTTATAAATCTTCTACTCGTATGTATGAACGTTCGCCGCAAACAGTAGAGAATGCCATTTTTTTTAAAAACGAGTTGCACATAATAATAATTTACCTTCATTTTATTAAATTTGAATAAAAAAATTTTTCATTGTAATCGGTTTATTATACAGGGTGTATCTGAACGGTCTGTACAAACTTACAGTATGAATTCCTTGTAGCCAGAGAAGCAATATATGTTCCATGAACATAGGGTCACAAACTCTTCCTTCTGGAGATACAAGCGTGAGACGTTGTCCTACAATAGCTGGCGCAATTGTCACATCAAATCCGTTCAGCGTTACAAACTAGCTTTATTTCCGGCTTGTACAGTAACAGAAAAGTCCAGACGTACTAAAGTACATGCTCGAAATGACCTCCGTTATATTCCACGCAGGCTTGCACACGTCGTTGCATTGGCTGGCGAACCCGTTGGAAAATACCGGGTGTGTTACGGATGACATTGCAATTGTCCACGACCCGTTGGAAAATCCATGTAACAGTATTGTTGGAAACAATGAAGGTTGGATAAGATTATCACGAACGCCTCGATTATCGGCATAAACGTAACTGAGTTCAGTTGACGTGTAGGACAAGGTCGCACGGTTGTATCTCCAGAAGGAAGCGTTTGTGATCCTATGTTCATGGGACATACGGAGGGTTGATTCAGATAAAATGAGACAACTTTGCAGTTCTGTTACGATGGTGTAATACCATGGCGCCACCATCGGTTGTGTTCGATGTGAGAACCACGTTGTTGGACTATCGCCCGGCACCGTAATTTCCACTGAAGTAGGCTGAGTTTGAGGGGCTCCATGGGAAGTTCGTTCCACACCTGCTGGCACACTTTCCATAGCCCATCAACGGTTCTTGGTCGGCGACTTCCGAGCCGTCGTTTCAGGAGACCTAAACCACAGAAATCCATCGGTGATTTGTCAGGAGATTTTACAGGCACATGAGAGAAGGAAATAACTCGTATGCCCGTCTCCTGTTCCATCTTCCTGTAGTGTGGCTTGATGCCTTGTCCATGTGGATCCAAACTTTTGATTGCTCACCAGGGTACAGACGTGGGATATCCTGCCGATATATGTGGTCCATTACATTACTCTGGAAGTAAGCTGCACTAATTTTACAGTTTCCAGGAACTCGACGAATCGTGAGCAGTCCATGTGAGCAATATCCAGCAACCACCATGAAGCCCTTTGAAAACTTTTCCTTGCACCTTCGGACAAAATCGGACCTGGCCTTGCCCCCTCTTTCGCGATAGTAAATTGCCCTGGGTTTGTTGGTGTCATCGAGGTACACCCTTGCTTCATCCAAGGAGACAACCCACTTCCATCGGTCACCTGCAAGATGGTTTTCATACAGTTTTCTGGCGTTGGTGAATCGTTCATGCACGTGCCTGGGCGACAGTCTGTGACCGCGCGCTTTATGACGTCGCTCCAGCCCAAGATTGTCATGAATTATTCTGAGACTGTTGCCTGTGAAATACCTTTCCTTTGGACTAGACTTCTCTGTGTGGGGGGATTTTCTTTCAGCACTTCAGACCGGATTTCTCGCACCACCTGAGCTGGGCATGTTGGCTGGGGCTTGTTTCTGGTCTGCTTCTCTACTCGTCCACGATGGTCGCAATTTGTTCTTTTTGATTATTCGATCCACAGAAGCTTTGGATACCACAATACCATTTCGTTTGCATAATTCCACAATGCACGAAAGACTGAAGTTAGCGTCGGAAAGACCAAACATATACCCTTCCCAAAAAGCTGTGATTTTGGAAGCCATGTTTCAGCATGAAATGTCCCAAATAACAGCAACAAGTATATACAAAGCTAATCCCCATGAATAGTGGACGAGTCATGCAAATCACATTCCGTCAAGGTCATACGCGGCGTTTAAAGTCGTCTCATTTTATCTGAATCAACCCTCCGTATATTGCTTCTCTGGCTACAAGGAACTCGTGCTGTAAGTATGTACAGATCGTTGACATACACCCTGTAGATGTGAGATTATTTTACATCTGAATTTTTAGCGATTTATAACGTAATATATTATTAAACAAGCAGAGGACCCGGCGTTGCTCGGGATAATTACACTTGTAGGTAAACAGAACAATCTCAAGAAATTAAATTATAACTCCAAATTGGTTAAATGATAACTCAATCAATACAACACAGAACAAACGGACCATCCATTCTACGAAAAATACGAAAAACAGGAATTCTAGGTGATATACCGGGACTTTATTTAACCTCTTGTTGGCTTGCCTCAGATTAAAATGATATCCATCTTCATATACATCACTGGACACTTCAGACCGAAGTTTTTCTTGCCCTTGACGTAGAAGCTCTTATACCCTCTTGCTCTAATCGAAACTCCCATTGTTCAGATGTTTCCAATGCTAATATAGCTTTTTCTGTTTTAGCTGCAGAGTTTCTCTTACCACTACTCGTCCTTTCCAGACACAAAATTTTGCCAGTCGTCTGGACGTTTGATGGGGAACTCAAGGGAGACACGTTTGACTCCTTTTCCTCCTCAATAGATGCTGGCTTATTTATGTCCTGTCACTGCATCATCATTTTATGCTTATTATTAATAATTCTTGGAAACGAACGTTCAATCATCTCATTTTCAGCATCTCAGTTTCCAAAATATACACATTGACACATAATGGTCAAAATGTATTTTTATGGAATGTTTGTTTGGATCTGCTATGCTACCCAATAAGTTAGGTGATAACCTCTCCATGTATGCCACTGCTAGTCTAAATAATTTCTTAGTCACGTAATCTTATTTTAGATGTTCCCCTTGATGTTGTTGCAATTCCCACACAGCTCTCGATGTCTTGAAGCAAAACTTGGCCATTCATCACTTTGTGTAGTCCAGCGGTTGCCGATTCTAATATTGACATGCTTACCATTTGCTCAATACAGCATGGAGCTAAAGGACTCCTTCCTCTGTCGTCTTTCCACTCTTTCTCAATAGTCTGTTAACTCTCCATTATCTCCTGTTAGTGATCATTTTTAAAGATTTTCAAGAAATTGTTAAGTACTAAGAACTCTCAATTCTAAGAAAAGCCTGAATAACAGGAATTATATGCATTGTTACAAATTGAAGCTTAGTTATTTTGCACAAACTTTGCCTTGCATTGTTAGTCATGAGATATTTCTTATTAATATGCCCTGCCATCATTATGAATATTGAGTTATTATCGATAATTATTATTTTTCGAAATCTGATGTAGACAGTGATCTTCCTCATGCATTGAAGGTTAAGTATACAAAATTTCATCAAGATCGCAATAAAACTGTAGATTTTTAAAAAATACAAACAAACCCACAAACAAACGCCCTTCTTTGTATATACAGGGTGTATCAGATTCGATGGTCATAAAGTACCTAGCGTGATCCTTTGCATAATTACAAACTTAAAGTTCCTTATCGAAAATGTCGAAAACTCAAAATTTAAATTGCGTCGTTACGTCATTTATGAACTTTCCGCACCAGCAGTTCATTAAATTCAAAGGGGCGATTACAATTAAATCGGTGGCAATTGTTGAGATTAAATGACGTTTTCGACAGGTTTTCAGAAAACTTCGCGTGATGTTTAGACCCTTAACATTTGAGTTTTGAACATTTTGCATAGGGAACTTTAAGCTTGCAATCATGCAAAGGATCACGTTAGGTACTTTATGATCATCTAACCTGATACACCCTGTATAGTTAGATACAGTAGATTAGTAATTAGTAATAATTATATAAGAGTAGGATTTGTAGTAATATAAAATTAATTAAAAATATATGCTCCTTTTAATGGAAAATAGAAAAAAAATCTTAATACAAGTCACCCAATGTGGAAAAAAACAGAGGTAAAGAGAAGGTGTTGCAGAGTAATTATTATTATTATTATTATTATTATTATTATTATTATTATTATTATTATTATTAT
>JAHWFO010049174.1:202778-305738 GCA_023313115.1 Rhysida immarginata
ATTATTATTATTATTATTATTATTATTATTATTATTATTATTATTATCATCAGAAGTAGCAATTAGCACTGTCTGGTGCTCCTCAATGATGTCAACTACAATAAAGACTGGATCGAGCATTCTATGAGCGCGTTAACACAGGCACATGTTTAAATAAGTGCCTGGAAAAGTCCACACTTATCATCGTGCACCCATGTCTGTTAGCCATTCAGTAAAGCATAGGAAAGTAATTTTGAACATTAAAAAAAAATGAAAATAATTTTTTAACTCTCATGAAATTATATTGATTTCCTTTGGCAGTGAAATTTCAACAGAAAGTTATTAAAATCAATATCTTAAATATATATTTAATGCAATGCTGTCATTAGTTTGAACGTGCGTCCACGCTATTCATCGAGAACTATGCCTGGTGCTTATCATTTTCTTAGACACGTTTGAATAAGAAAGCGCTCATAGATGGGTCGATCCAGTCTTTATTGTAGTTGACATCATTGGTGCTGCTCAACGATATGAAATGAGTAGATCGCTCATGAGCTGCTTTCAGCGCCACCAACGCGTCCCCATTTGAAAGCCTGTCGGCCATTGGCAAAAAATGGCCTTCATCGTATGTTTACGTTTGAAGTTTGCGTAGACAAACACAGTAAAACTCAATGCCGATTTCTTGTCCAGCTTTAAATTGTAGTAATAGATATATTAAAGGTTCACCACTGACCTTTCACAGGTGTGTTTTTATCTTTCTGCGTCTTAGAATGTTTTTCTCATGTAAAAATCCTGGTCATCTTTTATATCGTGGTTGTTGATCCATAAAAGATGTCGATATTCAACCATGTTACCGTCGTTTCAGTGATACCAGAATGATTGTTTAGAGGCATTTATCAGGGATTGTTAAATTTGGGAGAGGTCGCTTAAGAAATTTCAGACTACAAGCACGATGTTCGTGGGGGGGTTCTCAGCTGGCGACAAAACGGATTTATAGTAATGGCGCTTTGGCTGGCGGTGTTGTTCTGCCAACCACAGTAATGGCGCCTACACTAACAATAGAGATTAGTTCCACTTTTCGCCGCCTTCAAATTGCCCCAAAGATGGTGGCCAAATAAGCGTTCTACCAAGGCCTCCTATAGACAAGGCCTGCTCACTCAAAAAAAATGGCGGCAATAGAAGGCTGGCAGATGATATAGCTGAGATGGATATTTTTTAAATGCTGAGCTAATAGAATGTAAAAATGCACAATATGAATTTTTATTCACAATATTCATTACATTAGAATAAATTATAATAATGTTATTTAGATTTATTAAGCTAAACTGAGTTTTTGAAAGAGAATTATTTTGTATTGCTATATTTTAAATAATTAGAAGATTGTAATATTTTAATGTGAAGACTATTGTGAATAAAAAATCATATTGTGCATTTTTACATTCTGTTTGCTCAGCATTAAAAAAAAATCCATCTCAGCTATATCATCTGCCAGCCTTCTATTACTGCCATTTTGTCTGAGTGAGTAGGCCTTGTCTATAGGAGGCCTTGGTTCTACTCATTTCATATCGTTTGTGCTACTGAAAGCGTCTGCAGAGAGACTCAGCGCCAAACGCTGATTGGCTGTGCAGGTTGTTATGACAACGGTAGGGGATCAGGGAGCGGAGCTCGATCTTAAGGCATGAGGAAAACTTCATGTCAACGCCTGCATGAACGTTTAATAAAGTTTAACGATTTTGTGGAAAACAATTCAAATAAGTGTTATAATAACTTTATCGTTTCTTATTCGTCTTTTTAAAAAAAATAAATCAAAGTCAAATGGATATGAAAATGTGCCAAAGAATTTTTATTTCTAAGGAAATCAGTCCATGCCGTAACGAATCGCCGCCGTAATCAGCGCGAAAAGCGGTGCTATGGAATACAGGGAGTTGCCCGATAAAACACAATATATTGGAAAATGATCTAAATTTATTTTGCTGCCTTCCAAATAGGCCCCATTTGAACATTTAAATTGAGATTAATAAAATTATCTTTCATTTTTATTTTCATTATTTCTTAATCCAATATCATATCAACATATCTCTTATTTGTAGATACATTAGACTCATAAAATTTGGTCATTTATCATCATCAAAGGACGCAAGCTCCGCAACTAACTTGAAGCGGATGGTTCACGAAATGATCGATGTTTGCCTTCTTCGCCTGATCGAAGCGTTCACGGAATCCGCTTCTCAACTAGTGTTGCAATTGTACATCTTGGCCAGGCATTCGCAAACGATTCGATGGCACTACAATACCGGTAAATATTGGATATAAGCTAGAATGGTAAATTTAAATTGCTCTATCAATTTATAATTACACAATAAATACGAGGGTTGTAAATAAAGTAGTAGCAACGCAGTCCAGAAAGTCGCAGAAGATCGGACATCCGTAAAATAGATATGGGGGGGGGGGGGCTGTGAGATGACGCTCTTGTCGATGAGTAGAGTGCATAAAACAGTCGATCCAGTTAGAAGGGTAATTGCTGTGCGGCGTTGAAGCGGAGAGTGTCATTCTTACCGCTCTAAAGCATGTTTACAAAAGGTGATCATTCTAACCCGCACGAAACGCTTTGATCCACCGTGCAACGGGCCCCAGCGTTAGCATTATCGCTACAGGCCTCACGTAATCCGTGTAAACATTCAGATGCATTTTTGCCACGGGCAACCTCGATTTTATTGCACGACCGCTGATCACTCTTTGTAAACATGCTTCAGAGAGGTAAGAACTACACTCTCCACTTCAACGCCGCAGTGTAATTATCCTTCTAACAGGAACGACTGTTTTATGCACTCTACACATCGACAACAGCGTCAACTCACGCCTCCCATATCCTGTTTGCACAAGCCCGATCTTCTGCGACTTTCTGAAGTATTTTCCACTACTTTATTTACAACCTTCGTATATCTTCTTTCCTAAATATATAAGCGCTTCAGAACTTCATGCCCGAACTTCTCAGGGAATAGAGATGAACACTTTTCTTCAAAAAACTCACAGTCGGAAACGACTCCGCAGCAAAATACGACACATTCATACTATTATAATAAGGGACCTTTATAATTAAAAAATAAAGGACATACGATTTTATTTATCACAAATAGCTTTACCATCATAGAATCTAAAGCTCACATTAGAGAATGTGCTCGAACTTTGCTGCAGTAGCAGCCACGTAACTCACAAGATTTACCTTGTGGTGAATCAAGTGGGATTCCATACAACACATTTCCACCTTCATATCAGTGTAAGGAGAAGAAGTTGTTAATGGTGTCCGGTCCAAAAATAAAAATTTGGAGAAAACCCCCTTATCGTTTTGTTTATTTCTGAGAGCAATTGAAATTCAACTCATTATATCGGCGATATCTTTCTGAATTTTCACTATATTTGTTTGGGCTTTTTATAAGATTAGCTCTATACGTTTGGCTAATAAATTATGCAAAAAACATTTTGGTAACGCTTGCGCATGTGCGGTTAAACATTATTTAGTAAAAATGCTCATATTTCATCAAATATTTAATATTTTTTTATTCTGATTGCAGAGTGTTTTCTGTACTGTAGTTTGTCAACTTTCCTGGAAATGGCATTGTATTGGGATGAAAACCTTGCATGTTATAAACAAAAAACTTACGAAAACATTTCGATTTTTTTAAAGAAACCTTATATCTCGATGAATATATGTGCCATTCTCATACAAATATACACAGATAAGTAAAAAAAAAAGCCTCTTAATCGTATGCTACAGCTACAATGCATTTCGAGCATTATTTTTTATAGGGTGATCCAAAACATTATTTTTTTGGTTCACTTTGTTGCTGGTCCCCTATTTGCCTTCGGGTCAATGCTTTCACTGACATACACTGTTATATCACTGAATTATGACAACCTGCTTAGTAATGGGAGTAGCCACCCTTCGTCGCTACAACTGTTGCTAGGCGTCGTGGCATGGACGCAAGAAGTACGCGGTATGTGTCCGATGGTATCGCAGTCCATTCCGCTTGAAGCGCTGTCCGCTTGAATCGCGGTATAGGTGGAGCGTCCAGCTGCCGTACATGGCGATCAAGTTGCTCCCACAGGTGTGCGATTGGATTGATGTCCGGCGAAATAGCGGGCCAATGGAGCACTCGAAAATCAGTAGAGTGTTCCTCGAACCAATCCAGAAGGAGACGTGCCTCGTGGCAGGGTGCATTGTTCCGCTGGAACACACTATCACATTGATAGATAGCCACAGGTATTCAAATTGCCCTCTAGACGAATCAGTGGACCTAACTGCTTCCAACAGAAGATCTCCCACACATGCACATTACCCCACCAGCCTCTTTCCGGCCCACAATAGCCTCCTGCAGTCTCTTTTCATGGCGTTCACGACGCACTCGCCATCGCCCATCAATCTCATGGAGCAAAAACCTTGACTCGTCGGAGAAGGCGACCTTAGCCCACTCGTCTGTGGTCCAATGGCGGTGCTTACATGCAAAGTCTAGGCGTCGTTGACGATGTTCCCTGGTCAGCATGGGTGCAGCAACCGTGCGTCGACTGTTCAGGCCCATCCGTACCAGGGTGCGTTCAACGGTAATGTCGGATACACGTCTGTTGGTACCACTGTTGAATCTGGTGGTCAGTCGATGGACTATGGCTCTCCTGTCACCGTTTACGAGTCGTTGTAGGCGCCGCCCACCCTGTCGATAGATGGCTCGTGACCTTTTACAGTGATGACGTTGGGACGCGATTTCTGTCCCTGCTGTCCACTCTTCGTACACCTTCACTACAGCGGACCGTGAACGGAGATGGTGCCATTCTTGCTGCGATAGCCTATTATCATCCCTTTTTGGATGTCCGTTAAATCCGGACTTTTACCCATCTTGAGGCTCGTGCACCTGCCGTTTGATGCACCAGCTTTAAAGCTTTCTCAGCCTGTTATGCAAATTTTGCAATGTGTAAGCGTTGTTGGGGTGAATCATGCATGTGCCTTGAAGGGGTGCTGGTCATAATTCATTGATATGACAGTGATTATGAGGTATAACATGTTCTTTACACCCTTCAAGTTTCAGGATAATTCGATAGTGTCAAGTCATATTTGGCAATATAGTGTATATTCCTCCCATATTAGGAGGCGCGTCTTCATTTCACCCGTCAGGTACGTGATTACCTAGTTGCTACACTTGCAAACAATTATTCGGCCATGAAGGTCACTTTCATGAATTTTTGTTTCTTGTAAATGAAGGTCACTTTCATGAAGGTAAATCTTGTGAGACGCGTGGCAGCTACTGCAGTGAAGTTCGAGCACATTCTCTAATGTGAGCTTAAGATTCTCTGATGGTAAAGCTACCTGTGCTAAATGAAATCCTATGGCCCTTATTTGTAATATTAGACGTCCCTTATTATAATAGTATGAATGTGTCGTATTTTGCTGCGGAGTCGTTTCCGACTATGAGTTTATTGAAGAAAAGTGTTCATCTCTATCCCCTCCTCTTCCCTGAGAAGTTCGAGCCTGAAGTTCTGCAGCGCATATATTTTTGAGTTAGGAAAGAAGATATACGAGGGTTGTAAATAAAGTAGTGGAAAGTAGTCCAGGAACAGTAGGCCTTTTAAAACGAAGAAAGTGGGTTTAGTCATCGAAAACTAGCCACGTTGATCTCCAAATCGAAAACCAACTACTCATTCTTGTTGTATTATTGTCGGATCTCCAACTTGTAACCCTTTAATTCTTTCGAGGAATATAGATCTTATGTTGCTTTGCCATATAACTAGAATGTATCATTTATGAAACGCTATTAAAATACACTAAGTGACATTGAAAATGAATGGGCAGAGAAATATGCAACAGATATGTAAATGATGCGAATTGCGCAGCTTTCCCGCGCATTTTGAATGGGATATAAGGGAAGGAATTTGCATAATTGGCAATACTTCTGCTACTCTGTCTTGTACAGAAATGGTCTTCCAATTTTTTCTCTGGTCGGTGAGGAAATGTTTAGTTGGAGAGAATGGCAGGACGTAGTCAACCAAAACAGTTCCAGCAGACAAAAGATTTCACGAGGGGTTTCAGACTCAGAAGGGCAGGTTGACCTTTCGTTGAATCGTAGCAGATTGCAACCAACACGCGTCCACGGTACATCCATCGGCTGTGGCGAAGATGGATGGAATAAAGGTATGTGGCACGTTTGAGAGGTTCCGGTACGGGCCCTAGCGCCATCAGCACGTGTGGACAGACGCATCCGCCGGCAAGCTTTGGCGAACTCCCAGGCCGCTTCCGTCGATCTCTTGCAGCATGTTCAGGACACCCTAGATGCTCCCATATCGCACGGTGTAGCATATTGTAATAAACAACACTTATTTATTGTCCATTGCTGTCTCTTTCTGTTTGCTAATTTTATCAATTTCTATGCACGCGTTCATGGTGTTACATATTCAATGTCACGTAGTGTAATAAAATGTATTAAAATTGTTTATTCATTTATTTAAATAAAAATATTTTGTTTATTCTCATATTAATCCGAATTTACATTAAAGTGTTCATTATTTCCTTTAATAAACGTCATATCTGGATAGCCTATTTCCGGTATAAACCGGAAGTTGATATTATCATCATTTAATAAAGCATACCCGACTTATTCATCGGATTTTTACGAATTTTAATAATACTTATTTCCTGATAGATTAAATGGGGCTTGGAACAGCCAACATTATGGTATGCCTAATTTTTAGATATATCCTAAAATATTTTCATGGTAATCAGATATGTTATATTTTAATATATTTTTTTCATTGTTAACTCTCTAGCCTTTATAGCCGGTGTGCCTCACAATTTTGTTCCTAATGAATATCCAGACACACCCGCAGACAGACGTAAGAACAATATTTTTTTGAGGAAAATGTTTTAAAAATTATTATACAGGGTGTTTCAAAATTATGTACAATAAATTTAGTGATATATTCTTCAGGTCAAAAGAAGACGAAAATGTTTTATAGCACTTTGTCTGGAAACGATTTGTTTGCGAGTAATCCAATATCATACAGTAGGGAAGCACGGTAGTTAGCGGACGATATTTTAGCAGATCCAGCGTTTCGACCCAACACTAGGTTGAGTGGTTTGTTCCATTTAAACCTACTTTAGGGTTGTTCCATTAGTTGTGTACGGTTGTTTCCATTACTGTAGTTTCACTACTGTACATCCACTAGGAATATCAATTTCAGAACGTTTGCGTGCTTTGACATATGCATTACGATTTACGTAAAAAAAAGTCATGTACACGTATTCCAGTGCAGAATACACTGATATGCACCTAATGTATGGTCTTGCGGACGGAAATGCTGTGGAAACAAGAAGACTCTACCAAGAACGCTTTCCGAATAGACGTTTGCCAAATAACCGAACATTTGTATCTGTCGACAGACATTTGAGGAAGCGTGGTTCCTTTGGCCGTCAAACAGGACAAGGGCGGCCTGTAGCACATTCTCCGGATGAGGAGGATGTGATAATTGACATTCTCGGCCTGTAGCACATTCTCGTACATGATGAAACACAGACAAGCACCCGTCGTATTTCTTCCATGGTACACATTCCGCACTCATCTGTTTGGCGCATTCTTCACCGTCAGCTTTTGCATCCATACCACCTGCAACTGGTTCAGGCACTGAACACAACGGACTATCCACACCGACAACGATTTTGCCAATGGATACAACGTCGCCATGCTGCAGACCCTAGTTGTCTCAGCCAGATACTTTTCACGGACGAAGCAACCTTCACCCGGATAGGAATCGTAAATTCTCACAACCAGCACCATTGGGCAGATGCTAACCCGCATGTTACCAGAGCTCGAGCGCATCAAGAGCGTTTCTTCGTGAACATTTGGTGTGGAATTGTCGGAAATAACTTAATTGGCCCTTATGTGTTGCCGCCACGATTGACTGGGCGAACGTATCTTTTGTTTCTGTAGAATGCATTGCCAGAATTACTGGAAGATGTTCCTCTTTTGATAAGATCTAACATGTGGTTCATGCATGATGGCGCTCCAGCACATTTCAGCCATGTTGTGCGAGCACACCTTAATGCTGCATACACGAATCGGTGGATAGGTCGAGGTGGACCGGTAGCCTGGCCTGCAAGATCACCCGACCTTAATCCCTTGAAGTTTTTTCTGTGGGGTCATGTGAAAACGATCGTCTACAGCACAGAAGTTCCTAACATTATGGATCTGCGACAACGAATTGAAAATGCATGCCAAACCGTTCGTAATGCTGGCGACGAACTCTTCCATGACACCAGACGGTCGCTCATGCAACGAGCCGAAGCGTGCGTGCGAGCTGGTGGCGGGCACTTTGAACAATTCCTGTAATTTGGAGCCACGGGTTTAGTTGGCTGTATCGCGTAAATAAATCGTTTCCAGACAAAGTGCTATAGAACATTTTCGTCTTCTTTTGACCTGAAGAATATGTCACTATTTTATTGTACATAATTTTGAAACACCCTGTAGATATTAAGATCTTTATTTAACTTTTTACCTTATCAAATTGTAAAAACTATAATTTCATGCGTATTTTTTTTTAAAGAAATGCTGTCCTATATAGTTATCAACGATCCATTTCTCGGCCAAGGTACTACACCAACAGGTAAATCTTAACATTTAAGTGTATTGTTGTATCATTTATTTATGGAGACTCAAACGTACACGGTGATCCGTTTGAAGGAAAAAATATAAAAAAACTCAGACTTATGTAATGTTAACACTTATTTATATTATGAATATTTATTAGAAAATAACACGACAACACTTACAGTAACCCAATTTACCTCAAAGTATAGCATAACCTATTTAAAAAGTTCACTAATGAGGTATAGAAAAGCAGTTACATAAGAAAATCAAAGAAATTACTATAACGAAGGTCATTCGGAAATTATTTACGCTTCTGCCCAAATGAACCAGGGGGCTATCGCAAGTGTGGCCAGAATGACAGTTCAGCAAATATTGCTGCGTTTGGGGCTCTGCAGCAGAAGGATGGTGACAGTACCTATGCTAACGACTGTGCATCGGCGGAAGAAGCTGGAATTTTCACGGCAGTACCGACACTGGACATCCACTGATTGGCAAAAATTGACTCTCAGATGAATCACGTTTTTCCTCCGTCGAACAGATGGACATTGGGGCATATGGAATCACGTTTGTAAACCATTTATGGACGGCAACAAGCTGGCGGAGGCAGCGTTATTGTCTGGGGAATGTTTTCGTGGCATTCTCTGGATGCACTTATCTTTTGTGGATGGCAATATGAATCGATTTAAGTACATATCAATCCTTGCTGACCATATACACCTACTGTTTTATCTGGGCATGATAGCATCTTCCAGCACGACAATGCGACATCTCATACAGTTGGAAGTGTACGACAGTGGTTAGAAGAGCACAAGGAAGACTTTACTATACAATCACACCACACCTGTCAGCTCGACCATCCGCAATCAACTCCTGGAAACGGGAATACAGGCGCAGGGTCCTTTGACGAGATTGCGACTTATACCACGATACAATCAGATGTGCCTGTAATATGCCAAGAACCGGATACGTAGAGAAATGAATGGAGCTTGGTCATATTCAGTGATGAAAGTCGTATCTTTCTGGGCATGAATCATAATTGCAGTTGTATCCGTTGAAGAGCAGGCGAGAGGCACATTTTATCATGCACACGCCTTCAACTCACTCGACCCATCAGGTATGACTATTGGGAACTTTTTTTTGTGAGAATTCGAGCGTGGATGGTAAAATGTGAAATATACAGATGAAAGGACAAGGAATGGATATTTAACGACACGCCAACATTTTGCTCCTCATGTTTATTAAGGTAGTTGACATAACATTACAGGTTTCATGTTCCAGATTAAATATCAGAAATCAAAATAAAGAACAACTGTTTTGATATACGAGGTTGTTCAACTTGGGTTACATTCATCCGGCACGGCGGCTAACTAAGAACTGATTTAATATTGCTCTCTGTGTAACAACAGGAAATCACAGAACCATCTAGGGTGTGTGGAAACATACTACAAAATCACGGCTTCCTTGAAACAAATGATATTTTGTGATACCATCCCTTAGCTCTGAGAAAGCAATAGTTGTCATGGCTTATGCCCTAACCCTTTTATATTCCTTCGACACATTCCATCTGGTATTTTTGGTAGGGGCATTGAATCCTGCATCCTACGTCCAGAACATCATCCATCATCTCCTTTTTGGAAGGCATGGAAGATGTGCTGTTTCAGCAAGACAACGCCCGTCACCATGCAGCTCATATAATTCAACATGTTCTCCGTCAACTTCCCTGGCCAGCATGCTCACCAAAACTTTCTCCAATCGAGCATGTGGGGACTGGATTGGACGACGTGCCACCCGTGCCCATCAACTCTTGCCCAGTTACTCCAAACATGTGGAACGAGCTTAGAAGGACATACTTCAAGATGATATTCATCATCTGTATGATCGAATGCATGCCAGAGTTCAGGCTTGCATTGCAGCAAGGGGAGTAGGATTATAAAGGTTGCTATAAAATTTGGGCGCAAAGAAATTGACCCTTTATCTTCAATAAAAATGTTATATGAGGCTATATTTGTGATCATAGTGTTGTTTCATTCGCAGGACTCTGAAAACAAAATATCAGGCATGTGACATCATCTCTCCATGTACAGTATTTGCCACGAGTGTAATTTGAGTGCTAATAATGGAATATAAACGACTATACACATTTTTTAAATTCTTTTCCCAATGTTTTGCCAGAGATGTCGATTGCCCCTTATTATTATGACGTCTGAAGGAGAAGCTATGTGTGGTGTCTGCTCGATTTGAACTAAGACGCCATGCAATGTTTGGAGGATGTCAGTATTTTCATTTAACATGGTAGCGAATAAGCAATTACGCTCGTTCCGTTTACCGAAGAAGGAAAGCCAATTTCTCTTACCAGTTTACCTCCTGCTCGTCAGGTTATGGAAAAAAATAACCATCGAACCTCTAATATTACTGACGTGAGTTGGTATTGTAAATGAATTAAAATGACCAAAGTAATCGTAATATTTGGAAACTGTTTCCAGTTTACAACATTACTTTATTTACTGTATTTACTTTAAAAATATGGACAATTATAATGACAATTATTTTTCTAAATTCACTATGCTGACATGGTTCTTTACAGTCGTAAAGAGAACAGCAATTCCTAAATTAAAAAATGGAACTTATCCAACATTTATACAGCTTTAAAATTAATTTTGTATTTGTTCATTTGAGTATAAACCCTGTCAAAAAAATAGGAAGACTTTCTATCCTCTTCCATCAACATTCCAACAATTTAGAATCGTTAGTTTTTTGTTGGCCTTGTAAGGATAGGTTAGGCCACGGAAGTTTTAATATTATATTATTGCATTATTTAAATGATAAAATATAATGAATACCAAAGTTTACTCTGGAATACTCAGCACCTTGCCTGGTCTTTCAAACATTTAAAAATATCCATAAAGGAAAATTAATTGTTGTTCACCGGAAACGATTAATATAAATATTATAATGGAATTCATTAAGATTTTATATGATCCTGGAGAGAACACTAGAAGTCAGTTATATAAAAGTTGTTGGAAATTTATTGGCCCAATCCTACTTGTGGGGGGGGGGTTAGGTGACAAAGAGGCGAATTTCGGAGGGGGGGCTGCAGCCCCCCTGGGTACGGCCCTGCCACAAGCAGCAATACTCGGATATTTTCTATGGTTTTGCAGCAAATACGTTTTAAACTTGGAGTTCGGGAATTTTCGAATCATCCTGTATTTCACTCGTTCTGTAATTCTTGACTATTTTTCTCTAATTAAATTTTTTCTTATTGATATTTTTATTTTTATGTAATCTGTAATTTTATTTTTATCTTAGTTTCTCTCTCTCTCTCTCTTATTTTACAACTCCTTGCCAAAAAATTAGAATAAAGGTATTTTACGTTCTGAAGTTAATTCTGAGTGAAGCATAATCAACGAAAACTTTTGTAGCTACAGGTTTAGACCTCTTCTCCTGGGTTATGTTTTCACAATGTGCGTCCGTTCGTCTGTCCGTCTGTCTGTTGGTGCTCTAGCTTTCGAACGCTTCTGAATTTTCGACTTCCGTTTCCGCCATTCGACAACTTAGGGAAATCGGAAGACTGAGTTCATTGGTGGAAAAAATCGGTGAACTACTTCTGGTTCAAAAGGTCACAAATAATATAGGGGACCACGTTTTTCACTATACAATTCCATGTATAAATGGCCTGTGCACTGCCAAATGCTGTTCCCTCTTTGGCATTCTATAGCTAAAGCAGAGAAAAGGCTTATAAATTAAGTGAAAATACGTGATGGTCTTCCTCAAGGTTGTTAAAAAGAAGGTGGCCTATATAGGCCGATTTCTATCAAAAGCACTCGCTTTGCCTTCTGGGATTGTGACGTCACCTGGAAGGTTGGCAGCAGGCGATCCGCCCCTTTTAACATAACAAAGCTGTGATGGCTGGAGTTCCATGTGCTTTTGCTAATAATAAACGCAATTATTTATTATTTTCAGTCCAATATTATAATATAGAGTGGATTTATTATATTTCAATGCATTTATTCTTCTCATGGCAATAGATACGAGCAAAATTTCATTAAATGAGCAAACCCCCCACCCCTTCTTATAATGAAAAAGAGCACACTCGTAATAAGCAGGAGAATTGCTGAGCAGGAGATCTGCTCTTGATACGAGTGTTAAAACGCAAAAATCCAACAGATTACACTACGAGAAAATCGAAAGTTACGAGAAAATTTGAAACCTGAGAAAGAAGTTTAGAAAATAAAATAAATGTATACAAAAGACTCTTCACTTTCATCTTCACCTCCATCACTCGTACCGAGTAATTAATAGTACATTCAGATTCATTTGAAGACTCTATAAACCACGTTGGGAAAAACGACGAGGTGGGGGGATATGCTTTCACTCTCAAATTGTAATTTGAGCAAAACGAAAATGTTCGGTCAGACTCAAACAGAAAGTGATTGGGTATGTAGGCATTACTTTTTTTTCTTCTTATCATACTTTTACAACCATACAAGCAGTGGCAGATGTTTTAATGGTTAACTAGCACTTAATACTAAATGATTGAATACTGTAACAGGTTAATCGTTAAAGAATTGCTTTGACGAGGTGGCCTCGCTGTTGCAGTATTGCTTTTGTATTTCAGTGCTAAATGTATATAAATAGATCTTTTATTTGCAATCTCTGAATTTTAAACACACATTATTCCAATAAAATATTTATATAAATAGTTAAAACACACGTTTTTCTTCATTTATATTGGTGATAAATAGTAGGCTGGAAAATAGGCTGGAAAATAAAGATCACCGCGCTATTCCCTATAGTTTTCTATGCGTTCGTCTGCTCCAAACCTTCCAGCTGACGTCACGCGTCAGTAGTCAATGGCCATCGATCACCCCGATCACACTTTAACAACCTTGGATCTTCCTTATTGGTCAATATCAGTCAAAACTGGTTCCTAAGGTATGTGGTTTAGTGGTACCATTATGGTCCACTGGAAACTTTCAATGCTAAGATATGGCATGTATTATATAAAACAGCTTGAAATAACAAGTCATGGTTGAATATTACCGTAAAATTAATGATAGTCGAAATAGGTTCAATGGTATGCGGTTTCATGGAACCATTATGGTTCATTGGAACTTTCAAAGCTGAAATATGGCATATAATATATTAAACGACTTGGAATGATGTGCCATGGATGAATATAACGTAAAAATAATGATAGTCGAAATTGGTTCATAGGCAGCTGGTTTAGTGGAACCATTATGATTCATTGGAACTTTCAATGCTAAAATATGGCATGTAATATATCAAACGACTTGGAATGATGTGCCGTGAAAGAATATAACTTAAAATAATGATAGTCGAAATTGGTTAAAGACAGCTGGTTTAGTGGACCCATTATGATTCATGGAAACTTTCAATGCTGAAACATGGCATGTAATATATCAAACGACTTGGAATGATGTGCCATGAAAGAATATAACGTAAACTAATGATAGTCGAAATTGGTTCCAAGGCACCTGGTTTATAGTGGATCCATTATGAATCATTGGAACTTTCAATGCTGAAATATGGCATGTAATATATCAAACGACTTGGAATGATGTGCCATGAATAAATTTAACGTAAAATTAATGATAGTCGAAATTGGTTCCAAGGCACCTGGTTTATAGTGGATCCATTATGAATCATTGGAACTTTGAATGCTGAAATATGGCATGTAATATATCAAACGTCTTGGAATGTTGTGCCATGAATGAATATAACGTAAAATTAATGATAGTCGAAATTGGTTCAAAGGCAGCTGGTTTAGTGGACCCATTACGTTTGATTGGAACTTTCAATGCCAAAATATGACATGTAATATATCAAACGACTTGGAATGATGTGCCATGAATGAATATAACGTGAAATTAATGATATACGAAATTGGTTCCAATGCACCTTGTTTAATGGACCCATTATGAATCATTGGAACTTTCAATGCTGAAACATGGTATGTAATATATAAAACGACTTGGAATGATGTGTCATGAATAAATATATTGTGACGCTTATTTTTTTAGCGTTTACGTTCCAAAGTCTGGAATGAAAAAAATAAAAAAATAAAAAGAGTTTAAGTACATAAAACGATGAAATCAAGAAGATGATTCAATTTTCTTTATTTTTACAGCAAAATCAAAGATCACGGTACAATAATAACTATTGATCGTTTTAAATAACAATAGAACATGCAGCAAGCTGGGCTGCAACGGAGCATTTCACGGTAACATAGATACGAGTTGTGCTGTAGCTCGAATCCAGGTGAGGTGTGATGCGTTGGTCTGGTCTATGCTGAATCAAAAGAAAAGAAATAATTAAAAGTGAGATACAAGCTGTAAGGTGATCATCAAGATAGAGCAATATCACGTTAAATGACGTGACCAAGACGCATCAGCAAGAAAAAGTTCATAAATCACGGAACAATCCGATTTCGTTAGTTGGCAAAATAGATATCTAGCAATACATTAATTCTCTCAATACGCAATAGAATTAATAAAATATAAACTTCCAATATGCAATTCAAAATCTATTTCTAGATAGTTCTGCCTGGATATACCTGTATCCTTATATGTCGGTTTACTTCATTAGGCCTTACCCCAATATGACGGCGAGTGTTCGAAAAAACTTCTAAATTTTACAAGGCACATATTCTCCACCAATAGAGGAACAATCGGAAAACATCCAGACTAGGGTACAACAAACGCTCCACTACAGGCGACGGCTCAGACAAACCGGACACATAGTCAAAAATCACTATCCTTCACTGAAGGATATTCGAGTGGCACTTATCCCCAAGGATCAGTCGCACACTCTCAAAGAAACTTCCTGACACAAAGTCAAGGCTCGCACTCCACCACTGGAGGCAAATCGAATTTCTTTGGTTCCTAAATCAGCACTCCACCACTGGAGGCTAGTCGAGTGACTGTTGTCCTGCAGGTCCCGGCGTCCAGTCTCATCTGATTCTAAAGGGTTGGTGAAGCCTTTAGGAAAATTTCCTTAACAATGATGCTCACGGGCGCACCACCTCACGAGCACGTGACACACGCTACCTCTCCGAGCTACTCGTACTTTACTCATTGTTGCTTTGTGGCATAAAACAAATAGAATAAATAATGAAAAAAATATTACAAAATTGTGGCAAAATACATAACTGCCACAATATCGTAAAATTAATGATAATCTAATTTGCTTCCATGATTCATGTTTTAATGATACCATTTTGAAACCATTGGAAACTTTCAATGCTAAGATATGGCATGTAATTACTTATACCTTATATTATCAATAGTTAGTTTGCGTTAGGCAAATTTTAACAATAGCTATTAGCTTATCGTTCCTTCAATGGTACTTGCTTACGTATAAAAGCTTTGGCAATAGTTTATGAAGAAAGAATTGACCCTTACACAGAACGCTTCAATAATTAACGCTTATTTCATTAAATAGGAATGCTTACAAATTAAAGGATTCGTATATGTTCTAATCTATAAAGAATTGCTACTTTCTCCATTTAACTTTTCAAGTAGTCTTATTCAGTTTGAACTATACATTTCCCTCAGAAGTACGCCTTGCTTAGCAACCAGATGCTTCCTTAGCAACCTCATCTAATTCTTAACAACGAAAGGCTTTTTTACAAATCAAATGCTTTCCTTTTCGTTCTCGAATGCTTTAAAATCCTATCGGTCCTGGGCATTTCGGTTGCCTGACTTGTTCCTCTAGTTGACCTCAAAAGGAACATTAATTTAATCAAAAATAAAAATTTGCATTCAACAAATTGAAGATGATAAAATATTAGAATAATTTCAAGATAGAGACAAAAAATTAGAATATTTCCAAAACTTTCCATTTCGTTGAGCAGAAATGTTATAAGTGATTTATATTTCTTTTTAAAGTTCAATATAAAAGCATTGCAACTTTTCTTAGCTAAGACTGAGCAACATGAGTAGAAATCAGGCGTACATCATGTCACAAAGCGAACAATATGTCATCTTTATGGAACTGAAAAAACTCAGGTAGAAATTGCGAAAATCATGAAGTGCTCACAGTCTACAGTTGCAAGGGTGTTAAATCAGCAAAAGGAGGATCCAACTTTTACAGGAAATTGAAAGAGATGTGGATGTAAACGCAAGACTTGTAAGAGGCAGGACAGAAAACTGAAGAAAATTGTGAAGAAACAGTTTCAGAAGTGTTAAACATATTCATTTTGAGTGAAAAAAAAAGTGTTGAGCAACCGTATGTACAGACTACAAACAGACGACTACATCAATTGCCGTTTCGGCCCAGAGTTCCCACAAGTAAACCTGTGATGATTTTGAACAAAGACCAACCCATGTAAAGGGGTGCAATGAAAGAGTTACTTAGGGACAAGATGACTGAAGTAATTATTTAGTGACGAATCCATGTTCCTTGTCTTTTGGTAACCACGGGTCACGCGTGTGGAGACAGACACAAGCAGCTTACAGCAGGAACTCCCTCACAAGTTATGTTTCCTAAATGGTGTTGTAAATGCCGCAGTCTATCAAGAAATACTTGGCAATTTCATGATCCCATCATCTGGAGATATATGCTGTAATTCCTTTCTGTTCCAGCAGGATGGTGCGTCTAGTCATATTGCTAAATCCAAGAAAGAATGTCTTCACCATGAAATATGTGTGCGCTACATGACCAATAATTCCCCAGACATTAATCCAACTGTAAATTTATGGAAGTTGGTGAAGGTTAGACTTCAGTAAAGACTTCCACAGACAAAACAGAAATTGAATTCGGCAATCAATCATTCCGATCTAATAACAATCGTGAAGAGAGTTGGTCAATAGCAAACCAAATAAGCTAAGTCTTGTAATTAAAGCCAAAGGCGATGCTATTAAATATTAATTTCATAAATCGTTTTCGATTACAGTAATTTGTGTATTTTTTTGTCGTTATTCTTATTTTTTGTCTCTATCTCGGGATTATTCTACAGGGTGATTACAAAAGAACTTCACACTTTTAAAAATTTATTACATCAAAGCTATTCAGAATATAGACATACCACATACGGATTCTTAAAGAAAAACTCTTGAAGTTTATTGTGACACAGTTAAAGATGTTCAATATGCCCCCCTGTAGTCGAATTCATCCCAAACCCGCATTAACATGTCTCCATCAATTCCACGTATCGCTACCGTAATGCGTTCTTTCAGCTCGTCTAGGTCACGGGGAAGTGGTAGGGTGAAGACCTTGTCCTTTACACATCCCCATAAAAAGAAATCACAAGGTATAAGTCGGGGCTCCGCGGTGGCCACTTTGCAAGTTCCAGGTTATTGTTTGCTCGACCAATCCACCGCTGTGATTTCTTTTTATGGGGGTGTGTAAAGGACAAGGTCTTCATCCTACCCCTTCCCCGTGACCTAGACGAGCTGAAGGAACGCCTTACGGTAGCGATACGTGGGATTGATGGAGACATGTTAATACGGGTTTGGGACGAATTCGACTACAGGGGGGCATATTGAACATCTTTAACTGTGTCACAATAAACTTCAAGAGTTTTTCTTTAAGAATCCGTATGTGGTGTGTTTATATTCTGAATAGCTTTGATGTAATAAATTTTTAAAAGTGTGAATTTCTTTTGTAATCACCCTGTATTATTTTGTCATCTTCAGTTTATTTAATGTAAATTTTAAATTTTGAATAAATTAATTTTTCTTTTGAGGTCTACTAGAGGAATACGTACATCATCTGGGTAAAAAAGTCTAAAAGTGTAGTTATAAAAGTTCGTTGATGAATTTCCACTCAAATTTAACTTCAGAACCTAATATATCGTTATTCTAATTATTTGGCAAGGAGTTGTAATTGCTTAGGTGCAAGCTGTTAGTGGGCATTCAGCCTGTTGCTTACAATTTTAAATAAAATAAAAATAAATAAATAAAAATAAAAAATTGTGCCTTTTCCGCTGTGAGATCGAGTTACAGTTTCGGCTCTGTTTCTATCAGTTTAATTACAAATACCGGTACTCTATTAATGCTCTGGCTATGACCATAAATCAAATCAAAATTTAAATTGAAATAGGCTGTCTCTGGCTATAACAATGTATATGACAACCTTGGATATTAACAACATCGTGGGTAGCCTCGATTAACTACTTAGACATATTAAAAATTATCTTGGTTGGATCTATCATTGCGAGATATCGAAGTTCGTATTCAATGGCGTAGCAAAATGGTAACGGGCCATGGTTCCGCCATAGTTCGAACTTTGACAGCCGGGCCCCTTGATCCCAACCCAATGTACTCCTAACGGTTCTCGGCCCGGCTTCGATTGATCCTCCTTGAACCATGGTACCTACGCCCCTGTTCGTATTAGAAATTCTCAAAAATTCAAGGCTTCCGGTCCAGTCTTGACCACTCATCAAACATTTATATTGGCCCTGAATATGGCTTAGATTTCACTAAGCGGTCCGACCTCCCTAATACGTGGTTATTCAAATAATAGAAGAGATTTCAAATATTATTCCAAACCAATTGTAAAAGACAAGAATACATTTCGCAAATGACTAGGTGAAAGAAGGTTCAAATTATAAAAGCCCTGCTAAAAGTTCCACAAAATGCCAAAGTTTACGCAAATAATGCAATGCCTATTCTATTTATAGGTAAACGCGACGCCACGCGTCGTTTTGTGTGCTGCAGTTTGCGATCGATTATTTCAAATTTTTTGAAGCCAAAAGCGAATATAGATAATAAAATTTTTCACAAACTAGTTTTATAGAATAGTGAAAAAAATACTGCACAAGAATCTAGAAATACAATAAAAATTGTTTAGAATTATAACATAATATACTTAAAAAGTATACAACAAGTGTTCATTTCCATTTGAAACACCCCTCAAGCCATCATGCCACAGTTTCACTCCGACTATCATCATCTGTACTACCTAATTTGAAATCAGTACGGAACACACTGATACATGTAAGAACCTTCTTATTCTAACTTGACACTGTTGAGTCAGTTGCAAAGTGTGTATAGGTTATTTCTGATATTTGCTTTGCTCTTCACGTGACATAAGTAACCAATCAAAGGAAGGAGCATTCCTTTTATTCTCTCTTCCGCAGTAAAAGGAGAAGGTTATTGTGTGATAACGGCTGCTGCCATCCTCTAAGTTACAGTTCAGGAACAGCCAGTGCACACGTCCATTCTAGGACTTCATGCGGTCCAGTCAGTCTTATATGTGGGTAACACAACAAATAATGTCATGTTAGAGTAAGAAAGAGCTTAGAGTCCAAACATTTCCTACTCTTATTGTCTGTTATTAAACCTGACTTAAACATGCTTTTCATGGTTATATCTGGTGACATAAAAAAGTCTGTTGCACCCCTCCTACCTGTGCAGAAAGGAGATATCCCAAATCTGTTGCGGCCAATAAATAGGAATTCGTGGGTGCGCTATCGGTTTATGACATTCCAGTGATCTGATTATAAAAATTAGGTTTCACAAAATTTATTTTATAAACATAAAAATTACAATTTTGTTCAGCATTCAATTATGAACACAATTAAAAAACCGTATCATAATTGGATGAACAGATCACTCAAAAATGAAACGGAAATACACTAGTCGCGTTCACAACCTCTTAAATTTTATCACTTTTCTCACTTATCTTGCTTAAGTCACTTTCAGTGACGTCATTTTAAGGAAAGCAAAGTCTCAAAAGGGACTTTACCGAAAGCGAGTCAGTACCCACTTCCCTCTGCTTTACTTTTCTGGCTTTACAGCTACTAACTTCCAGTTTAGTGGTAGCCATATTGAATCGCCGCTTCGCTCGTTTTGGTGATTGCCGACCGATAAAACTTGTAATTTAATGGCGTAAGTAACGTATTTAACGTTGTAAATTAAGGAATAATAAAACCATGGAGAACAATAAAAAACAGTTTCCTCAATCAATAAGTCACTTACTATTTTTCAAACAATTTCAATATGCTCATCATGTCTATTTATGGCCGACGCAGCTTTAGATGCAAAAGTAACAAAAGCAGCAAAAGTGATCTTTTCACTTCCGGTTTCATTCACAGTGAAACCTATTTTCTTTGCTTTTCAAAAGCGAAGACAAAGTCACTTTCCCTTAAGTGAAAGGTATTGAATGCAGCTACTGAGTGGCCAGATTATTATGACCACCTGATGTTTGTAGGCAAATTAGCTATAATTTCGCGCTGACTATTTTAAATAGAGAAATGGTTGTTTACCACAACAGAAGAAGTGGTTTGTTTCTGAAGATATGAGTAAACGACGCGATTTAACAGCCTTGAACGTGGGACGATTGTTGGCGCTCGGAGCCATGGAGCGAGTATAAGGAAAAACAGCTGCATTCGTTAAATGTTCAATAGCAGCATTTGTTAAAGTGTTTAAACTGGACTGTCAGCCGAAAAACTGGGTCTGAACGTGCGAATTTTGGCCATCAGCGACTAGTCAATGTTCGGGCAGAACGGAGAATGGCAAGACTGCTACAAGACAGCAGAAGGGCAACAGCGCATCAAAATATTGCAGCTCTTAATCAGGGATCCTCTTAAATGATCTCTGAACGTAGTGTTCGCCGTACACTGCATCGTATGGGATATGGAAGCCGAAGGCCTGTTCGAAACCTTTGCTGTCTGCAGTTAACAAGATAAAACGTCTCCAATTCGCGCAGGAGCACAAGAACTGGACAGTCGAGCATTGGAAAAAAGTCATGTGGTCGGATGAATTACGTTTCCAGTTGCATCATGCAGATGGCAGTGTGAGAATTTTGGAAACGGCATGAAAGCATGGACCCCACATGTGAACAACTCTTCAAGCTGGTGGGGACAGTGATATGAGGCATGTTTTCCTAGCATGATTTTGGCCTTTCAATTCATGTGGAACAACGTCTGAATACCTTTGCACCGTTGCTGATCAAGTTCATCCTATCATGTTGATGGTGTATCCCAATAGAGATTGCTTTCTACAAGACGCTCCATGCCATGCCTTGCTGCTAGTATGGTGCAGGAATGGTTTCAGGAACATGAGGGAGACTTCACCTTGTTTAGGTGCCCCCTCCCCCCCATTATCACCAGGTCTCAATCCAATTGAGCATTTGTGGGATGAAGTTTAAAGAACCATCAGGCAGGTGGTTCCACAACCATCAAATCTCACACAACTATTCATCAGGCATAGTGTCAGATTTCTCTCATCGCCTTTCAACATCTTGAGTCAATGCCAAGAAGAATCGCCGCAGTATTGAAGACAAAAGGTGGTCCAACGAAGTACTGATGGGGTGGTCATAATAATCAGGCCACTCAGTGTATTTCCAGTGTTGCATATTTCTCGAGGTTTTCACAACAGTGTCATTTTCCTGTTCAATTGGCATCAAATGCATATTCATACATGTGCAATTCATTGTGCTGTACAGTAGCCGAGTAGGCAGTTAAGGAAATGACTGCTATGGCGCTGCTAATGAGAATGTCGCTGCTGCAGCTCGACCTTATCAGAACAGACATCTAAACACGAGACCCCCCCCCCTCAGCAGGAACACTAGCAGCACGAATCTATCAACACTGCCGGTTCCTTGAAACTGGCAGTATTGTACAACGCCGAAGTTTAGGTTGCCGAAATAGCAACTGATTATGCTACAAAAACTTTGTTACTTAAATGTGAAAAATAAACGTCATTCATTTCCTGCATAAGTAGGAGAGGTGCAAGACACTCTTTAGTATCCCTGTATGTTCTCATTTTTATGCCTATTATTTTTTTTAATTTTCAGTTGTAATCCAGATTGTGACCATTGTGATTTCTCTGGTGTCGTTGGCATGGACACTTACATCGCATGCTAGAAATACTCGTTTAATTTTGAAGGACAAGAATAATTTGTCGGCTATGGCGATGGCCTGTTACTTCATTTGGCACCTCCTGACCATCAGTTCACGTGTTCTCGCTCTCGCTCTCTTCGCTTCAGTCTTCTCTTACTGGGTCGGGATCGGCTGCCTGCTGCGATGGATCATCATGTCCACCTGGATTTTTACCATGAATAGGACGTTTTTCAAAGAGAATTGCCTTTGGAATTACAGTTTCAAATGCGTCATTGGCTATATTTATTTATACAGTTTTCTGAATATCGTCGATGAGCCCACTAGATTCAAATGGCTATTTTTCTACGCGTACGAACTCATAGAAAATTCATTATATATCTTCCTGTGGTTCCATTTTGGAGATCGTTATGTGTGGTTCTACTATTTGGCATTAGCCGTTTATGTTGCTTGCTTCAGTATAGGGATGATCTTTATGTTTTTGTATTATGATATATTTCATCCAACTATAAATTATCGGATCTTTTCTCCTCGTACGTTAGTGAAACCGATAGGTAAAATAATCGGATCTTACACAAAGACTCATAGAAAAGCACTTCACCGAATCACGATCGATGAGCTGAACTGGATTTCAGTGAATGAATAAGAAGAAAGGATATTTACGTTCAGCCAGCATTAATATTCTTAATATTAATAAAGAGACAACTATAAAATGTGGACACTTACAATAGCGACAAAAAATCGGGACAACACTTCCACATTGGTGATTTATTATCACGGATGCGCATTTCGGCCACAACGTGAAATGCAAGAATCAAGTCTTGCTCTCTTAATTTAACATTTTTTACCCTCCATTATTTCATGATAAAGTGATTCTGCGCTTACATTAACTAAAGTCTGGTAAGATAAAATAATTGACATTAATATAACCATTTGAACATTAAATTGTCCACAATCATTACAATCGGTACAGTATAGCAAAGAAGCCCATTATACTAGTCGATTTTATTTATTTTATATAAAAAATATTATTTTTATATTCTTCATATTTATGATTGATTCAATAAAAATATTTTTAAAGAATCTTTTTCCAAACTATTGCTCATTTACAACATTTCAATAGGAAGCAACATCTTTCTTAATGTCTACGACATGCTCTAGATTCTTACCTAGAAACAGTGAACAGTGAACCTAAAACTTGGTATCTGTTTAGAAATAAGTTTGCATGATTCCTTAGAAAATTGTCTCTGGCATCAAAGGAAGAACGCCGTTTCATGACAGAATCATTGCGCGAAACCATACAAGGTGGTTTCATCTAGGACGATTAACACCGGACTTGACACTGACGCCATATTTAGATTTGAATGCGGCCCAGGAAGTGACGTAGAGATACAAAGAATTGGTATCCTGGTGGTGAAAATTCTCAAAAGGACGTACAAAGCAAAACGTGCCTTGTTTTGGATGAAAATATATTTATTCGATTTTTTTGAAACAAATACTTAATAATTTTTATATAATTATGCCATCTAGTTTTAATGGCTCAATTGTTAGACTTTTAAATTTATTTTCAAATTAGTAAAATTAATTGTAATCTGGATGCCCATATAAATAATTTTGATTGTTCAATGCAGTATTGTAAGTAAACGGAGCTGCGGGGGCCCCATGTTCATATGACAAAAAATACTTCTAAGGACCTCTTCTATCATCTCCCAAAAAATCTGTACTCAATTCAAAAACACCCTGTATACTTTAACTTGTTGGGTAAAAAACGAAACATTTAAAATTCCTTCTGCCTGACAAGTCCACAACATAATAAATAAAGCGGCAAAACTGATGAACATTTCACAGCACTTTGTACGTCCTTTTTACAATTTTCACCACTAGGGTATCATTTCCTGGGCCGCATTTGAATTCCATTCGCTCTGTGGGAGTGTCAAGTCGGCAAAGTTGACTTTTTATAACTGCGAGCACTACGTGCACTGCAGAGAAGCATCCATCAGAGACACCCAAATGAACAACTCATTCATAGCAACTATTTCGTATCTGCCCTGCAGTGAAGCATCACTTAAAGACGCCACTGTTGACCCATAATTTCGCAGCATTTTACTCTGAAGTTATTAATTACTATTAGAAATTAATAAAGTTTATTTTAATTCGTAAATATTTAACAATGATCAGTTAATTTTACTGAAACGCTTAATATAAGAATTTACAAAATTATTACTAATTAATAACCGATTTAAACATTTGATATATTAAAAAAAAAATTATTAAATTGCAAAAAAATAAGTTGAGTGGGTCTTGTATTACATAAATGAATTCTGTATAAACACTGTCGCGATCTGTATATCTTAGGTAATAGGACTCCTAAGATTAGTAGCACAAATGAGGACATATCCTAGAAATAAACCTTAATTTTTATCTGATTTTTTATAATTTATACATTATTTTATCGAATTATTTGAAAAATATCTGGGTTTTTTATCAGAATTTACTAGAGTTTTTATTTTCGTATTTGGAGAGGGGGTCTTTTTTAATTTATTTTCTAATATTAATTTACCGAATTAATTATTTGGTGATGGCGTTGGCCATAAAATTTATAAAACAGAATTTTGCAAAATCCGTTAAAAAAATAAAAACGTTACAGCCATGAAGGCATTAGTTTTCGACCAACCCTCGTATTTTCTCTATATTTATTGAATTTTCTTTTAAAAACTTAAACTTTCTACGTATTTTCATTATTTTCGTGCATCCGGGTGAATATGACATTAAATTTAAGTGATAAATGAAAAATTAAGCCATGAGCCTACATTACAGTCAACAATGACTTAATTGCTCAGAGCGTCGCGATCTTAGACTGGAATTTTCTTTTTCTTTCCTATTTTCATTTATTATTTATTTAAACGCATTTAACGTCTGTATTGTAACATTTTAACATCTGAGGCATCGTGTTTAAATAATCCATCAGCTTTTCTTTAATAAATTTGATAATTGGGGTCTTTGTTACTGTTTACATATACGGTGGCTACGCTATGACCTATCCATTAACAGAATTATTTTTATATTTGCGGCGTAAGACCATGTAGCGAATGTACGAATAACTCCCGTAATAAGAAAAATAACCAGATTTACTACTACTCCAAAAGAAAGGATCGACATACAATAACTACTATCACTACCTCTGCTGGTCTTACCATTACTGATGTACTGGATATTAGTAACTGTTTTACCCAGCATTTCAGTAAAACTGTCTCTAATTCTTTCAACACATTCTCGGAGAACTGTCTACCTATTGTCCCCCTATTGATAACCTCATCTTAACGGAGTTCACTGATAGAGATGTTGCCTACGGCATTAATAGATTACGGGCCAAGCCTTGCAATTCTCCGACAGAGGTTCCTTCCTTTATTCTCAAAAGCCTTCGAGATGTCATAATTATTCCTCTTAGGCGCATCTTTAATTTGTCTTTAAAAGCTGGCCACTATCCTAGAATAAGGAAGAGTGCGGTTGTGGTTCCTGCATTTAAGGGTGGTTCTGCCAAACGGACTGACATTGCTAGCTATAGGCCGATCTCTACCCTTCCACCCACTGCCAAAGTCTTTGACAACATCATTCATAAATATCTTCTACAACATGTCCTTCCTCATGTTCCTGCGTGTTAACATGGTTTCATTCCCCGACGTTCCGTTGTGAGCAATCTTGTATCTCTCACCACTCATGCTCATTGTGCTCTTGACCACTGCCAGCAACTTGACGTGGTCTACTTTTATATGCAAAAGGCGTTCGACCCTGTCAATCATGAGTTACTAATTAAAAAATTGCGTGCGTATGGGATTGTTGATGAACTCCTTTGGATAATGCGCTCTTTCTTGTTGGTTCGACAGTTTGTTGTATCTATACGACATCATTCATCATTGCCCTATAGGCCTCACTGTGGTGTTCCACAGGGTTCTGTCTTAGGGCCTTTATTATTTGTTATCTTCACTGCTGACCTCCCCGAGGTGATTAGAAACTCCCATATATTGATGTATCCAGATGATGTGAAACTTTTTGGTAACATTACAATTGTCTTAATGCTCACCTGCTTCAGCAGGAAATTTATTGTATATGTCATTGGTGTGAGCAGAATGATCTTGCAATTAATGCAACCAAATATGACAAAAAAGACCAATTTTATCGAGTTCTCCTAGTCTGTTTGTGGAAATGTGCAAGTTGCCAAACTCTGTGTCCGTGATCTTGGCGTAATCGTTGATAGAACACTTTCCTATAAATCCCATGTTGACTGTTCGTCTGAAGGCTTACATAGCTCTTGGTACCATTGTGCGCAATGGAGCCGAATTTCGGTGCCCTTCTACATTTGTTCGGCTCTATCAGAGTCTAGTTTTACCCATTCTGTCCTACTGTTGTTTTATAGAATGGGGGTTCAAATATGCAGTCTTGTAAACTGGATAGGGTGCAAAATGTTTTTATCCGGTTTCTGAAGCGGAAATTCCAGAATTTTGATGTATCTTCAGATCTGTGTGCACTCTCCGACATTAGAATGAAGATTGAATTAGCTGTGTGAACACCGTACATGAACTGAATTGAAATGAATTATTATTATTATTGAATTTTTATCTTTGTAATAATTATTATATTTCTGTTAATCTGTATAAATAAAATTGTGTTTTTCTGTTTTTTTATTGTCCTTTTTTTTTAATTTCGTTACTTCCCTTTTACTTGTATCTTAAATAACCCCATTTTGGGCCTGTTGGGGGGCAACATAGCGGTTTGGCCTTCCAGTTTATTTGGTGGGTTATTCCCTGTTGTTGTTACCTATCATTATTATTATTATTATTATTATTATTATTATTATTATTATTTATACCAGATGGTTTGTTTGTTTTTAGTATTTATTTGCGTAAAATGACGGCCGTTTATGGGAATAAAATCATAATCACACAAAGAAACTCCGTGTTTACACATTTCGGTTATTTACTCATTTGGTATTAAATGTATGAAATTACACGATTAAGAAATGAGTAAAGAGCGTTTTAATTGTTGGTAATCTTACAAACATGGAAACACGGAATTCTTTTGTGTGATTTTAAAGGACCGTCACTTTACGCAAATAAAATCATACAAGACCCACTCAACTTTTTTTTTTGCAATTTAGTAATATTTTTAATATATCAAATGTTTAAATCAGCTGTTAATTAGTAATAATTTTGTAAATTCTTATACTAAGCGTTTCAATAACATTAACTGATTATTGTTAAATATTTACGAATTATAAATAAACTTTATTACTTTCTAATAGTAATTAATAACTTCAGCGTAAAATTCTGAGAAATTATGGGTCAACAGTGGCGTCTTTAAGTGATGCTTCACTGCAGGGCGGATACGAAACAGTTGCTATGAATGAGTTATTCATTTGGGTGTCTCTGAGGGATGCTTCTCTGCAGTGCACGCAGTGCTCGCAGTTACTAAAAGCCAACTTTGTCGGTTATAATGAAAGTGACACCATTTAGACCCTTCTAGCGGCCGTTCTGGTAATCAGATTTTGACAAAACTTGAGATATGTGTTATACAGGCCATGGGGAAGAGAATTTTGCAATAAAAAAAAAATCAGTTCACATTTTGACCGCTACGTCAAAATATGGCGCTGGTCATGTAAGAAACTATCTGAGAATTTTTACTCAATCAGAGACGTTATGCAAATGAGATGTAAAATTAGAAAAGCTTTAAAATGACAGTGAAATTAAATGTAAAGTCATTCTTCACGATGGCTTTAGCCAGGGGGGTGAAACTCATAGCTTTTTATGTCAAACTAAGATGGCGGCGCTATGAAGACTGCTTGCTAATGTTTTCTGCATTTTGGCGTTTTAATGACAAAGTTATAAATATATATGAGTAAATAAATTATTTATGATGGAATTTGATAAAAATAAATTAAATAAATAAAAAATAGCTAATGTTTAATTAAAATATAAAATAAATAAGAATAGATTAATTAAATGATAAACATATGCAATAAATAAAACAAAATAAAATAAAGTTAATAATTATTTATTTAAATAAACTTGGCTAAATGAATAAATAAAGTAAAATAATTAAATGCACAAATTAATAAAAAAAATCAGTAAAATAATAATTAAATTTAATCACTGCTTTGAAGACATTGCTGTTACAAAATGCGTCAGCGAAAATAAAATTAATTTAACCTATTGCTAAATCGGAAATATCTTATCTTTTTTTATATAGATAATTGATTTTACCAATTTGTAGAATCACCTTTTGCCGTAATAACAGTCCCAATTCTTTTGGGCGATGATATTAGTAAGGTCAGGGCAAAGTTCCTGTGTAATATATTTCTAACACTTTGGATGCATTCAGTGAGATCTTTTTTGTCCTTTGTCAACGGTTTCTGTATTCTATTTATCATGATTGCCCATAGATTTTCGATTAGATTCATGGCAGGCATTTTTCCTGGTCATTTCAGGACACTTATTTCTCTTTTCCGATTTTTTGGATGTATAAGCTGGTACACTATCCTGTTTGAAAATAACATCTTCAGATGAACAGATCTTCTCAGAGTGACAAATAATTCCATCATTTCTGTATAAACTTCTGTATGGAACCGGCTGTTCACACAAAAAAAAATCAGTCCACCAAAACTTTGACTATTAAAACAACCCTATACATCATATGATTTTAAAGGGTGTTTTACTTCTCGGTTAAAAGATTAAGGCAGAAAAACTTTTGCAAGAAATCCATCCAATTATTTCTTGGAAATCACTATATTGTTCTGATTATCATGCTGAATTGTACTTGCAACTATCATAATTAAATATGTAAGAATAGAATAGTATTTAAAAATGTTAACCAAACAATATGCAAACAAAAAATTAAAGTATGCCAAAAGAGTTTTGAAATTATCTTAATAAAAGAAATAATGAATTCACAAAAGTGAAATTTTTTTGGTATACATATCTAGGCCTTGTTTATTGGATGAATAAATTTCAAATTTCAAATTTCAAAAATTTCAAACAATTATGTTGTTTTTTTAATATAATCTACAACAGTTAATTTTCTACTTTAACTTATTATTCGTTTGTCCTCCTAAAATTACCAAAGCTTTTTTATATTTTTACCCTCTTATCCATTCTTGTTTTTATTTTTTAAAAAAGTATTCCTTTTAGGTTTAAAAAGTGAAATAAAAAGTTAAAATAAGAATTCATAAAATTAAAAAAAGACAAAGGTGTAGCAGGGCATAATTTTTTTTCATTTTAAAATTTATTATTATTATTATTATTGAAAGAGCACTCTCCAGGAGTAAAAGAAGAATAGTGTGAAAATTAAAATTTAATATGAAACGTGCGCTCTATTTAAGCACACAGAACGTTGGAAATGCCATATTAAGCAACAACGTCGTCTGCTTATTCTTCATGCGAATCGAAGCGCCGCCCTGGCGAGCACTTGATCCCAAGTCCCTTGATTTAGCATTGAGTTTCCACCTCTGGTATATATCTATCTCTATGGCTTTAGCTAAAAAGGATCGAGCTATATTGGTGAAGTTGTTTTACCAGAACTGCAATAATGCTTCTGCTGCACTAAGAGAATATCGACGTTTGAAAAACTTGCGAAATGGGCCTATGTCCATTAATGGTTTAAAAAAGATGTTTAAGAAATTTGAAGAAACTGGTGAGTTGGGTGTGCTGCCAGGGAGAAGACGGAAACGAATTGCAAATGAGACTGTGGAAGACGTTGCTGCTCCTGTAGTAAAGAGTGCTTCAAGTTCCCAATATTCTTCAGCAAGTGCTCGAGCCGTATCACGTGATCTACGGTACAAAAAGTTTTGCGTTCCATTTTAAAATGGTATCCATACAAGATCCAGGTGGTTCAAAAGTTGCTTCATGAAGATTCGGAAAAACGCACTGATTTTGCTTGCCAGTTTCTGGCTAGAATAGCCGTCGATAATGCATGGCCATGGAACATTTTGTGGTCAGATGAAGCGCATTTCACACTAGACGGAGCAGTGAATGCTCAAAACTGTACTGAAAAGCCGATGGTTGTGCATGAAAAGCTTTTGCACTCTGATTACGTGACTGTATGGTGCGGATTCATTTAACATTTCATTCTTGGCCTCTTTTTCTTTGACACTCCTCAAGGCACTAAAAGATGTGCAATCACTGGTGCTCGTTACTGCGAACTTCTGCAGCAGAAAGTCATTCCTGCTTTACAAGAAAGACAATGTTTGGACATTACTGTCTTTATGCAAGATGGTGCAACACCCCACATTGCACGACAAGTGAAGGAACTGCTTCGTGCTCATTTTGGAGATGATCCGGTGATTTCAAGAACTTTGAATAATGCGCTTTGAACATGTCATTGACACAAAGGGAATGCATATTGAACAAATGCTCTGATTTTATAAATTTCTCTGCTTCTAACTTGTTTTTGTTATTCATGCGCCATATTTTGACGTAGCGGTCAAAATATGAACTAATTTTTTTTATTGTAATATTCTCTTCCCCATGGTCTGTATAACATATATATCAAGTTTCGTCAAAATCTGATTACCAGAATGGCCGCTAGAAGGATCTAAATGGTGTCACTTTAATTATAACCCGTGGTATTTATCCGTTTCCGTTTTTCAAAACGTGGATAGTCTTGTTTACATTCATTTTCCCATTATAAACTGAAGGAATTTAAAAAAAAAATTCTAAATTTTTTTTAACAGACCCCATAAATGAAATATCAGGTCGTTGCATATCAAATGTCGGATTGCAGAGGTAATCTTTAATGGCCCTCTAGAAAGGACACCTTCAGACGTGCTATTCGAAATAATCCCCATTGCAATCTAAACATTGTTGACAACGATTTGGCAGCTTCTCGAGCCCTCTCCGATAGAATCCATGGTCACGGGACTCAATAAACTCCCGGAATGCGTTTTCGACCTCTGCTTGGGTTAGGAATGTTTTCCTCCGGGGAAAATTGTCCAGGCTCTGGAAAAGATGGTAGTCGGTAGGGGAGAGGTTCGGAGAGTACGGATGTTCCACGAAACTGTAACCATTAGCTTCTGTAATATAAAAAATATTATTTGACACCCTTTAATTTGAGATATAAATGATGTATTCGTTAAGGATATAAAAACGAATACATTATATATAAATACAGCAACACATTTTTTGTTATGCAGCTTTACTTGTGTTAACGTGGACGAATACGCATGAAACTTATATGGTTGGAAAGTTCATGCGTTCTAGATGTGCACAATATATTTTGTTTGCGTAGTTGTTTACGTTAACACAGGTAAAAAGCGTTTCAAAAAAGGTAGCATTAAGGAACAGGTTGTGCACCATATTTGTCAACGCATGTAGCATTGCCACGTGATACGGATGCCGCAAATTAGTCTTCCTAGGCAGTTGTTATTTTCCAAGCCGGTGGGTAAGAGACCAAGGGGTCGGCCTAGAACCAGGTGGCTAGACTACATGGAGAATCTGGGTTCGAGTCGCTTGGATATTACCAGGGAGAACATGCGCCTGATGGCGGAAGATCGCGATCGCTGGAGATCCTCCATAGGGCTGCTGCCCCCGCGACCCTAACGGATAAGCGGGTTTGAAAAGTAAGTAAGTAAGTAAGTAAGTGTTGTTGATGTTCATTTGAAAGTATTATAAGACCGTATAACAGATACTCTGCAGCTTTTGAAAGCCAAGTATAATATAGTACCTTTAATGTACCTATAGAAACAACTGCTTAAAAATTGTTATTAACCAACCAATCAACATATTTCTATAATTAGTAGGTAAGCATCTTATGTATTTTTTGTCATTTTCTAAGCTATTTTAAGGTTTTTTCATACACTTTGAAAGTAATATTTTTAGTTAAAAAAAATAAATACCAATTTTGAAGTTTTTTATTTTTATTTATTTTTTAAAAATTTTGTTAACACTCTTTCTTTAGTAACAAAAAAGTTATCGATTTTTGGTCCGAAACAGAGCTTAATTTTCGCAGTGGGACGGGGGGGGGGGGGGGGGCGCAGAGCTAGGGAGAGACAATTTAGCTTAAATATAAATATTATATTTAGATAATAATTCGATAGATATATTAAAAGATACCTTTAGATGTGCTTTAAATATCATTCTGAGAAATTTTCAACGTTATCATCGCGGTGAAATGAATCGGGAGTGTCAGAAATATCATGCAAAGCATTTTGGATATTTATTGTGTTATCTATTTTTCATTCTTCAAAGTTTATTAATAAGCAAGATTGAGGCTAGAACAATTACACATATACTTTTGTTTTCTCTCAGAAATGTGATCGAATTTCGATCATTGGGGGATCCTAGTAATTTAAAAGAAAGAACACCTGTAGGTTCAATTTTATCACAGCGCTCCAGAAACTTTGTTGAAGATATAGAACTGAATTGGCATTAATTCAATACTTTAAAAGTAATATCATTAAATATCTAACAAAATAGAAAACTTTAAAAAGAGATTACTATTGAAATTTTATACACATCTTAGATATTCAGTGCTTGAAAAGCATATATTCATAACCGTCAAAAATTTACTTTTATAGGCCAAAAATAGGGCATTCATTCCCATGCCGGGAATCAAACCCGGGCCTCCTGGGTGAGAGCCAGGTATCCTAACCACTAGACCACATGGGAATACGGCAAACAGTGTTCTAAAGTTGTATATTTAAAGCTTCGAAAAGCTCTTGTACTGCATGAGTCTTTTATTCAGGTAAAGAAAGGAGACAGTAAGCAGAAGGTTCTTGGATCGAGTCCAGGTCATGGAGTTCTGTTTGCTATTGTCTATATTCAGCACAAAATAGTAGATTACAATATCTTCTTTGTATTTAACGTCAAAAATTTTTTCTTTGAATCAATAATCTCTACTTTATTTTTTAAAACTATCATATATGATAAAAATAACATTGTCCCTCTTTCAATTCTTGTTTCATTATATTTTACTTTGTTTTCCTTTTGTAATATAAAAAATATTAAAAATTTATCATGTAAAATATAAACCATATCTTATTCTCACATCCGTGATAAAGATTTCACCTCTGTTAACTACAAGAAATCATTGTTTTTTTTTCCTCTTGAAAGCATGACTAAATTTTTGAACCATTGTCACAGAATATTTTAATTACAAAAATAGTAAGGTAAAAAAGGTCAAGGCACAGTTTAAGAATATCTCTGTAATTGTGATAATTTCATTTGGTTCTGCTATTGCCGTTTCGGAGGAGTAAGCTGCACAAAATTGATCACGTGCGGACAGACGAGAAATTTTTTCAAAATTTAAACACATATTCTCGAATCATGAATTTTTAACAAAAATAAGCAAAAACTGTGGAATGGAACAACCGAAAGAGGGAAAAATGAAATATATATAGGCCTAACGATCTCACAACGTAACAAAACTGTCAGCTACTATTACGTGTTCAGCAACAAATACGTAACATTACCTGACAGCACGGTGTATAAAGACAGGTGGGTAAACTCCGCCTCATTGTTGGCCCCGTTAGTGAAATAGCTCGAACGTTGGCCGCTAGGCGCCTGTACGATCTCTACGGCTGCAGACGATACCATCCATTCAGCTGCCTCCTTCGAGTTCTTTTCACGCTTTACAGTGTAAGTAAAAAATGACAACATTATGGAACAATAAAATGGATCAATTAATAAACTTCCTACACTACGTCTTAACTTTTAAAAACAGTTAATGTGTAAAAAAATTACAAGAAAGTCGAAGAGAAAGGCGATAAAGTGATGTATCTCATATAGTCTATAAAGGGAAATTTAAAAAAACAATATCTCTTTCTGAAGTGGACATTGAAATTTCTAATCAGTTGCTAACAATCATTTGCATGTAAGTAAAGAATAAATCAATAGCATACAATAAAATAAATTACAATAAAATATTATTTATGGGATATGGCTGGTATTTACTTGCTAGTATTTTTAATGAAAATTTGTATTTTAAATAACTTATTAATCAATAAAATTTGGCCAGTATTTTGTAACTATAAGTAAGTAAGTAAAAGAAAATTTAAGTGTATTTTAATTTAATGAACAATACTAACCGACCTACTACCCCATCCTCTTAAAAATTAAAACCAATCAAATTATGTACTTAAAAAAAATAGTTTAAAAACATATTTCAAAAAAACCTTATATTGTGATAAAAGTAGTAAAATAAGTTAAATAATACGTTTATAATATTGGCCTTATCATACCGACAGCTTACACTAAACCACTAAACATTCTGATCAATGTGTTAAAAATAATATAAAAGTGTCAAAGCAAAAGAAAAATATTTCTAAACTTTGTAAAAATTGATTGAAAATAGGAAAAAATGAATTTGAATACACTGCGGTGACTATAAACATATTTCAGTTAATTAAAGATCTTTAACCAATCTCTAACTTTTGAAATGTTTTTTTAAAAGCAATCTTTTTTTTTTAATTTCTTTTAAAAGGAACTTTAGATGCCAAAACGGCCAAAACTCAACGTTTGTAGCACGGTTTGTAAAAGAATTTATCGCGCAAAGTGGCTAACTTCAGTAATTTTTCTTAATAAAAATAGACAAATAACAAACAACTGAAACTTATAAATGTATTTGCGGGCTTATCCTGTGTATGTTATTAAAAGTTTCAACTCTTAAACATAAATAAAATTACCAGTTTCGTGAAGAAATTTGAATCCTAAACTTCCAATAGTTTTCCATTGATTTGCTCGCAAAGCGCGCCCTCGCGACCGTAGAGGCGCCTAGCGGCCAACGTTCGAAATATTTCACTAACAATGCAGCATTACGGAATAGGGAGTTTACCCACCTGTCTTATACACCGTGCCTGACAGTTTTGTTACGTTGTGAGGTCGTTAGAATACATTGTTAAGTTTGAGCTGGAGCCAAATTCATTCAAGAGAGGGGGCAAAAAACGACTATTCAGTAGAGTTCCTGTAAGTAAAACGAGTAATGACACGCCGCCATTTTGGGTGTATAAAGCAGCCATGTATGGGAAAAACTGCAAGTTTGATTGAATTTTTGTAATTACGAGGGAAAATAATTCTGTTTCTAAAGATGTATGGAAATTCATTACCAAATGAAAATTGTTAAAAAATATTTTTTTTAAGTGTGAGATGGATTTCCTCCGGAAAATTCCATGAGAAAAACTGCTCTGTTTTGAACATCACTTTGCTCAGTTACATAATCAATGATTCCATCCAAATGCTTAGACTGTATTTATTTAATTTCTGAAAGCAATAGCTATTACAAATTGTTAAATATTTTCTTCTTATTCGATTTTGGCTGTCTAGAGAGCACGTAATTTAAAACTGTGTTAATTGAAATTTGAAGGGGAAGAATCTGTATATACCTGATTATATTTGAAACTGGAATTGTTAGTTCCAGAGTATGGATGAAAATGATGAAAGGATGATAATGAAAGGGAAAAACAAAAACATCCTTGCCCTCGGCTGGATTCGAACCCGCGACTTGTTGGTTTCGACCTGCGCCTTAACACTCTTGGTCATCAAGCCGGCTTGTTAAATATTTTATTACAAATTTATTTTAAAAATTCAATTCAACTAAAAATAAGAACTTGTAAAGTGATAAATGATGTGAGAAATCTGATATTTTTAATATCACAGTTTTTACCGTTTTAAGATCATAAAAATTCATTCTTTACGACGTTCGTGAATACCTGTAAATACTGAGAGCATCCATTTTGTGGGTTGTCACGTGATTTGATAAACGGCTTTAATTGGCTGAATTCGCTTTCCATAGGAAAGAATGGAGTGTCATTACTCGTTTTACTTACAGGACTCTACTCTTCAGTAAATACAGTAATCTAATTGTTGGACTAAAACAATGACATACAACGCCTGTGCACAGACAAGGGAATTAAAAGACTATGCTTTGATTAAGAAATGATGAATGGCTCTAGCAATGGAAAGAACATAGACGCAGTAGTTTAAAACATTAGATGTGCGAGCATTTCATTTCTCATTTCGCGCGTGTTTGGAAAGATTCGTGTGAACGCTGCAATCAAATACGTAAATTTACATGCAGTTTTCGCCATTGCTGTATATAAAATATTACTGTAGTACTAAACAACAAATTTTTATATTCTTCTTTTCAGCATATTTGAAAATCGTTTTACGAGTTATATTCTTGTTTATGGAAAAAATCATTCCTAGAATCACTTGGCACCGTTTTCCCAAGTCAAACGAACTTATAAAACAGTGGATAGCTAAAATTAAGAGAAGTGGTGGGCCAAAGTTTAATGCGACAGAGGCTGGCATTGTTTGCTCTGCTCATTTTAAAGATCGTGATTTTCCCCCGCTTTTACACACTCAGAAAAAATATATTGGAAATCTAGAGCAGTTTCACCGTTATTTGATTGTAACCCTAAGAGACTGATAAGGCAGCTGTGTTCAGTAGTTGCGCTGCTTTCTAATGCAATTCTAAGACTGCGTCAATGTGATGACAGTTTGTACTTAGCCTGCAAATAAAGAATTGGCACTCTCATGACCACTAAGATATATTAATCTTTATCAACATTAAAAAATCTAATCTGAATATTCAAACAGTTAATTTGTATTTCGCTAGGTTTTTTTCATCGTACTAAAAGCGTTTTTTATTGGACTTCAGGGGTTGTGCATTTTAAACAGTATTTAACGTGAAGCAGGGCATTTACAGTAAGAATCTAGAATCTCGAATTTCTTCATCGCTGAACAAGGTGAACACCAGAAAGTAGCCACCTCTTTGAGATAATCTTACTTTATTTTAGAGCAAACCTCTTTCCCTCAAGATGTGTTATTTTAACATCTTGCACGTATACTACTTCGTCTAAGAGGTAAATTTATAATTTTATTTGATTTCGTCGCCATACGTTGTTGATGATATCGTCTAATTTTAGGAGATTCTCCGATTGATTCTCCGAAAGAGCGTTTCGTTTTATAAAACTTTCTTAACATGCAATTTCTCCGTGCGGTTTTTATCTCCTTCGGCGTCTTTCCATGCTCTCACATCGTGCCGCTAATGTTTGTGCACATGCGTCGAAGATAATGTGAAAATCGTCTATCTTTCACTCTGTTTTATTACATGCCTCATGTGCCACTGCGGAAGTGGAGCTGACAATTGTTCACGCTGCTTTGTTTACATGTAAACCTTTTTCTTATTTGAAGTTGATAATTAATCGGTATTCATCATATAACAAGTTTCCGAAAATGAATCAGCCACCAAACAAGAGAAGTCGCGTGATTTCGCCAGAGCAAAGGTAACGGAGAAGAGAAGCAGAACGCCTTAGAAGAGCAAGGATGTCCAATGAGGAAACATTGGAATACCGAGCCGCAGGAAGTGAAAGAAAAAGACAGTCTCGTGCGAACAATGTCTAGCAGGCAGCAGCAGTATTGTCGTGGAACATCCAATACAATTCATCCCTGGGATTCCTCCAGAGGACAGGAATAGTCACAGAGATGAAGAAGAAGATATACATAGGCGAGCGAGAATGTCCAGTGATGAAAGACTTGAGTTCCGATCAGTGGGAAGCGAAAGGAGTTGACAAATTTGTCCGAACACCGCAAATTTTCACAATATCGCTCGCAACCCAAACAACAAACTTGAAAGCTGGATATAGGGCCAATGGATTCCGCGTGCCTCAAATGCAAGGCGTTATATTTTGAATCGGAAAGAAACACACGAAAAAAAGGCTGTTAGGGAGAGTCGTTCACTTTATCAGATACGCCCCCATTTCCGGATGTTTTGATGACGTATTATACGGGAACAAAGAGTAGTCACAAAAAATATCGGAAGAATATTCGGCAGTACAACAGCGCGTTTGCATTTGTATCTTTAGACTGTCAAACTGTTAACATTCCAAATGATCCTCAGACGGTGGTTATTCAAGGACAAGTTTAACATAAAGCTACTGTGCATGCTTCCCCGTCCATCGGTCGACCTTCCTAGTCTCACTTTACTTTCTGGATCCTGACTGTGCAAATGAACAGAGACTTCATCCTAGCAACTCCAATTGTCAAGTTCAAATATTTCAAACTCTGGACACGCTGGTCAGAAACATGAACCATTTTGCACGTGCATACAAGATGATGAAGGATGTCTGTGGCCGCTCCACAGGAAACGTTCAAATGTGTATAATCAAGGATCGACAACACGATCCTAGAAGATATAATTGCCAACTGTCAATGAGGTAGCAGCAGTGTTTGAAGCCGACGATGGAGAACCACCTTTTGAGAGAGATTTATGCAGTTATCCAAGTATGGGGAACAAATTACATGTCGATTTTGAGTCCGAACTGTGATCCAATGCTCTTTCCTCATGAAGAAGAAGGCTGGAAGATGAAATTCAGGAGCACTGAAGGGACGAGAGTCAGCATGTTAGCTTTCTACCCCTATAAAACTTACTCAGCAGTATATTTTAGATGCGCTTTTTAAAGTTGAAGGAGACCGGCTACACTGAGTGAAACAAAATCAAAATACTTTGAGGGTGAGACTTCTTAATGTATTTCATTCACAATCAGGCTGATATATTAATATGAAAGCAGGAAAGGTCTGCGTTCTACCTATGTCCATGCGTATTGCAGCATGACTACCAGGATGCAATGGCCATGGTGGCTAAGTTCAGAAACCAGATCTCTTCATCACATTCACATGCAATCGAAATTGGACTGAAATAACAGAACAGCTGGCTCCGTAAGAAACTTCGATGGATAGACCCGATATCGTCGCGACAGTCTTTTGGTTGAAATTGAGGGCATTTGTCGACGACCTGACTAAAACCTCGGTGCTGGAAAAGATGGTGGCATGGATGAACATCATTGAGTTACAGAAAAGAAGTAATGAATTACTTAAGACAAACCAATAAAAATGGAATGATTCTCAAAGGAAATTATGTGAATGTACCCATTTCTTTCAGGCTTGCCTCATTGTCACATGCTGCTAATCCTGGACCAAAAGGATAAAATTAGTGAGGAGTCAGACTGTATCAGCCGAGACTCCCGATTCAGAAGACAAGGTGCTTTATGAAATAGTTGGCCCTCCATGATGCATGGACCTTCAAAGGGACCTTGTGGAAAATTAAATTTGAAATCACCTTGCATGGCGGAAAGGGATGAGATGCTGGTTTGCACAAAGGGATTCCCCAAGCATTTCAACGCAAGTACGAAGATGAATACGGACGGATATCCGGAGTATCGGAGAAGAAATAATGGAAGAACATAAAAAGAAGAGATCATGAATTCGATAAGCGGTTTCTCGTACCTTACAACCCATACCTCTCCAGAAAATACACTATATGATCAAAAATATCCGGACACCCCTCACAGATCATCGATTGGCCCAATGTCACATGATAATGACTTGCACATCATTTAAATAGCTTCCCACACCTTCAGACACAACTCTGCTTGGACATTGGCAAGAATGGGTCGTTCGGCAGAGCTCAGTGAGTCACCTATGCGGCAAGTCCGTGCGTGACGTTTCCAGCCTTCTTCAGATACCCAAGTCAACAGTAGGCGATGTCATTATGAAATGGAAGACCCAGGGATCAACAACAGTTCAACAACGAACCGGTAGAACCAAGAAACTAACGGACAGAGACCGTCGAGTGCTTCGTCGTGTCACCCGCAGCAACCGGAAGTCCTCGGCGGAAAAAATTGCCACAGAGTTTCGAAACGCCTCTGCAAATGATGCCAGTACCATGACAATTCGTCGGGAACTGCACACGATGGGATTCCATGGCCGTGCTGCTGCCCACAAGCCCCACATCAGCAGGGTCAACGCCAAGCGACGTCTGGAGTGGTGCAAAGCCCACAGAAACTGGACAATGGACCAATGGAAACGTGTAATGTGGACAGACGAATCTCGCTACACACTCTGGCAATCCGATGGACGAGTTTGGGTTTGGCGCATACCTGGAGAACGCTTCTTACCTGAGTGCACAGAGCCCACAGTCAAGTTCGGAGGAGGAGGAGTCATGGTGTGGGGCTCATTTTCATGGTACGGACTGGGCCAGCTCGTTCTTGTGCAAGGAATCATGAACTCCGACCGTTATCTGAATGTTTTGGACAACTGTGCACTTCCAACGTTGTGGCAATTTTTTGGAAACGGGCCATTTCTCTATCAACACGACAATGCTCCGTGCCACAAAGCGAGGCGTGTACAGCAGTGGTTTGCGGACTCAGGGGTCGAAGAAATGGGTTGGCCGGCACAAAGTCCCGACCTCAATCCTATAGAGAGTCTGTGGGATGAATTGGAAAGACGCTTGCGGGCCACATCACATCGGCCAACTTCTGTACCTGAACTGATTCTCGCTCTTCGGGAGGAATGGAAGAACATTCCGGAAAGTACCTACCAACATTTGGTGGAAAGTCTTCCCCGAAGGGTGGAAACTGTGATTCGGGCAAAGGGATGTGCAACGCCCTATTGATTTCCATGAAATCGTGGCTAGAGCGCAAACGTGCATGTGTCCGGATATTTGTGATCATATAGTGTACAACGCTCACATCAACATTGAAGTCTGCTCATCCATCAAGTCCGTTAAAAATGCAGGGTGTCCAAAAAGTCTGGTAACTTGGCAGACATCTCAAAGCTGCCACGTAGGCGAGATCTGATGAGTGTGGTTTATAGGTAATAGGGGGGTGGGGACTTGATTGCCGCAATCAAATTTGACCTTGACCCCCAAATTTAAGGTCATGCATTTGCTAACTCAAAAACTATTAAAGATCGAGAAAAATTTCTAATCGTTAGCCTGTAGAGCAACACCACATTAATCATAATCATTAATCATTAATCTAAAAACAATTTTTAATCACACCCTTCCCCTTGAAAGATTTTGAGAAAATGGGCGAGAAAGAGTCGCTCAAGAGTGTGCTTCCGCTTCCCCTTCTCAACGGTGTGCTTCAGTGCAATTCAAATGTGTTAGAAACCTCAGCCAACCTGGCCAGCTCAATCTGACCTTGAGCGATTTTTTCTAGCCCATTTTCTGTACGAGGGACATGACTCCGCAGTCATAACGATGTCTTCAAAAGGGGAATGCTGTCTATAACTGGGACGAAGTGCAGACATATTTAGATGCAAGTTATACTGGGGCATCTGAAGCCATATGGAGACTTCGCGAGTGCAAGATGGGGAATAAATCCCACGACGTGATTCGATTAACCGTCCACTTGCCTTCCCAACAAATCGTTGTTTTTCAAGAGGCTTCCGAAATTCAAGCACTGGAGAAAGTGGAGAGAAAAGGAACGTCACTTACTGCTTGGTTTCGCCTTAAAAAACAAGACGCGGCTAAAGACAAAGAAGATCCGAGAAAACAAAATACCCAGGAATACCTATACTCCGAAATGCCTTACCATGACGTACTTCACAAAGGCGACATGACTTGGAGAAAAAGGAAAATAAGGGAAAATAGGATCCTGCCTAGAATGTATTCAGTTTCACCTAAGAACATGGAATTATTTGCCTTGCGCCTATTACTGCATCACGTCAAAGGTATGTTTCTATGATTGAGATGAATTGTGGAGGTATTTACAAATGTATTCAAAATTAATTCAGTTATTCCTATATGTAGGGGCTACATCATACGAAGATCTCAGGACAATCGGCGAAGATGAATCGGCGTTCCTGACTTTCAAAGATGTTGCAAAAGCAATGGAACTTCTTGAGAATGCCGAAGAGTGTAATAAAGTCATGGAGGAGGCGTCCTTATTTCAAATGCCTGTCCAATTACGAATGTTACTTGGTACAATATTTGTTTTCTGCGGCCCAACCGATCCAGACAAACTATATGAAAGTTTCAAGGTGCAGCTTATGGAAGATTTTCTTCGTGACCACAGCGCCGGCTTAGCCGAAGCATTAGCATTACGGAGCATAGAGGAACACTTGAAGCAATTCGGTAGTACCTGCAAGACTTTCAGCCTGCCTGAAACACCAGCAATAATTGAAAACGACGTGATCGACTGCGCTGCAAATAAGGAGGAAGCCAAGGCTTTGGTGGCAAAATTAAATCCTGGACAGAAGAACGCCTTTGAAGCCGTTATGAACTCCGTTGAAGAATTCTCAAGTCAAAAGTGCTTCTTCTTATCTGGTGCTGGAAGTTCTGGCAAGACATTTGTTTATGAAGTCCTCATTTCAACAATGCTTGGTCGCGGGGACTGCGTTAAGGTCGTCGCTCCTATAGGCGCTGTCACGCTGATGAAGCACGGCCAAATTGTCCATGCGGATTTTGGGATACTTAGAAAGGTCTATTAAAATACCTACTCCTGTATAAGACAAAATACTCTAGAAGCAAAATCAGTCATCTTTACGAAGCTTATCCTTGTGCCACATTGATCTCTTCAAATGCGTCGACCGAAATCTTTTAGATCTAAGAAACAATGATGTGCCATTCGGAGGAATAACAATTGTAGTGGGTGGAGACTTTAGGCAACAAGCTCCTGTTATTTCCCGTGGGACACGCGTACATATTGTGGAAGGCAACGTAAAATCCGACAAAAGCTTATGGAGCAGATTTGAAAAGTTGGAATTGACGCAAAATACGAGAATTAATCGAGAGGAAAAGCTGTTCTCAGACTGGCTTTTTCGTGTAGGATCGGGCGTGGATGAGCAAGGACAAATTCAAGATCACCCACGTATTGATGAGGGCATGATCACAGATGGCATCATTACAGAGATCTTTGAAGAATATATCAATAGCTTCTTCACAGAACATTTGGCTTCTCGCGCTATTCTCTGCCCCAAAAATCAAAACACTATGGAGATGAACGAGCTAATACTGAATAAGCTGCGAGGGGAAGCAAAGACGTATTTAAGCTTCGACGACGTGGAGTGTGACAACGAAGAAAGTAGACAAAACTACCCGTTGGACTTTGTGAATTCCTTAAATGCAATGGGATTGCCACCTGTCAGGAAAAAGTAGGGAAAGAAAGCAGAGAACGAGAATATTATATGGCAAAAGAGAAAGAGAAACAAATAATGACGTAAGTAGGGCAGACAGTGACGTAAAGTGATGACGTGGAGATCGAGCTGGGTTCGAGGCAAGGTGAGAAGGAGAGACAGAAGAGATCGTGGAAGCAGTGGCGTGCAGACGGAAGAGAAGTTGAAGGCGGAAGGCACGAGAAACCGAGGACGGAGAGAGCTTTCGATGAACCCTGTCAAGAATGGAGAAGAGAATGGAGAAGCAGCTCGACTAGCGGACGAGACGGAACCGAGGGAGACGGCGACGTCGGGGGAAGGAGCCAGTCAAAGTAAGCCCGTTAAATTTGCCCATCAAAGGTTCTGGATACGTGGCCTCCGTTAGTGGGAACGCCGATACAAGTTTCGGCAGCCTTCATTTCGGAACTGGAGCTTCACCTTTGGTGGAGCGTTGACGCCTCCACGAAAACCTCTAAATAACTCAGGAAAACAGCACCGAAGAAAGAAACTAATAAGTTATTAGGCCGTCAAAAGAATGATACTAAAACATGTTACCAAAATGACAAAAACTTCTTCACAGACTTATGCTCATATTTTCAAAAGAACTTTAATAACGATTCTGACAATGATTTAGATACCTCTACAATTAACTATTTAAGCACTCTTCATTGTAATAATAATTTTAATAGTCACTTCAATGATATCACTCCATAAGAAGTTATACTCCTTGGTAAATTCACCAAAGCAAATACAAAGCCAAGGGAAAATTTTGTGAAAAAGTTGGTTGTCACAAATAAATTTGTAAATATAATATATTGAATAATTATTTGGGTAAAGAAAAAAAATTGTTACAACTAGAATTCGAACCCGCCACCTCACACATTGACTTGTGAGTAGCAACCACGCTGCCGTCTGAGCTATCGGATCACTTACAATCAAGGAGGAAAACTTTCCCTTATGTATGGTGCTCGAAACTTTAAACCGTCTTTTTTCAAAATTGGCTGAATAGTGCGCCTTAATATTTAAGTATATTAACATCCTAAAGGTACACTACAGCTACACGAAGTCTCGTATTAAACTAAAATTCCGAGGTCGTAATGTCCTCTTGTGAAGTAGGCAGTGACCTTCCTCATGGTTTGAAGGTCAAGTATGCAAAGTTTCATCAAGATAGGAATAAAACTGTAGATTTGTATAAAAAAACAAACCCACAAACAAACAAACATCCTTTTTTATATATATTGAAGATAGATCATTGTATAACCAATTGTGTGCCCTCTAAGACCTAACTTGTCGGTAATTTACCATACAGGCCCTAGACGGGCATTAATGTATCAACCTTGTTCTAACAATAAATAAATAAATAAAAATACGTATTGGGATTATTTTTACTTGCTTGGAACACGGTCGCATGAGACCGTCTTTTTCTTTCATTTCCTGCGGCTCGGTACGCCAATGTTTCCTTATTGGACATCCTCGCTTTTCAATCTGCTTCTATTCGCCGTTCCCTTTCCTCTGGATCGGCCTCGGTGGCTCAGTGGTTGCGTGATCGCGTCTGATGCCCGAGGACGCGAGTTTGACCTCGGCCGAGGACGATGAGGATTTTTTCAGGGGGAAAATCCTGAGGTCACGCCCTTCCTTCGGAAGCCGGCTGCACGTTGAAGAACCCTTGCGAGGCAAAATTTGCGGCCCCTATAACGCAGTCCTGAAATGACCACAGCAGTTGAAAAGGACGTTAATACCAAATATACCAAACCAAACATTTGCTGTGACGAAATCACGCGACTTCTCTTGTTTAGAGGCTCATTCATTTTCGGAAATTCGTTGTATGATGAATACCAATTAAGGTATGTAAAAAAATATAGACACACTTCCCAAAATGCTGGTTTATTTAAATAGCACATTTGAACAAAAAATAATAATAATGACATATAATAATCAACCAAAAGAAACACCAATTATGCAAAAAAGAATAAAAAATTAGTTAAGGCATCGTTTCCAACGATAAAAGGGTTTTAGCATCAAAATGCTATGAGCAGTAGCGGCTAGTGACAATAATAAGTGGAGGGTCACAAATACAAATTTTCAGGTTCTTAGGCCTTTTCGTACAAATGTTATAGCTTGATTTGTATTTGGAGCCTCGCGGCCCCTGCCGAGGCCTCAGAGGACTATTTGAGTGTGTAATAGATAAAATTTTAAGCAACACATTATAAATATAAAACATTTCAAGTTTCTGGACTTCTGGCTATAAATTTATAGCTTGATTTGAGACTGAGGCCTCAAGGCCCCTACCAAGAGACTTATAGAATTTTTAATATAGATTAGCTACATTTTTAAATACCACACTATGATTAAACAAAATTTCAGGACCGTAGGCCTTTCCGTTCAAATGTTATAGCTTCAAGTGTATTTGAGGCCGCCAGGGGCCCGAGGCCTATACCAGTGTCCTTGTATATTGTCTATAATTTTTAAGTAACGCACTGTAAAAATATAAAACTTCAAATTCTTAGGCCTTTTTATTATTCAAAAGTTAGAGCTTATTTGTGATTGGGGCGTCAGGGCCCTTGTGGAGACCTAAGAAGAGCCTTATACCAGATTTTCTTGTATATTAGCCAAATTTTTTTAGTAAACTATTATAAGTATACAAATTTTCAGATTTCTATGCCTTTTCGTTGAAACATTATAGCTCTGCCAGGGCCCCAAAGGACTATATAAGTTTTATTGTATAAGAGCTAAAAGTTTAAGTAACACACCATAAATATGCAAGAATTCAGATTTCTGGACTTCCGGTTCAAAAGTTATAGCTTGATTTGTGACTGGGGGCTCAGGGCCCCTGTTGAGACCCAAGAGCCTTACACCAGTTTTTAGTGTATATTAGCTAAATTTTTAAGTAATTTTCTATAAGTAAACAAAATTTCATATTTCTAGACCTTTTCGTTTAAAAGTTGTAGCTGTGCTTGTGTTTGCGGCCTGTGAGGCTCTGCTGGGCCCTATATTACTTTTTTTGTATACGTATATTTGCAATAATTTTTAGTACTACACTATGAATATACAAAATTTCAGGTTCCTGGGCCTTTCCGTTCAAATGTTATAGCTTCGATTGTATTTGGTGCTTCCAAGCCCCTGGCGGGGTTCTAGAGGCTTATATTAGCTTCCTTCTATATTGGCTATATTTGTTAGCATCAAACTAAAAATGTACAAAATTTCAGGTTTCTAGACCTTTCCGTTCAAAAGTTATAACTTGATTTGTATTTGAGGCCTCAGGGTCTTCTGGCGGGCCCAATAGGCCTACATCACATTTCTTGTATATTTGCTATATTTTTTTAGTACCACACTCTAAATATACAAAATTTCAAGTTCTAGTTCGTTCCGTTCAAATGTTATAGCTTCCGGCGGGGCCCTGGAGGCTTATATCACTTTTCTTGTATATTGGTTTTATTTTTTTAGAACCGCACTACAAATTTACAAAATTTCAGGATATTTGCCCTCTTTGTTCAAAATATAAAAAAGGAATCATGAAATTCATACAAGTGGCCCCTGAATGGCCCCGGGGGACACTAGAGGAGATCGCTATATTTTTCACACCATCTTCTGTATAGGTCCTGCGTGTGTAGAAAATATCAAGCCTCTAGGTCAATCCTTTCAAAAGTTATGGCATCAAAATATTACGAGCAGTAGCGGGAGTATTCGCTCTACTTCAAATAGAGTTCTTTAAATTCTGACGTCAAACAGTCAAACTCTGAAGTCACAAATTGCTCAATCGCAAATCAAAACTCCATAGTCAGTTGGGGAAACCACAAAAACACATGGTTTGGTCCACCCTAGAGGATTCGCTATATTTTTCGCTCCGTCCTCAGGTAGTCTTTGGCTTTCACCCGACTGTCAAGGAATTCCAGGGGACGCTTGCCATACCAACAAAACACGGCCCATACCATGACACCTCATCCTGCAGCTAGAACTGTGTTCACAACACATGAGGGGTCCATCGCTTCATGGGGCTGCCGCCAAATTCTTAGCCGGTGCAAAACAATGTGTAACGTGACTCGTCCGACCACATCACCTTTTTCCAGTCGTCTACTGTGCAGTCACACCGTTCTTTACACCATTGCAGGCGAACTTTCCGGTTTGTTTCTGACACCAGGGGCTTCCTCACTGGCACGCGACTTCCCATCCCTATTCGCTTCAACTCTCAGCGCATTTTTCTGCAGGAGATGGATTGCGATAATCCTTCATTGAAGTCTGCCGTCAGTTGCTCCACAGTAGACCTTGGGTTTTGCCGCACAATCCGTTTCAGACGACGTCGGTCCCTGTCTGTGTTGATTGTTTTCGATCCACAATTATGCCTTTCGACTCGACAACTCTTGTGGATTTCGTTTCCAAGCAATGAACACCTTGGAGACCTGACCTTTTGAGATACCGATCAGCTGTACTGCCCTGGAAATCGTAGCTCCAGCTAGACGGGCTCCCACAATAACTCCTTTTTGGAACTCAGACTGGTCAGCTGTTTTCCCCCATTTTGCTCAACTTGAGCAGCTGCAGCTTGTTCCTACCCTGTAACTGCAGCTTAGAATGAGCATGTACCTCACATGATTGCATTCATTTGCATATCACAATCGTTTCTAACCTGTGACCCTGCTTTACATATCAGTACAGTAATTCATCATGGGTTTCTAATTCATTGGCCAGTGTACATATTAGACGATATCATCAACAACATTTGGCAACGAAATCAAATAAAATTATCAATGTTCAGAAGGATACGTGCAAGATGTTAAAATAACACCTTGAATGAAAGAGGCTTGCTCTAAAATAAAGTAAGACCATCTCAAAGAGGTGGCTACTTTCTGGTGTTCATCTTGTTCAGCGATGAAGAAATTCGAGATTCGAGATTTTTACCGTAAATACCTTGCTGTGCACGTTAAATGCTGTTTAGAATGCACAACCCCTGAAGTCCAATAAAAAACGCTTTAATGTTCAAGCGACTTCTTAATACGATGAAAGAAACCTAGCCCCCGGCGTCTATTTTTCAATTGAATCACTGACCGGACATTTATTAGAGACCGGCGTTTATTTTAAACGCCACATCATATGACCGGTTTGGAGGCATGTCTTTTTTAAACAGAATATGGTAGTGTGCATTAAACAGTCCTTACGAGCAGGATGCCTTGAGAACTAAGAGCTGAATAGCAAAGTGCATATTATGATATCGAAACTCAAAGCAGTGTTCTGGGAATCCCCTCAAGCCCGTGTATAAGTGAACCCCGAAAGCGGCTCGCGTGAACAGCCGCGTGTAGGAGAATCCCCGGCATTTATTAGAGACCGGCGGTTATTTAGCTATCTTAATTTTGAAACCCGGCGTTTATTAGAGACCGGCGTCAATTGGAGACTAGGCGGCTATTAGAAGATATACGGTATATCTTAGTGGTCGTGGGAGTTGCTATTCTTTATCTGCAGGCTAAGTACAAACTGTCATCACATTGATGCAGTCTTAGAATTGCATTAGAAAGCAACGCAACTAACTGAACACCTGCCTTATCAGTCTCTTAGGTTTCCAATCAAATAACGGTGGAATTGCTCTAGGTTTCCAATGATCAGAGCAAACAATGCTAGCCTGTCATATTAAACTTTGGCCCGCCACTTCTCTTAATTTTAGCTATCGTCTGACTTGAGAAAAGCGGTGCCAAGTGATTTTTTTCCATAAATAAGGAATCCTGTAACACTATAAGACACATTACGAGGTATGGCAACCGCAACAAAGAGCAGCATTAAGGGAGCTGGTGACCGAAAAACTCCTTCAAACATTCGTATTTTTCTCACCAGATGGCGATGCTAATGGCGATTGCTGAAAATGGTTGTCAGTTTTGCTTTCTGTGGTATACGAGGCATTGGAAACATCAGACTTTAGAGAAAGAAAGATGAGTATGCGTCTGCGTATAATTAAACGATTTACTAATTTTTTTAAACTCGAAATACTTTTTTAAGCCAATACCAAAAAATTGTTCTTCCAAAAAATTTGTATGCTTCTTGGAACTGGTTTTCTAGCACTATTCCGATACGAGACCAATTACAAGCCAAATTAAGTCGATAGAGCGCTCCATTTCTTTCCCAGATAATTCATATTTCTGACTCTGTCTCTTGGCCCCGTTGTTTAATTTACGGTTCGTCCTCGATAGAGCGCTCTTAAACACCTTGTTAAAGGTTATTAAGTGGAAAATTTATTCACCTAGTAGTACCCTCGATCTGATCTGTTTCGGGTTCCTAATTCCAACAGACCTCATAAACCATTGGTATTCCTGGGTGCTAGTAGAACTAACGTGATGAACTTAGTTCATCCTGCAAATAAACTAATAGATATGGTTAATAAGAAGTTTCTCCATGCGGATATTTTTCACGATAAACGTTAATCTTTTTTCGAGAATTGTAATTTTTCTATAAATAATAGGAGCCAGATACTGTGGACGGACGTTAGAAGAAACACGAGGAAACCACTATTCCACATAATAAAATATTTAATAGGATGAATGCACATTTCGGCAGCCAAGCTGCTTTCTTCAGCATGCAAGGGAAGCTTGGCTACTAAATATGCGAGGCACTGTGGTTTTAAATATTTTATGTGGAATACTGGTTTCCTCGTGTTTCTTCTAGAATTTTTCTTTTTTCCCCCCTGTTCTGTCCTGGTTCTTTTGTTTTAATATTAACAATTATATTGAATTAATTTTAGATTGATTAGACTTGTATTCCTGATTTTTCTTTGATTTTATTGTACCTCATTGTTTGAGAGATAATTCAGGAAGGATCTAGGATTTCGTTGTTAAAACAAGAGCGGAGACTGACAACGTGGATTAAATTCATAAACAGTCTTTATTCTGATAGGGATAAGCTAAGAGAGAGAGAAGCAAAATGTATGGCAAAGAGGAAGCGAAGGCAGGGTAACAGAAAAAAATGATGCGCACTCTGGCTTTGAACAAGTAAAAAACTATTACTAGAAAACAAAAAGCTCCTTGACATATCCCCGGCCTTGAAAGGATTGCCTTTCAAAACAAAAAAAAAAATTCAGTCAATAATATTCAATCGTGGACAAGTAAGGTAAATCAACAGCAAACATAAAATTGTGAATTAAACATGTCTACATACAATAAAAAAATTGAAACAGAAAGAAGCAGCAAACACAAAACATGAACAAGTCTAGGAGACAGGGAATAGGCAAATCTTGGAAAAATATATCTTCAAAACACCAGTAGCTGTTTTGAGGGTGGCGACACGTAAGATATTGTGTTTTCCAGGATGCAATAAGATGACGCTTCCAATTGAAAGGAGGAAGATTTTTTTCCTTAATCAAAACTAAGGAACCTAATTTAAGGCTGGAAGAGCTATGATGCCACTTTGTTCTTTGCTGCAGTTCACCAATATATTCAATACTCCAGCGTTTCTAGAAATGCTGGACAAGTCTCTGAACAAATTAGAAACGGGACAGTCTGAAAAGGGACAAAGCAGTGACATCTGGGTCGGAAATAAAAGTAGGGGTTGACCAATTAAGAAATGCCCTGGAGTGAGTGGTTCGAAATCCTCAGGCTCAGCGGACAAAGGAGTAAGTGGCCTGGAATTCAACACGGATTCGACTTGTGCTAATAAAGTTTAAAACTCTTCAAATGCAAGCACTTTAAAACTCTTTAAATACAAGCATTCTCCTTAAATAATGCTCGGAGGACTTCACACCCGCTTCCCATAACCCTCCAAAGTGAGGAGAACGGCTGGGAATGAAATGCCAGCAGATACCAAGATTCGAACCAGCAGCTTTGATATCCTCTTCGCTATTTTTGAGAAAGGAAACTAACTCTTTAAGGAGGTTATTAGCTCCGACAAAGTTACGATCATCTTCGGTGTACACGTGTGCTGGGCAGCCTCGGCGTGCAATAAATCTTTCAACGTCAATATAAAGGATTCAGCAGTCAAGTCCGAAACGAGCTATAGGTGAATCGCTTGCGTGGCAAAACACACAAAAAGACAAACATAGCAGTTAAAAGCTTTAACTCCGCGATCCCTCTTAGTCTTTAACATGAAGGGGCCAGCATAATCTACACCTGTCGTGAAAAAAGGAAATGTGGCTTCGACACAATGGTGGGGAAGATCACCCATAATAGGTTAGATGGTACGAGGGGATCAGAGGAAGCACCTATGCCCACCTTAACGAGGCATAGAAATGCATTATTCAGCTCTGACAGGCTTATGGGGTCATAAGAGCGAGAAACTTCCGGGCTGAGGCAATTGTTCTTGAAGCGCAGGATCCAAGCAATAATGCGCAAAAGACGTAAAGCAGAGGAGTGGGCAGCGAAAGGAAATGAGCTAGACACAGCGAGATTGGATGCCGGAATAGGACGCTTGACTTCAGGCAAAGATGTTGAATCAGGAACATCGGGACAAGGCGATGAAGAAGGCCAACATCCCTTTTCTTTGTGCAACCATTCTGGTCCACTTGACCACATAGTGGAACTCATCAATTCAGTAGGGGCAACACCTCTGGATAGAAGATCTGCAGGATTGGAATCACTGGGAACATGATGCCAGGAAGCGTGCTCAGTTAGATGCTGAATCTCAGAGATGCAGTTAGCCACGAATGTTTGGAGGCGGATTGGGTTCATCCCTAGCCAGTTGAGAGCGACTGTTGAATCAGTTCATAACACATAACGATTAAAGTCAATGTTCATTATGTTTGTAACACGGTGCACTAAACCAACAAGAGTCAAAGCTCCACAAAGCTCTAATTTCGGGATTCTGATCGTCTTTATAGGAGCCACTTTGGCTTTGGAGCAAAGTAGATTGGAAGAAATGGTACCATCACGTTGGGTAGATCGCACATATACACAAGCTCCGTAAGCTTTGGAAGAAGCATCAGAAAAGGCATGGATCTCAATGCGTGAAGGTTGATCACAAATAATTGTTCGAGGGAATTTTGTCTCATTGAAAACAGAAATGTCAACCATTTCAACCATTGCCATGCAAAGGCTGAGGAATAACATCATCTCAAGAAAGATGTTCGAGCCACAGAGATTGCAACAACATCTTGGCAGAAATAGTACAAGGGCTCAAAATTCCAAGAGAGCCATAAATCTCTGAAATGCGAGAGAGCACTGTGCGCTTAGTAACTTTCAGATAAGGAGCAGGGGTGATGGAAAATTTCAGCTCCGTCTTCATCAGGAACCCAAAGTAGACCAAGAATGTTTGTATACTCATGAGAGCCGATATCCACGATCAAAGGATGCACTTCTGCAGCAGGGGAAGTTCTTGAGAATATTCGGTTCATTAGAGACCCATTTTCTAAGATTAAAACAACCATTCTTTAGAACAGCAGACAGAGCACTGCACAGTTGGGAGCTTCAGCTTCGGTATCACAACCTGACAAAACATCGTCAACGTAAAAATACTCTTTTATAATGCGAGAGACAGCAAGCTGAGTGTTAGCACACTCATTCCCCAACTAGAACAAGCACGACTGGCAAGGAAACTTGCAGCAGTAGTGCCATAAGTAACTGTATTCAAGTTATAAACCTTGATAGGCATTGCGCGGATCAGGTCTCCAGAGAATTTGCTGTAATGACCACTGTGAGGGGTTAATCAGCACCTGTCTTTATATCTTTTCTAGGCTAAATACACTTTTCTCCGCAGAAGGATAAGAATCACTTAAAAGATCGGGAGATTGGCACAGTGGAAGTGAAACAATGAATCTTCCGTCACTGTCACGTGTAGTAGTGTTTTTGAAGATAGCCTCACATTCATCCTCTGTAGGGGAAGAGGGGAGGGGGGAATCTCTTCGATTTCCCAAAATCTTTGTAACGGTTGTTGAACGAAAGTTTGTGAGTGAAATTACACGTCGTAGTCTTTTGAGGGAGATCATAATCATAAGGACCGAAGACAATCCATCCAAAATGAGAAGCCTGCAAGGATGGACCCCTTTCACCCAAAAAGAGCCATTATCCTTGAACGACTTGTCAAAAACAGCTAATTCCTAACAAGTCAATCTGACCAGGTATGTTGAACGTTGGATCAGCCAGCATTATGTCAGGAGGAATGCTCACATGTGAGGAGTCAATACCTTACCAGGCAGAAGACCCGTGATCTGAGACAAGATCAAGCACTGCACTTTGAGACTAAAATCGCAGGAGCATGATTGCAGAAAAATCTCACACTGAGAACGAATAGTAGAAACATTACTAGTAACACCTTGTAATCTTGATAGGAGATACAGGCAGTCGAAGTCTCTTGCACAGGGACATAGTTATGAACGAGAACATGGAGGCAGAGTCCAAAAGGCTTCTAGCATGGTGTGGAAGACCTTGCGAGTCAATCACTTTGATAACCGCAGTAGATAGCAGTGCCCCTTACGCTAGCGGGGTTATAGAGGAGAGAGACAGGCGTGCATCGTCATCATGGGAAGGGTGGTCGTTGCGAGGTTTATCAGAGTTCTGATGGAGAAGTGTATGGTGTCTCGCACGACAGACGTTAGAATTGTGCTTAGATTTACAATTTTTGGAAAGATGGTCTTTAGCAAGGCAGTTAAAACGCAGGCTTTCCTTTTTTACTTTAGTAGCACGATCAACCGTGGACAGCTTCTTAAAGGTAGGGCATGAATACAGGGGATAATCACTTTCAAAACCACACATTGGACAGTTTGGCATTTCTCTGCTCCAGGGTTTCTAACAGAGAGAAACGAAGCTCTAAAAATTTTAGCAAATCTTCGCACGTAGAAGGAGTTGAAGAGGTGGATTTCTCCTCGAATTCTGTCTGTGTGGCTGGATCCAATTTAGAACTTAAAAGATGTACAAATAGAGCATCTCGTTGAAGTTCTTTTTCAAGCAAAGAATCAAGAGAGCGTAAATCCTTGCGAGTATTCTGTCAATCAAGATTCTTAGAGCATTTGAAGACTCTTTGGTGAGTGTCTCAGAGGTGAACAAGGACTTAATGTGATTATGTACCAGAATCTTTTTGTTATTATATCTATCATTGAGTGTACCCCAAGCAATGGAGTAATTAGCAATAGTGAGTGACAGATTCTTGATGCATTCAGCAGCTTTGCCTGTGAGGGCAGAACAAAGATAGTGAAACTTCTGAACTGGACTGAGTGATTCACTCTCTTGTATTAAGCTTAGAAACAGATCATGGAAATTAAGCCATTCAGAAAAATGTCCGTTGAATTGAGGCCAACTAATCAATGGCAATTTAATAGAACTGACAGTCGATGAATGATGGCTTGGAATAGAAAGAACTGGAGGACTTTCTTTGTTAGAAAAAGAGATGTTAGGCACTCTAGGAACATTCGATTCTAAAAGAAGATTAGCGGATGCGAGTAATTGAAAATAACGGGATTCGTAATCTGCAATTTGTTCCTCACCGTCCACGTCATCAGTGTGGGTGTCAATTTCTAACTGCACTTCTGTGAACGATGTAAGCAAAGTCTTAACATGGAACAATCTGTCTCTTAAATGAGAGGAAACAATTGTAGGAAGTTGAGCAGGAGGGAGATGATCAGTTTGAACAGTACACAAATAACTATCAAAGAGAGTTAGCTGAGATTTAATAGCTGCACGTTTCTTCTTTAGATCCATTGTCGGAAAGAACACAATCACAAACCAGAGTAAAAGAACGCAATTAAATCGAAAGTTCACAAAAAATGGCGGCTTGAAGTTTCCGTGCACGCATTTTTGACGCATTTAAAACTGCGTCTCGACGCAGAAAGCAAATGTGCATCTGGACGCATCTAGACGCACATTGCAACAGCTCTTGACGCATTTAATTCGAACGCAAGTATCAGTTTCCATGCATGCATGAAGTCTACGCAGAAAGTTCATCTGCGCATGCGTCATGAGTTTATGTTTTGCAATTTTTCTCGTTAGAGGGAGAAGCTTCTCTCTAACCATCATGCCACCACCTTGGTGTTTTTCGGATTTCTTAAAATATCATTATTAATTTCTGGTGTCCGAGCACAGATTCCATCAAATGAAGAAAAGGAATTGATGGAAGGATTCCCCTGTTTTCTTACCGTAGCATGTACAGCATTATCTGTACATGCAAACCTAAATAAAAGAAAACATCGGTACTGGGTTCTAATAAAAATATTTTTATATCTAAATTTCAATTCATTTGTTTTTTCCAATATATCTTTACACTTTTAATTCATCTTTACACAAATGTAAATAGTATAGTAGAAATATTGGCAATTTCATTTATTTTATTTTCACGTCATTTCGGTAATTCTTTGGTCATTTTATATCGTTATTGTCTTTTATGTTTACATTGTTTTCATTTCATTTTAAATAAAATAACTGATTACAACATTATTTTAAAAGGTACACTCTTGAAAATTTATATTTTGCAATAGCGTATCTAGGAAATACACGCGACCTTTCGCGTTCGTTTAGAGGGCGCGCCTGCTGGAAGGTTAACAAAGCAAGTGCGCTTGCGCAAAACAATCATGTGATCTAGAAAGATTTGAGACGCATTTACAAGTGCGTCAAGAAGTAGAAAGCCTATCTACTTCACTTTTCTGCGTCCAGACGCATGAACTCCAGACGCACATCAACCAAGATTCGGAGACGCAGATATCTGTTTCCATGATACGTGCGTCAAGACGCACCAATTTATGCGTCTAGACGCAGAGACGCAGTTAAAATCGTATGTATGGAAACTAAGCTTTAAACAAAGAGAAGTTATGATCAGCAACACAGATGGTGGAAAGGGCAAACAGGAACGCCGAGAAACAAAAAGTCTACTTACAGGTTTGCTGAACAAACACGACCTGCGGATGACTGCTGGAGTTGCAAAACAGACTAGAATGAAGATTAGGTACTACAGACGCTGACAAACAACACGAATTCTCGGAGAAACGCTTGAGTTCGGCTCTGGAAACAATGACAGTTACGTACGCACGTGGCCAGTAGCTTAACGAAGAAGGAGAGGAAAAAAAAAACAAAGTCCTTGCAAATCCTCTGCCGATAGCTCGACTTATATCCGGCTCGAAGGACCAAATATTTGAGAAATAAATTCAGGAAGGATCTTGAATTTCGTTGTTAAAACAAGAACGGAAACTGACAACGTGGAATAAATTCATAAACAGTCTTTATTCTGATAGGCATAAGCTAAGAGAGAGAAAAGCAAATTGTATGGCAAAGAGGAAGGCAAGGCAGGGTAACAAAAAAAACAAAAAAAAAACAAATGATGTGCACTCTGGCATTGAACAACTAAAAAACAATGACTAGAAAACAAAAAGCTCCGTAACATTCATTAACCCCATTTTTTGGGTTCCGGCCTGTTGGGGGACTACATGGGGTTTTCCTTCCGGTATGTTTTTGACGTTGGATTTTTCCCTGCTGTTGATACATTACTATTATTATTATTATTATTATTATTATTATTATTATTATTATTATTATTGAATTATCATTATGAATGTAATGCTAATTACCATCACGAATGCTCATTGTCTAAAACTACTTGGAAGGCAATGTCTCAAGAAAAACGCCGGGCTTGGTGATGCAAAAAATGCAAATTAGGAAATAAATCACGAAGCCAGGAAAAAATCATAAAGAATGACTCCACAAGATATTCAACAGATGGTGATTTCTTGACTACTAGTGATACCCACTTAATAAATAATAATGATCTAATATTAAACATCCCAATGGTTTTAAAGGAATTACTACCAAAAGTGGATTTAATATTACCAGTACAAAATAATATGAAAACAGAACTGGAAGCCATAAAGACAGCAATTGAAAAGGCCGCAGATAAGTATGACAATCTATTCCAAGAGCTACAAGACCAAAAAAAAAAAAAAGAAATGCTGAAATAGAAATTAAATTTAAAGAATTAGAAAGTAAGTATGAAGCACTAGAGTTAATTGTTAATGATTGTGTTTTGAAATTAAATGAAACTAAATAATAGTACGTTTTAAAAAAATAAGATATGCTAATTTATTTCTACAAGGAAGAAAACACCTACGAGATTTGGCACGTACCACTCATGAGTTCCGAGGGGTTTATATAAATCAAAATTTGACGGATTTTAATAGATCCTTGCTATGGGTGACAAAACAAGCTGCTCGGGATAAGCACTGGAAATATGTTTGGATAAACAACGGAAGAATGTTTGTATGGAAAATGGATCATAATAAATCATTCAGAATTGCATCGGAGCGTGACATAGCAACGATACTAGTACAATGATGGTCCAAGGTATTTTCGTAAACATACGAAATATCACCAAATATTGGGACGATTTTCAAATCTTCCTATCTACGCAAAATAATTATGATCTAATAGTTCTTTTGGAAGTGAATCTTAAACAAAGTGAAGCACATTTACTACAATTGGAGGGATATTATTGCGTCACAGAGTTACGATCAATAAGAAAAGGAGATGGTATTGTAATCTTTTACAAAAATGAGTGAGGTTTGATTTAGAAAATATACATTTATTGGAAGAATGCGAATTTATATCCGGAAAAGTGTACATGAATACCAAAGATAACTGCAATCTAAATAAAAATTATTGGAGATTAATCTGCATTTACCGGCCTCCAGATAAGAGCAAAAAAAAGTTCCTGGATTCCCTGGACAAGCTTGTACAGGGAATCAACAAAAGTGATAAGATTATGATACTGGGAGATATGACCCTGAATGTGGACGATGAATCAAACATATATGTTGGGCAATTTTTAAGCATGTTGGCTGACGCAGGACTATGTTAGCTGATCGACCATCCAACTAGAATCGAAAAATACGGAGATCGTATTACAGCAACCACAATTGATCATCTATGTACAAGGACTTACGATTGGATATGTCGTGCAAAAGTCCTTGATTATAAACTGATCATAACATTATCACTTTTCAGTTTTCTGATTCATCTTTGGTTGTGTGTAAGCCTAAAATTCCCATAGACTCTTATATCGATTCCTTCTTAGTAAATAAATTACTACAGCAAACAAATTGGAACTTAATATTAGAAAAGGATAACCCAGAAGAAATTTACAAACTCTTAACTGACAATTTTAAGAAAATTTACAAAGTATCAAAAAGAAAAATGGTTTACACGAAAACAAAAAAACAACCATGGATGACAGATGAAATGCTTTTTTGGATTGAAAAAAAACGCAGAATGTGGTTATTATGCATAAAAAATAAATATAATCTACAGCTTATGAATGAATATAGAAATTTAAATAATTTTGTGAACTCACAGTTAAGAAATTTAAAAAGAATTTATTTTTACAAAAAATTTAGTGAGAGCAAGAAAAATAGTAAAGAAACTTGGGACTTGATTAATGATCTGATGGGGAAACCCAAAAAAGAGAACAGCAATAATGAATTTTTGAAAAACAATATAGATAATTTTAACAATTTAATAGTTAAGCAAATCAAGCAACTAAGCATAAACAATAACAAGCAATATAGAATTAATAACACCTTCCAATGCACCTGCAATTCTATTATGACTTTGGATGTTGAGATAGAAGAAATTGTAAAAATAATTAGGAGTTTAAGTAAAAATAAGGGACCTGGACCCGATGACATCCGACCCAATTGATATTATCAATAATGTTCGGACCTTAGCCAAACCCCTTACACATTTATATAATAGAATTTTACAAACTGGGATAATACCCTCTAATATGAAAAAACTAAAAATCAGGCCAATATACAAAAAGGGTGATAAAAATAATATTGAAAATTATAGACCGATAGCTATTGCTTCTGTAATTAAAAAAAATTTCGAAACTTGGATTAAGAATAATATTGAAAATTTTGTGAACAAATATAAGATCTTGGATATCGGGAAAAGCAATCTACCCAAACATTACTATTAAATATGGTGGATGAATTGAATCACGCATTTCATGAGGGATTGAACGCCGCGGTTGTGTTTTTTGACTTGAATAAGGCTTATGACTTAATCGATCTAAATATATTAAATTGCAAGTTGGAGGGCTATGGTATTAGAGGCAGGATCCTTAACACAATCAAAAATCTGCTAACAGAAAGAATACAGATTGCTCAAGTCGATGAAATAAAAAGTGCAGAAGTCTATATCAATAACAGAATCCCTCAAGGGTCCGTCCTGAGCCCGTTGCTCTTTAATTTGTTTCTAAACGATCTACCCACGCATGTAAACCACTGTAGAGTATTCATTTATGCGGACGACATTATTAATTAAACAGGCGAACAAAAAATAACTTTTTAAAAACTTTTTTGACGTTAAGAGCTGATTCTTATTCTTTTTTTGTGCTGAATCCTTCTGAATTTAGTTTTTTTTACTATCATCCAAAGATTTCTTGTTTTCAATGAAACATTTTAAATTATTTCTGAGTTCGGGATTGATAAATTTTCTTGCCCAAAAATATGGATACTTTAACATTGTAGCCACTTCTCTTCACACCCATTTTTACTTTAATATCTACTTGCATAACTTGGAAACGTAACACGAAAAAAAAAATTTAAAAGCAGATTCGGATTGAGCACACAGAAAAACCACAAGGATAAGGAAAATTCATTCTAAAAGTTTTTTCATCGTTGGCCGGTGTTATTTTAAAAATATAAAAATGTAATAAATTATCAACAGACGCGTATTTTGTAAATGATAACGTAGAATTCAATTTAATGAGGTTAAGCATGTCTTCAATGTAATACTTTTATGTTAGCGAAAGAATATCATCGACTTATCTTAAGTTATGATGTTAAATCTCAACTAAGTGTTATAAATGATTTAGCTTTCGTTTTTTATTTTCGCGTTGTTCAATTTATTGTGATTAATCGCTCGATTTTTTAACTGATTAAAACTGTCATGATAAAAAAGTTATATGACTTCGGATTTCCATCTCAGGATATTATCTTTACTTTTTGATAAGCTGCTTTCTAAATATTCATTTGATGAACATCATTTGAATTTTAGACATCAAACAATGGCAGAAGAGAAGGTTTATGTTTCTGAGGCTGATTTGCCCGCGAATAAATCTTTGCCGCCAGACAGCACCGATGCCGCAATGGTACGCAATGACAATCCATCGAATTATACAGAAAAATGTATTTCTTACAATAAATGGCAGACCATATTATTTCTCCTCACGGCCATCTTCTATATACTGGACATTATCTTAGACGCTAAACTGGCCTGGTTCTACTATTCCAAGGGCTATCTGGAATATTTTGTTTTAACAGTGTGCTTTACAGTGATACCGTCGGTCATCATTTCCTTCATCAGTTTTGTATGGTAGGTAAGCTCAATCATATTCTATCTATATGTTTAAGTTCCAAGGGTTCGACAGTTCGTTGGAGAAAACTACTGTATCTCTAAACTTCATTTTGGTCTTCAATGAAATATTTTTGGTCTTTATATTTGTCGAAGTTAGTTTTTGTGTTCATAATTACTATTAATTAGCGGTAATTTACAATTAAAAATTGTTTTAAGCGTATGCATAGTGATTTCATAAAAACTGTCTTTACGTACAGTCAACCAAAGGAAATAATCCACACGAGTTTAATACTTAATATTACATTTAATGCTAATGTGTTGTTTTAGTAGCTTTTTTAATTATAAATTATTTAAATTTAATAATCTTAATAATGTTAACTCTAAACGTAATATTAAATTATTAATAATAAATTAATATTGAAACAGTAAAACTTAAGAGTAAAATTCAAGTGTGGATTATTTCCCTTTGATGACTGTACATCCGCAAAAAATTTGCTTCCGTGCAACGTTCTCTGCTTTTAAGCTGATCTATTATTCTATTTGTTGCTTTGATGATTTTTATTTATTTATTTTTTAATTAAAGAGATGGAGATTAATAGTAAGATAGGTTGTTTACTGTCAAATTTTGACGGGATCCATCTAGTTTCCTATTAAAGTTCATATTATTATCATTATTTTAATTGAGTTCACCATTGAACAATAATATAACAGTCAATACATTTAAAAAAGAATATACAAATTATAATTAACATATCTTGATCAAAAGGCTACAGATACTATTGTTTCTTGGTATGATAGGTATTTGACGGATAACCGCAATGACGACAAGATGAGAATTTCAGAGAATGACAAGAAAGAATGGCTTTATATTTCCATTTTTCATATTATGCAAGTTGGTCCTGTAATAAGGTAAATCTGCCAATGATTCCTAATGGAAGTAAAACTTTTACAGAATAATAGAACTACAAAAATAAAACTACTGGGTGGTCCATAAATAATGTGCTATTTTAAAACTCCATATTTCAGTGAAATTATACGTAAGATATGAAGTTAAGTAACATATGTTTACATAATCTATATAATTCGCTGTCCTTGAAAAAAGTATCTCGAGAGTTTTAAAGATAATCGCTCATTATTTATGACCACCCTGTGTACATGTATAAGAATAAAATGCATTGTAAGCTAGAACTGATTAGCAAATATATCACACAAGTATTCGATACGCAACTGATTTCATGTGGCCCCAAAAAAGAAATCATTGCCAAAGAACTGCAACCTGTTTGTGTTGTGCAATCATTTGCATGCTTAATCACTTGTCATTTGCTCCCCCAGTAACTTGACAATGGTCGAGTAGAGGGTGTTTCAAATAGAGTGTTACAGTGGAATATCTGGAAAAATACACATCAGATTCGCAAAAACAAAAAACACGCGTTTATTATTTTTCAAAAAACTATCCAATGATAAAAAACTCTATTCCCCATCTCCATCCCCTGGGGTAGGGGAGGGGGTAACTATTGAAATCTTAAATAGGAGCCCCTATTTTTAATGATATTTTCAGATTGTACAGAACATTTGAGAAATGATTTATTCTTGGTGTTTTTCTTCAATTGATCCAACCGTTTAGGAGATAGAGGCACTGAAATTGTGGAACTTTTAGGTTTTGAACACAATTTTATCGATGAAGGCAAAGAGATAGATAAGAGGGTGAGTCTTAGAGATTCCTAATATACGTTTTGATGGTCTTTGAGAATCTGAACTCCGAATTTCTAAAATCCAAAATTTTTTAGTACATAAGCAGAGTCTGTGCGAAAAAGATATTTAGATATTTTAAATTCTGACTTTGGATTTTTAAGACCATAAAAAGTAGAACAGGAATATCTCTAAGACTCACCCTCTAACTCTTTGTCTTCATCGATAAAATTGGGTTCAAAACTTTAAAAGAGTTCCACACTTTCAGTGCCTCTATCTCCTAAACGTTGGATCAATTGAGAAAACACCAAGAATAAAACATTTTTCAAATAATGTGTACAATCTGAAAATACCATTATAAATAGGGGATGAAGGGTCGAGTATGGTATCAGTGGATAGCTTTTTGAAAAATATTAAACACGTGTTTCTTCATTTTTTTTATCCGATATGTATTTCTCCAGATATTTTACTGTTACACTTTATTTGAAACACCATGTACAATGGAATAACGAAAAGCACAGACAATAATGTTATTAGCAGTGCATTCCTGTTAAACTAAACTTATTAAAATATTCTAAGAAAGATTTATGCTAGTCTTCAAATTAATTTCACAAAATCTAGCTTCGCTCAATAATTACATGAAATTCTGAATAAAAATATCGGAAGTTAGTCTAGAAATAAATATTGCTATAACGGAAAAATATACAATTACACAACAACACAATGAACAGTATATTTTCACTCATTATGTTGTTCTTTTGTTTTCTAAGGTAATGCAAACGACAATAGGGGATTTGCACATTAGCTTCTGATATCATCTGTGAATAACCCGCGCGCTAAGGTTTCTGGGAGGAAAAATTCTACCTGAGAATAACCTGTAGTGTACTAGTTGCTATAATAACACAGTCAGGTATAAAAACAAAGCCTCTGTTCACTATTTTTTCACTATACAAGGATCCAGAAACATGTGGAAAATGTTTAAATGGTAACATTATCACTTAATAGAGCGTCGATACATGCTTCATGAATACTGTCAAAAATATTGCAAATGCTCATCATTAAGTTCCAACACTTGTGTTTTGCAAAATACAATATAAGTTATTATTAAAAAAAAATAAACGCCTGAATAACATAGTTTCAAACTTTTCAACTTTTTCCTGGCTACTATTCTAACTTTTTCATTCATGAAACTAGCAAAAATTTTAATTAAATATTACAGGAACCACTGAGCAGAAATTCGGCTTATTTTTGGAAAATCTCAAAGATAAACTCACCATTTCAGGAATGGATAATTTTTTGGCACCATGTTATGTAGAAATAAATGAGTGATACATAGTTTTGAATTTACTTTTTATCGAATTGCTTGTTTCCCACAGTCTTCATTACACTTCATTAACTTCATTACACTTCAACCAACGACTTCAACTTCATGAACTTTACACGTCGTAAACGGCTTATCTATTATAAAATTCTTCCTAGGACCACGCCTTGAACAGTGCTTTAGTCTTTCTTCGAATTTTAAATCTCAGATTAAAAAATGTCGAGTCGCCGAGTGTACCATTTCCAATCCCGTAATCCCTCATTTAACATCCATAAATGAATTCAGAAGACAGTGTGCAAATCCTGAAACATGAAACTGAATTTTTTGCGAAGTCATATCGAATTTATAAATTGTCTGCTCATCCGTCGTTTGCATATGTGCATCGTCTGATATATTTACGGAAGAGTCAGTTTTTGCTCACTGTACTGCATGACTTTGGATATAGCCACGCCTAATATCGGAGTGCTCCATGAAAGGAGGAGCCCTGCATAAGCTTCTAAATGTTGAGGCTTGAAGCCAAATTCTTAGGTTCACCCAGGATTTGTTATGAACAGTTTCCCCACAGATCCTGTAATAAGTAATCTGTGGGTTTTCTTAAGTATGGATATCATTTTAAAAACAGATTTTTATCGTTATATTTTAATTTTTTCCTTTTTTATCATTTCTATTATTTTACAAACTTTTAATACATCTGGGACGCCAGAAATTGTGGACAATAGTTCACTGAAAAAATAAACAGAAGAAAGAAAACTCAAATCCACAAAAAGAGTTTAATACAAATGAATTGTACAGGATGTCCGGAAATAAATGGTAAATATTCATACACGTGAGAGAATGGTATAAAGAAGCATTTTAATTCCTATGAACATGTGTCGCAAGCCAACCCCCACAGAGATACAGGGGGATTAAAGTATGTTGCACTTGCTCTCTGTCTCTCTTCTCTCGAGTCCCGCCTTTTATTTCCCTTTGGCGGATTCTGGGCCGATTCTGCGCATAGAATCCATCAATGGTCTTTCTTCTCCTGCTTCTTTCTCTTTCTGGCATTCACGTACGACAACACCTTAACGCGACATACGGCCATCGGTGGATTGGACGTGGGGGACCAATCGCCTGGCCACCACGGTCATCTGACCTATCCCCATCGGACTTTTTTTTGTGTGGGGCTACATGAAGTCACTGGTGTACGAAACACCTGTTCCATCCGTTGATGATCTGGTCGCTCGCATTGCTGTGGCAGGTGAAACAATCCGCGAACAACCGAATGTACTATGTCATGCACGGTAGTCGCTACTACGGCGCTGTAACCTGTGCGTGCAAACACATGTCCGGACATTTGAATACCTGCTGTGAGTCTTGATACATAATGGACATTTGTGTGACGTCTGTTGTGTTCACATTTGTTTTTACCCACAGCTTGGATATACGCCTTGATGTGCATTGCTCATAGTCTACGTCAAGATGTTACCTTAAGAGCCTACAGCGTTTGTAGGGTGTCTTATTTGTTTATTTCTACGTAGTTTAATGTTATGTGATGTGACTTGATTTTATTCCATTACATCAACACCTTCGAACAGGTCTGTAGGCTCCAATGTGGGCTGCACCACATTGCCTAGTCGCTCGCGGGACGGCAACAATCAGGCAGTGCAACATACTTTAATCCCCCTGTATCTCTGCGACACCATGTTCATAGGAATAAAAATGCTTCTTTATACATGATCTCTCACGTGTAAGAATATTTACCATTTATTTCCGGGCACCCTGTATATACTGTACATTTTGCTGATTACGTCAGCTTCTTCAGCAAGACATTTGGACAATCAGTTGTTTGAGAGTCCTCGTGTCTCTTTCAGAACTGTAATGTACAAACTTCTTTCAGAAAATAAATATTTACAGTATTTATTTTGTTGTCAAACCTAAACAGTGAAAAGATTCGAGTAAAAATAACAAAACTTGTTTCTATATAAAAATATTCAAATTTATCTTTATTTAAGAAATTTTCGGTCAGTGTTGTATTATTTTACAAAAGCTTTTAAAAGACTTATTACTATAAATAGTCATAGCAATTTGCTATTTTTTTAAACTATGGTAACATTTGAGATTTTTATTTATTAGTTTTTATTAAAAACAAGTTGAAGATATCGATATATTTTAATAAGTTTATTTATTTATTTATTAATACATCAAAAAAGAGAAGATGAACCCTCTGTTGCCAGTGTGGTCGAAAGACCGATAAATAGGCCACAGGGGGTCATCAGACAAAGTAAACAAAAGAGACGATGGATTCCACTATTTCCACAAAGAATCTTCATCAGACAAAGTAAACGATGGATTCTTTGTGGAAATAGTGGAATCCATCGTCTCCTTTGCATCAAAGTATCCACAGATTGTACAGGTCAGTCTTGTTCTTATGTATATTGTTTATGTTATAAGTACTCTGTTAAAGTAAACAAGACAAAATATAAAACATCAAAAATTATTAACGACAAAAATTAAACCGTAGAATAATAAAGTATTAACAAACGAAAAATAAAACGTCAGTCATGGTTCGATTATGAACGTAAACAAAATTATAGGATATATGAAAAGGCCATCAATAGATGGACCTGGGATAAAAATACCAGTCAAATGATAAATGATCAACAGTTCCACTCAGCCATTAGTACGTTCCTATATTTAACATGGAATAAAGGGCAAACATTAAGTTCTGTTTTAAACTTGGAAAAATGGCTACGGAAACTTACAAGTTGATAAAGCAAATGTATGATGGTGATGCACTAACTCGTGCATGTGGTTTTGAATGGTTTGCTAGATTTCGTGATGGCCGGGAAGAGCTGAAAAACGACGAGCACACGGGACCTCCGAAGATTATTCGATCACAGGAAACGCTCGAGAAAGAAAGAGAACTTTTGTTAAGTGATCGGCGAATGAGCATGAAAATGATGAAAGAAATCTTAAACATTAACGAAAAAGAATTCGCCTAATATTGACAGAAGATTTGGGCAAAAGGAAACTGTGTGCGACATTTCTAAACAGATGAGCAAGGAAAAGGAAAAAAAAAACTGTTTCAGAAGGGATTCAGGATTGATCTCGGCCGCAGATGGCAACTGGAACTTTCTGGATTTAATTGTGACAGGGGATGAAACCTTGTGCTATCAATATGACCCGAAACAAAACGACAGAGCATGGAATGTGGTTCTCAACATCCCCGCGAAAACAAAAATTCCTGTTTAAAAAGAACAAAAGTAATGCTCATTATTTTCTTTGATAGCACTGGCACTATCCATAAGGACTTTGTTCCTAGAGACAAACAGTGAACAAACAGACAACCATGATGGTTCATTGGAACTTTCAATGCTAAAATATGGCATGTAATATATCAAACGACTTGGAATAAGGTGTCATGAATGAATATAACATAAAATTAATGATAGTCCAAATTGGTTTCAAGGAACCTGGTTTAGTGGAACCATTATGGTTCATTGGAACTTTCAATGCTAAAATATGGCATGTAATATATCAAACGATTTGGAATGATGTGTCATGTATGAATATAATGTAAAATTATCCATAGTCGAAATTGTTGTCACGGAATCTAGTTTAGTGGAACCATTATGGTTTCTATTGGTTATTGTTCACTATATATACCTTGCTAATTCAATAAACAAGTCAGTTCTCTCAAGAATCTCTTGAGGTTCTCCTTGTCTGCTGAAGATGAAAGCAAAGCTTTCGAAAGACGTTTACAGGTTGTATTGTTTCTTTCATTCTTTTTGTTTTATTTCTTGTTTAACGCCTGTTTTACTTGTGGTTAAAGAGTGTTGTGCTTTTAATCTGTTCATTAGTACGATCCACATAAATACTTATTTTGTTTTAGTCATGGCCACTCAGGTTTTTTCGGGTAATAGTGAACAAAACTCTTTTTTTTTAGGTTAAAATTTAGAATTTGCTCACTTAAATTGAACATTTGGTTCCTAAATTCGTGCAAAAGAAATAATGTGTTCCCTAAATTTATCGAAGGTATTAAATTCAAGAAAGTAAAGATCCCAGCCTCAAAAATATATTACCAATGGTCAAACAGAAAAGGTTGAACATGGAAATAGGATTTCTAAACTACAAACTTACTATTACAGCGGTTAAGGCTCATGCGTTGCATTTAAAACTAAGCAATCAGATGACCAAAAAGGATTGAGACAAATTTCTCTTAAAAATTTATTTTGTAAATGGGCAAAAAATCAATCGAAAAACTACAAAACTAACAAAAAAAATGGAAGTCATCATAAAGCATCATAAACCACTTATTAACAAAGAGGTTAACAGGGATAATGTAATTAACCAAACAGATTTAACATTCCAGGACTCGGAACTAGATTTTCTATCGAAGGGTCTAAAATTCGCTATAAACAACAAAAGTCTGGACATTCAACAACTAGTTTGTAATATTGAAGGGGGAATAAAGTACTTACCCAACGCCCATAAAAATACTATAAGAGAACAATGTAAAAAAGTATTAGCTAAAAATTGGAACAATTTCGAACTAAGGATTAATGAAATGAAGTCTAGAGAAATTATTAAGTCTTTGAACGTCAAAGATTGCCTTTATCTTAAAAGTGATAAAGGTAATAATACTGTTATTTTAAGTAAAGACGATTATTATACCAGGGTTGACAACTTAGTTGCAGAAGGTCCTTTTGAAGTTTTACAGAAATTCTCCTTATCTAAATTAATTACAGAAGTTAAAGAGGTGGTTAAAAACAGTCCTAATCTAATTCCTTCCAACATCGCCAAAGGCTTAATTATTAGTAATCCGGTTGTGCCAAGATTGTACGCCTTGCCCAAGACTCACAAACCTGGCAACAAGATGAGACCAATCGTCTCAAACATCGATTGTCCGACGTACCGGGTCTCTAAGTTTGTAGCCCAATTTCTAAAAACTTTGAAATTATCAGAATTCGATAGTTCAGTTACCAATAGTTTAGATTTAATTAGTAAAATTAAACGTAAGGTCTTAAAAGAAGGGGAAATACTTGTGTCATTCGACATTATCTCTTTATTCCCCAGTATCCCAATTCCAGAAACCATTAAATTTCTGAAAAAGATTTTGCAGAAGAATCAGATTCCCAAAAATATTAGAAAGGAATGTAAAAATTTAGTTAATTTATGCGTTAATAACAACATCTTTAGTTACAAAGACAAAGTTTATAAAATGGTTGGGGGCACTCCGGTGGGATCTTGTTTAAGCCCTATTTTGGCAGAAATTTTCCTTAAAAGTTTTGAGGACATTTTAAAATCTTCTGATTTCTACTTTCCGGACACTTGGTACAGGTATGTAGATGATGTATTCACGATTTTTGATACCACCAAATGTGACATTGGTTCGTTTGTCCAACACATCAATGGTTTCTTTCCGTCAGTACAATTCACGGTCGAGACTGAAAACAATCAGTGCCTTCCGTTCTTAGACATTAAGATTTCTAGATTTAAAGAGTCGCTATCATTTGATGTGTATAGAAAACCTACAAACAGTTTAAACTACATACCTAATGATTCCAGTCATCCCTGGAACCAAAAACTTTCAGCTTTCATCTATATGATAGATAGAGCATTGAATATTCCATTGAGCCCGTCCAAATTTAAAAAAGAAATAGCCATTATTCAAAACGCGGCCAACAAAAACGGGTATAGGTCCAAGCTTATTTTGGATTTAGTTAGAAGAAGAAGGTTTAAAAAGTTCTTAGCAGGAATCACTACTTTTAAAAGGAACATAAATAACCGGAAAATCATTTCCTTGCCCTACAACAAGGCTCTTATAAGCGGAATAAGCTCGATACTTAAGCCCTTTAATGTCTCTCTCGCTTTCAGCAATCCAGGTCAAATGAAGCAACTGCTGGGCAATCCTAAGGACCAGATCCCATCACTACAAAAATCAGGCATCTATCAGGCTCAATGTAACCAATGCCCTATGATGTACAAAGGGCAGATGTTCCGAAGCATAGAAACAAGATTTAAGGAGCATTTGAACCACACAAGATTTGGCAGAAGCAACCAGTCAGCCATCGCGAAGCATTCCCTGGATACGGGCCACGAATTCCATATGAATAGTGTGAAATTAATAAAATCGGTCAATAAAAAATACTTGTTAGATTCTTACGAAAGCTTAGCTATAAATAAAACGGATAAGCAGTTACTGTTAAATTCGGACAGGGACCCCATTGGTGAATCTAGTTTGATCCAATGGGTGGCCCAGTTACCAAAACGTTGATCACGTTTTCGGGGTTTTTTTTGTTTCTATTGGTTATTGTTCACTATATATACCTTGCTAATTCAATAAACTTATGCGTTGAATAAGGCCAGGAGAGCCAAGTTTAGCTTGATTGCTCTGCTGGGCCGGAATAGTGCTCTAAACATTGATAATAAACTCCTACTCTATAAGGTCATTGTTCGGACCATCTTGACGTATGGTATGCCCGTCTGGGCCACAATGTGTAAGTCTAGAAAGAACTGCAAACGTTCCAAAACGTTACCCTTAGGACTATTGCGCAAAAAGATCGGAGAATTGTTCGCAATTTCTCCATTTATAATGACTTCAACATGACTCATATTGGCAAATACGTTCAAGGGCTCATGAAATCCATGCTACCCAATATAGAGAATCATAGCAACGAGCTAGTCTCGGGCATTTTAAATCATCCTATACATAGAAAGAGATATCGTGATCCAAGGCTTATACTTGATATTAATTTTGAAGACATTGATAATGTCATATTTCCAGATTACTGGACTTCATAGGTCGTGTTTTATCTAATACCAGTGGTCTGCTTCTAGTCTAGACAGTCGTCAATCAAATTTTCCTCCACCAAGAGGAGGCAATTTTCTTTCATACTTTGGATGACCTTTGTGGGTACATCAGGCTTCTTTTCTAGTTCAGTGTATTTCCCTTGGAATATGATTATGAAGGGTGAGATTATGGAAGCTATGCTTCAAGTTCCACACGAATACCGATACACTACACTGTTCGATTGTCGATTGTCGAATAAACAAGTCAGTTCTCTCAAGAATCTCTTGAGGTTCTCCTTGTCTGCTGAAGATAAAAGCAAAGCTTTCGAAAGACGTTTACAGGTTGTATTGTTTCTTCCATTCTTTTTGTTTTATTTCTTTTTTAACGCCTTTTCTAGTTGTGGTTAAAGAGTGTTGTGCTTTTAATCTGTTCATTAGTACGATCCACATAAATACTTATTTTGTTTTAATGATCTCCTTCTTTTGTAGGTATATAAGAATCATAAAATTTGGCCATTTGTCATTATCGAGCGAAGAAAATGCCAGAAAATCTAATTACTTGAAAAAAATGATTCACGAAATGAACGACGTGTCCATCCTTCGCCTGATCGAAGCATTCACGGAATCCATTTCTCAACTAGTGTTGCAATTGTATATTTTCGCCAGGCATTCGCAAATAATTCGATGGAACTTCAATACCGGTAAAAATTAGTATAACAAGCTAAATTAGTAAAAGTTTATAATTAAATTACAACCATCTTCATGTCCAGAAATTTATGACATGCACCCGTAGAACCAAAAAGGGAAACTTCTAATCCACAAGGAGAATTGAAATACCGGATACGTATTTCGGGTACCAGGTACCCATCTCGTATCCGATATTCTTCTTATGGATTAGAGGTTTCCCTTTTTGGTTGTTCCATTCCACAGGTTTGCTGAATTTTTGTCCCGTAGAGGCAGAAAATTGTGGAGCCCCTATTCAATAATATCAGGACACTGTTTGAAAAGATTCTCATAGAAGTAGATTAACCCAGTCCAATCACCTGGCACAATTAAAGCCCAATGAAGTTTCCATTGAGGGGAATAACATCATATACTCTTCGTGGCATTGAAAAAAAAAAGTTCTGAAGATAATCAGGATCCAGATTGTATCTCGCATTGTATAGCGGTTCGCAAGTCAGACACTGACTGGAATTAACGTCCATCACGATAAACTTCTCTTGATAGTACACCTCATAAATTTTCAACGGGTTTTAAGTCTGGACTGCGAGCAGGCCATTTCATAACAAGTGATATAATTGCTATTAAACCGTTCTTTGCTACTCCTGTTGGTAAATCTAGTTCGGGCTGCACAATCTGGGACCTGCCTCCAAGAGATGATCGTGTAATAGTTCTTGATACTTCTTGGAATCCATTCTACAGTCTACATAGAAGTACCAATAAATCTAAAATTTCCCCAAACGATTATTGAACCTCCCCCCAACTGTCGTTTAGAGAGCACTTGATCTTCTTTGCAGAGGTCGTGCCTATAATACGCCCATCCATCGGGGCCATCAAGATTAAACTTCTTTTCATCTGAAAAGAACACTTCGATCCATTTGTCACTCCATGCCATGTGTTCTCTGGCCCAGGACATTCTGTCATGTTTGTGTTTAAGTGGCGGGATTCTTACAAGACGCTTGTATCTTAGATTTCCTGATGATGCAAGAAAACGCCACACATTTGTCTGAGCATTAGACTGAAGTCCCAGTTCGCTGCAAGGCCCGTACGGAGGTATGCTTCTGAGAGGCTACTCTCCGAATGCGACGATGGTCTCGTTCGTTGAGTTTTGATTTGGATCCTGGTGTTTTTTAGTGCATTCGACATCTTTCCTGGCCAAATATTGAGAAATTGCTGATTTCCACCTCTTCAAGAATGCAGCTATTTATCGAACTGATTTTCCTTCATCAGCTAAAGCAAAGATTTGGCCCTTTTCAAAGTCGTTTAACATCTTTCCTGCAGGCATTTTAATTACGTGTTCAGCATAAATTAGCAAAACTGAATTGACGAATTGTTTAAGGCGGCTCTCTCACGGCAATTCTCAGAGCTAATAAGCTGAAGTCTTTTGTAACATCCCCAGAAAATGGAACTGTCCGCATTAATTTGAAACACCTAGATTTGCACATTTGCATATTATTACATTCCTATTTTCTTTTCAATTTGTTTATTTCAGGAATTCTGCCAGCATTTCAATGAAGATATCATTCAGATTATGTTTTTACAGGAACAGATAAATTTAAGCTTAGAAAATTGAAAACTTAAAGTGTCCGCATTAATTTGAAACAGAACTTAAATTAGCTACAATTGAAGCAACAATTACAAATTCAAAAATAAATTTAAAAAGACAGAAAAATGAAAAATGTCTGAAAGAAACAAGAAACAAAATATCCTCAGTTTATATGTGCCATACACGATCTTCATTGAGGTTATCTTCAAAGGTAAATTGATAGTGATCAGGATGGGAGGTTGGTGGGGTTTGTTTGTTTCATCTGATTTTGATGAATTTTTAATGTTCAGAATTTCCTGCGCTTCACCTTTGCCATTAGAAATTTTGTCCTATCTTTTACGGTTTGCAAGATGCAAATTGGATATTCAGGAGCTGTCTGTTTGTATTTGGCCATCAGATAGGCCACTCATCATTTCTTATTGTCTGTGATATCTCAATGCAGACTGTCTTCATTCTCAAGTTATTTGCGGAAGATAATACACTGTGGATACATGCAGAAAACATGATAACACTGTACAACAAATTTGAACTTTTTTTTCTGTCCTTTAGATGAAACTATGTGATTCTGTATAAACAAAAGGTGCTTGATTCGTATATCAAAACCAAAATGGTCCATCACGTACCGTTTTTATCAGAGAAACTTAACAGAGGCTTGATTATAGAAAACACAAACACTAAAATTATTTTTTTGGCTGTTTCTTCTTGTAGGCATCTGTTGGTGTGTCCCTGATAACACACCAGCAATATTCAGCTAATATACTTCCATTCCATCGTTAAGCTCTGCCTGCGTGATTTCATGATATGAACATGTCATAGATGTGGATAGTTGAAAGTCAGGATCTTGACGGTTTGGGTCATAGGAGGTGTCTTCCTCTGAATCAACAGTATCTTTATCTGGAGCTGCAGGAAGATATTCAGAATGAGGAACTGGTCGTATATCCCTTCCATATGTACAATCTAGATACGTAAAAAGCTAACATGTGGATTTTTTGAAAAATGGTGCGTGGTAAACAAAAAATAATTACAGATTCGTTACTTTCAGCCAAAAATATACAAGAAACACATATTTTCAGCCAAAGGATATTTTTCATGTTGTATAGTGTAATTGTATATCTTGTATGTAATATAATAATGCACCTAGTACTTAAATGTAAACGCCATTCATTGTAATCACATATTGTAATTTAATAATAGTTTTTTCCATTATGAACTAATTAGCCTTCATAGCTGGTGTGCCTCTCAATTTTGTACCTCTCAATCCTGATACACCTTCAGACAGAGGTAAGAAAAATAATTCTTTGGCAAGAATCAGAATATACACTGAGTAGCTAAAAGTCACGAGAAAGGTTTCCCATTTGAGATCTGCCGTGTATGACTCCCGAATGTTGCAGCCAGATGCGGCGCATGCGTGCCAGTGTAGATACGATATCTGAGCAGTTTGTTACAGACAGGTGTATAGTGAATATGGCGGTGCGTAGCGCGTTAACCGACTTTGAACGCGGGATGATAATCGGTGCAAGACGCATGGGTCAGAGCATATCGAAGATTACACAAGAATTCAGATTTCCGAGGTCAACAGTGTCTAGGGTGGACTTTCAATATCACAGAGACAATGTTTCCACACGCGTAAATCGCCGCACAGGATGACCACAAGTGTTTGACGAATGGACGTCACGTCACCTCAGCAGAATCATATGGGGCGATCGCCGAGCTAGTGTGAATCAAATCACGCTAATTTGAATGTAGGGGTTCAGGAACCCATTTCTACCACAACTGTACGGAGACAAAGGCACCGCATAGGCTTTAGCAGTCGACGACCGACTCGTGTCCCTTTGCTGACACGTCGACACAGAGCTCAAAGACTGCCAAGGGGCCACGAACATCGTCACTGAACCATGGAACAGTGGCGGCGTTTAGCATGGTCAGATCAATCCAGGTTTCAGTTATATCGAGCTGATGGGAACGTGGGTGTGTGACGTATGCCCCATGAAACTATGGATCCTGTGTGTCAATAAGGTTGTGTCCAGCCAGGAGGTAGCTCAGTTATAGTCTGGGCACATGGTCGCAATTAGGCCCCATTGTCCGGCTGCAGGGAACAATGGCAGATGCAAGTTATGTGGACATTCTTTCAGACTATCTGCATCTTTTTCTAGCAGTACCCTGGTGGAGATGCCATGTTTCAACAGGACAATGCGACATGCCATCGCTCTTTGGTTGCACGCAGATGGTTTAATGAACACTCCAGTGGATTCACGACCATAGTTTGGCCTCCCCAGATCACCCGATCTTATAAATGCCAATCGAGCATTTATAGTTTGCTGTAAATAGCAGAATACGCTCGAAGAACACAGCATCAACTGCATAACAACAACTGGGGGTAGCACTGCAAGATGCATGGGTCAGTATCTTTCCAGAACGATCCCAACACCTCATGCCTCGACGTGTTACTGCAGTTTTGAGAGCTCGCGGAGGAGCGACTCACTATTAACATCACATACAGTGCCTTCCCATGAGTTTTGGCCACTCATTTTAATACTATCTTAGAAATAAAAAACTATTTTTTAAATTTTTTTTATTAAATTATAAAAATCTGATTTTATACTTTTTTTTATAAGAAATGCTGTCTTATACAGTAAAGAACGATCCATTTCTTGGCCAAGAAGTTCCTATTTTAGAAGGTAATATTAATATTAAAGTTTATTAATGTATCTTAAAAAGTGTAACTCTTACACGTATGTGGTGATCCGTATGGAAAACTTCGAATTTTTTTTTTCATTTACCCATTTTTCATTTTTTTTTCATTTATGTTCCTTTATTTTTAGTTGGTCCTCTTTAGCATTATAAGGATAAAGGTTCCTTTTATATTTATTCTTGGTATCTTTTTATTACACACTTTAATTGAATTTCACTTGTTTATGTGTTTGTGTATCGATGACTACCTACAGCTCTTTCTGACTACCTACAGCTCTTTCTGACTACCCACTTTCTGACTATCTTCAGCTCTGCAACTTTTCCCAACGGCATTGTATCGATGACAATGTATGTTTCAATCGTTAGTTTCACTACTTTTTCATTTGAGAAGTGGGAATACACTGTGGATAAAGACATGATGCAAGAAAACAAACCTCTTGTCTACAAAAGTTTAATGGGCGAATACGTATTTCGATCTCTTTGAGATCATTATTCAACGCAAAAAATGAATGGGCGAATACGTTTTTTGCGTTGAATAATGATCTCAAAGAGATCGAAATACGTATTCGCCCATTAAACTTTTGTGGACAAGAGGTTTGTTTTCTTGCATCAGTCTTTCATTTATTCGTAAGTTATTTAATATTTAAGTTTAATATGTATACAGTGCAATCATGACGTAACGACTGCCAGTATTGTTGTTTATTGTTATCGTTGTTAATTGTTGTTAATTTGATCATCACTGCTAGCAAAGTTGTTGATTGTGGAGAGCATTGTTTATGATTAGCCAGCATAATGTATTGTAAACGCTTTCCCGAGATCAGACGTGGCCGACTGGGCAGATTTCCAAAGTCTTTTGGTTATGTAGTTATCATATAAAAGCTTATATTTTTTTTACATAAAGACTAAAAAGAATAAAATAAAATATATAAAATAACGATTTAAAGCACACACTTTCACCTAAAAAAGTGCAGCAAAAAGTAAAAAAAGCTAATTTTAATAGAAGGTAAAAGTGTGATGGGGCGTTTGATATTAAATTTTAAAAACAAAATATTACATAATAAAATAAAAGCGTCACCACACTTTTACATTTTTTTAAAATTAGATTTTTTTCTTTTTAGTGGACATTTTAAGGTGAAAGTGTGTGCTTTAAAATTTTTATTTTATCCATTTTATTCGTTATTTCTTTATCATTGCACGTCAGTAATAAATTATATTTTTATATTGCTTGCTTATTTATTTCCAGCAATGCCATTAAAAATAGGAAATAGCCTAAAACCCCACTTAAATGTTATAAAACTTTCCATCGTAAAGTAATTGACTTTCTTCAGTTAACATAAAATTGAACGATTTTGACTTCAAATTCTTTTCTAGATTCCGTACCTCCGCCCATCTCAATCTGACAATATCCCGACGTCCATTGGGGATGTTGCAAAGCACTGCAGAGGGAAGTTGCTCCACGCTTCGTTGCACACTTTCCATGGGCACTTGTAGGTCGGCGGTTTTCAAAACTCTCTTTTAAGGAGTCCAAAGCCACAAAAGCTAATAAAGGGCAACTTAAGAGCCCAGATTCAAATGTTTTTAGTGCACAAGTAAATTTTTGAGGGCAGCAGTCCTACGGAGACAGTCTATGCGTGTGTATTGAAAAATTTTGAATCTTTGAAATTCTGACTTGGAATTCTTAAAGACATCAAAAAATAGAATAGGAATGTCTGCAGACCCACTATCTATCACTTTGTCTTCATCGATAAAATTGGGCCAAAACTTTAAAAGTTTCACACTTTCAGGGCCTCTATCTCCTAAACGGTTGGATCAATTGAAAAACACCAAGAATAAAACATTTCTCGAATATTGTGTACAACCTGAATTTACCATTAAAATAGGGGCTCTTATTTAAGATTTCAAATTTACTCTCTCCCCACAGCCCCTCTCACAAGGCGGGGGGTAATTTTTTAAATAATGAATTTCCCCCGCGAAATAATTCACTTTTGATTTTGGACATTTTTTCGTACAATGCTTAGTTTCCGAGATATTCACTTGTCTCAAGATAAATGCCTCACCTTGTATATAGATAGACTAGCAGAGCACCTGGCTTAGGGGATAAGTTGATACCGGTGTCCGATTCAAAAATAAAAATTTGGAGAAAGCCCCTTATCGTTTTGTTTAATTTTGAGAGCAACTGAAATTCAACTCATTCCATCGGCGATATCTTTCTGAAATTTCACGATATTTGCTTGGGCTTTTTAGGAAAGTAGCTCTATACATTTGGGTAATAAATTATGCAAAAAACATTTTGGTAACGCTTGCGCATGCGTGGATAAACGTTATTTAGTAAAAATGCCTATATTTCATCAAATATTAATATTTTAATATTCTGATTGCAGTGTTTTTCTCTACTGTAGTTTGTCAAGTTTCCTGAAAATGCCATTGCATTGGGTTGAAAACCCTGCATTTCGATGTTTTTAAGGAAACTTTTATATCTCCATGAATATACACGCTATTCTCATACAAATGAACACAAATAAGTAAAAGAAGCTTCCTAATAATATGCTACAGCTACAACCCATTTCAAACATTAATTTTTACAGGGTGATCCCAAACATAATTTTTTTTCAATTTGTTACTAGTCCTCTATTTGCCTTTGGGACAAATCTTTCACTGAAATATATGAGGTGTAACAAGCTCTTTGCACTCCTGAAGTTTCAGGTTTAGTCGACAAGTATTTTACTAGATATTCGACAAAACGTCTAAATTGAAAGGTGTTCCTATTTTTCTGTCCACCCACTGTATATGTGTTCAAAAATACTGTGTTCATTCTGTCCTAGTCTCCTTATTGCGTTATAAATTGCAGACTTTCTACGGGATTCGTGGGTCGCCTTTATCATGGCTTTCTAGCCTTTTATGTATTCGTAGCTATTTCCTCTTTCATCAGCAGGGAGTTCCTCCATTATCATTCGAAATTTGGGCGTCCCCTAGGGTTCTGTTCTCTCCCCCTTATTCTTTAATTTATTCAGTAATGATCTTCCCATTTCTTACTCGATGCTTAACTTAATTCTCTACGCTGACGATATATCTGTTTTACTTTCCAACTTTAATATTGTTTCTTTGCTTTCTGATATTAATTTACCTTTGAAGAAATTGAGACCTCGGAGGGGCGTTAATTTATTGACGATTAATGCTGATAAGACGAAGGTGATGTTTTTCTTTTAACGGCACAAGAGAAATATCCCACAGTGTCCTGCGTTTTATCTTGGTAATTCTGTTATTGCTACTTCATCTACTTTTACTTATTTGGCTTTGACGCTGGCACACGATCTGCCTTGGGATCCCCACGTCGGTTCTCTTTTGAGTAACTTATTAAGAAGCAGGGTATCATCTCTAGAATTTATTATCTCCCACATAACATTCTTCGGCTACTTTACTACTCATGGATTCACTCCGCATTATGCTACGGTATTATGTTTTGGGGCTCTACTAAAGCTAGCAATCTTCTTAGCATAATTAGATTGCAAAAGTGGTTGTTACGAACCGTCTTGCATTTTCCTCGATCCCTCGTATCACACTTATTCTTTTCACAAGGTGTTCTTACAATTTATCAAATCGATATTTTTTCTCTTTGTTCTTTTATTTATAAAATCCTGAACTCTTCTTTAATTTTAACTACTCCCCCAAGGATACTACGGAACTCGGACATTCATACGTATAATACCCAGAAGGCAAATGAGATACGACCTCCAGTTTCATCAATAAATTATCGCAATTGTAGCGTTTCTAAATCAGGTATCCAAAAATGGGCTATTCTCCCTGAAGATATTTGCTTGCTTACCTCATACGCTTTATTCCGGAAAGCGCTCGGAATTTTTGTTTCTCCAACTTACCTATGAACACTAATGCCAAATAATTAAGTTTTAGTTTTCGTCTCTATACTAAGTTTTTCCTTTTTTATTTTACCCTTTAACATTATTTTTTTTCATAAGTCTTTTGATCTTCTCTCGTTATGTTTTTTTATTTTAGTTGTTCTCTGTTTAATATATTTAATGCTACTTCTTTATATTTTATTTTATTATAATTTTTGATAGGTGCTACTATTCTTTTAACTTTGTTAACATTTCTAGTTAACTTCTTATAGTTTTACTCTTTTGTTAATAACGCCTTCGTTTTGTAACCTAAATTTAGTTGTATTTTTTCGGATTTGTTAATTTGTTTTGTCAATTTATTTAGTTAAGATACTTAAGTATATTCAGATATTCAGAAGTTTTTCTACACAAATAAAAGGACCCATATCATGCCAGGAAAGCATGCCCCAAAACATAACTGCCCCCACGAACTTGAAGTATTGTATTCATGTATGTGAAGTCCATGCTTTCATGCAGTTTCCATCAAATTCTCATTCTGTTATCTGCATGATGCAATTGGAAACGTGGTTAATCAGACCACATGACTTTATTCCGATGTTCAACTGTCCAATCGTTAGGTTCCTGTGCGAATTGGAGACGTTTTATCTTGTTAACTGCAGACAGCAAAGGTGTTCGAACTGGCCTTCGGCTCAGATATTCCATACTATGCAGTGTATGGCAAACAGTACGTTCAGAGATCATTTGACAGAATCCATGATAAATATCTGTAGTAATTTGATGCACTGTTGCCCTTCTGTTGTCTTATACCAGTCTTGGCACTCTCTTTTCTGCCTGAACATTGACTAGTCGTTGACAGCCACAACTGGCACGTTCAGACCCAGTTTTCCAGCAGACAGTCCCGTCTGTAACAATTTAACAGGAGCTGCTCTTGAGCATTTAAGGAATGCAGCCATTTTCCTGATATTAGCTCCATGGCTCCGAGCGTCAACAATCACCCCACGTCCAAAGGCTGCTAAATCGCGTCGTTTACCAATAATCTTCAGAAACAAATCACCTCCAGTGTCGTGGTAAACAACCTGCTTGCCTATTTACACTAGTCCGGCTCTCTAGCAACTTCAGCGCGAAATAATAGCTAATTTGCCTACAAACATCAGGTGGTCATAATAATCTGGCCACTCAGAGTAAACACTTCATAGTATAGATATCACTACACCATTGTAAAACGCTTTAACGATACAAATGTCATTGAAATCAGGGTCAATCAGTCATCTATAGTTAGACCAATCTGTCAGTACAGGTTCACATTCGTTAAAGAGTTACCATTTCAAAAAATTGCAAAAACGCCTGCTCGCCTATAACTTATAAACCATATTTTTGAATATTTTAAATTAAACAGCATGAAATCTTTCACACAGGACTGATGAAAGTGGTGAAGCTATGATATCACACTTCTGTTACGTGGGTGAATACATAATTACACGAATATCCAATTGTTTATGAATATAAAACGAACTATGAATTCAGCATCCCAAATTGTCACATATACGAGGGGCGATTGATAAATAAGGTCTCCATGGCTGTAACTTTTTTATTTGTTAACCGATTTTCAAAATTCTTTTTGTATCTTATATTCACATTTGTCCTCTATGTAATGCACTATTCACTTTTCGACATAGTCCCCATCCCTTTCCACGCATTGCGCCAACGCGTGACTAGTTGGGTGAACCTGTCGGAGAGGAATTCCGGAGTTGTTGTCGACACAAGGATTGAATGGCAGCTTTGGACCCTCTTCTGGAGTACGATAACGTCCGTCCGCACACGAGTCACCACACACCAGAGGCATTGCAGCGCCTACAGTTCAAACATGAAAAATTGCAGTTCAAAGATGAAAGACTTTGCACATTGCGACTTTCACCACTTCCCAAAAAAAAAGCCCCTTAAGAGACCTGAGTTAGTTCTGACGGCGAGGTAAACGCTGCCATTCAATCCTGGTGTCGACAACAACTCCGGAATTCCTCTCCGACGGGTTTACCCAACTAGTCACGCGTTGGCGCAATGCTTGGAAAGGAATGGGGACTATGTCGAAAAGTGAATAGTGCATTACATAGAGGACAAATGTGAGTATAAGATAAAAAAAGAATTTTGAAAATCGGTTAACAAATAAAAAAGTTACAGCCATGGAGAACTTATTTATCAATCGCCCCTCGTATATCGTTCTGTACATAAATCGCTTTTAATGAAGATGCTGCCTAAGTTGACGGTAATGGCTCATTATAGACCTCCATGGGTTGGATTTTATCACTCGATGTTGAAACATTTATATCATCAGATATGTTATTTGCGTCGAACTGAGCGGTGGAAGTTATTGGCGCATTCGTATCAGGCTATAGTTCACTTTGGCGGTGACACGACTCAACTTTCAGTCTTTCCTGCTGAGCCCGTAGACATTCAATATCGGACATCTGGGTCTTCATGGATTCCCCTTCTCTCGATCTGTTTACCTGTGACGTTTTCTGTAATTTTTCTGGTGTTTATTATGCATGAACTTGGAAATTCTGTAATTTTTGCAAAATTTCCACAATTCGAAAGTCAATATCTTAGATACTATTAAATACTGAGGTTTGATTTTTAAGCTATTTTATAAAGCGCAAAAAGATAAAACAAATGACACATAAAATGTCATGTTCGCTCAAAGGAAGCCAGAGCTAGACTAAATTAATCTCCACTAGGGAGCAGATTTTCTGATTCAACTTTTTACTGGGATTGCATCAGCTGATGACGTCAGCACGATGTCGGTCAAAGTCTAAAGCATGCTTTGCTTTATATATTATTATACGGAATATAATTATTTTTCTGTCATTAATGGTTTTGACGTTATTAAGGTTTTCGCGATCAACACTTTCAAAACATACACAATTTAAGCGTGGCATCCCAGTATTGAAATGTAAGACATATTCTACGTCAAAACGCTCTGTCGAGTAAACGCCTTGTTTAGAAGTAGTTGATCTCACTGGAATTAGAAAACACTATCGCTATATCAACGTGAGATTCTCAGTCTCTTTTACACCACCAATATTGATTTTACTGGATTAGCCGGTAATGAAAACATTTGGCGCAGTAAGTTGCATAAAAGGATTTGGAATGACCAGTCCTATCACACAAACACAAAGTCCAACTGCTTGTCCATAAAATGTGTGATGCCGAATGGCTAAAGTCCGTGAACTCGTGAATAGAAATAAAGCTCGTAGATTCACAGTTAAAGAGTGACTGTATTGCGAAACAGCTGAAAATTATTTAATCATTGTGCATCCCTTTGGGATGAAAGAGAAATAGTTGGATCACTCGTCGCATTGATTAGACATTATATATTGTGAAATTATATGTTTAACATGAAGCTTATGATTATTACAATTTTGATTTTTGCACTCCATGATATTTAGTCTTAAAAGGCAGTGTAAATCATTCCAAACCGGTAAAGTATTAAAAGGAAAAAATCTATTCAATTTAATGGCAATAATAAATGGAGGCACCAATTTATATTTTTGCAAACTTCGAGTCTGTAGATGATTTTTGGACCAGTCGGCAACAAAGTGTTAACTATGTAAATAGTCATCAAACAACGCTTCCACAAACGTACTTTACGGAACGAGGAATAGCAATAGGTCCAATTGTAACGGGTGCCCACCTTGAGGAAACTATCTGACTCTCTCTTCGTTTTAGCGAGGTTACCACCTCTTTCCTCCTTCTCCCGCTGACGGCTTCCACTGGCGTATTCATAACTTGGCTGGAACAGCGTTTCAACCGTTTCCATCCCTTGCTCCCTCGTTATTGCCCAAAGAGATTTTTCTGTTCAGTTTGGAGAATTACCATCGTGGAAAATTCCTTTCTTTTCATCCACAACCTTCCCCCTTGATCTTTCCATCTTTTCTTCCTCTCCTCGCTTGTTCCCGTTCTCCTCTCGAGCTCCTGTCTCTCTTCTCATTTGACCTGCGCATTTTGCGTTCTCGACGACGAGTATTACGTCAACTCGCTTTCCACGCCGATGAATAGAAGAATCGGGTGTGAAAACGATCGATGCTGTTGTCGGAATTCTTGATGTTGTGCGAATTCCGTGACATACTCGCCCCCTCAAACCGTAGAGAATCCTGAGTATTTATGTTGTTGACGGGCCTGTCGCCGTTATTTGCTTTAGCCGCCGATCTTCCATCCTGAAAAAAATTTGATATCAACCCTTGGCAGTGATGTAGGTTGTATTCTGGTTCCCAGGTAGGTTCTTCGTAACTTACCCATTTTACCAAGAATTTTTCACACGTTTTGTTTTTTTTCCTTTGATGTCCAACAGATCTTCCACCCTATAAACTTCTTTGAACACCAGATCTGCTATAGGGCCCGGCTTTTTCTCTCTTCGGCTCTTTTCAATGTATTTTTTAAAAAAGGAGCAATGCAATACCTTTGTTTCTCCATTTCTATTTAGCCGGAATATCCAATTCCTCAGAAACTTTATTCACGAACTATAATATTTTGAAGTGGCCCACGTTGTGTGGGAATAACTTATGGCCCACACAGCTTCGAGGTAACAATCGGGGTGTCTAATTGAAGGCGCCATTTGGTGTGGCGACTACTATATCCCATTATGAAACATGCATTAGCTTTTTGTATTCTATGTTGTGGCAGCTGCAGCATTTTTAACAGGCACTGCACAAACTCTGGCATCGGCAGTTCTTGACATGCGTATTTATTAACTACTGGCGGGACTATGATGTTTCTTCTGGTATCCAGCATAAACGGAGCGTAGCTGGTTGCTCCTGACACTTTACTGTTAATGGCAATTTCCGTAGTAACAAGATAGTCGGCCCAATCCGACTTGTTTACATTCAATATTTGGATAGTATTCTGATTTGTCTGCTCCAATTGCCCGTCGGTCAGCGGGTGATAAGCAGTGCGGATGGTAAGTAGACGCGAACTTTAACATAATACCCAAAATTTTAAATATGTATCACCATAGCTCTGATGTAAAATGCATGTCCCTGTTTGAAATTACCACCGACGGGAATCCGTACACTTTGAAGATTTGATTCACTAGCAACTTAGTAGTGCCTTCTGCCGATATTGTGGAATTGCATGCCAGGAGATGAACTCGCTTCATTAGCTTGTCAGTAACTGTTCAAATCGTACCGTACCCCTGCTTGGTTAATGGTAACGGCATGATGTAATCAATGCATATCGTGTGCCAGTTATGGGAAGGTATGTCCAATGATTGTAAATCACCAAATGGGTGCTGTCTTGCCACCTTATTCTTCTGGCACTCGATGCATTCTCGGATAGCTCTGCATATGTCTCTGTCCATATATTGCCTGTAATATAGACCTTTGATTTTCTTTATAGATTTGTTGACTCCTGGGTGACCTGCTGCGGGATCGGAGTGCATGGTCTTAAAGATGATTTCAATTACTGGCCTGGCTCTTGGTAACAACAACTGCACAACATCTTTGCTTTTTCTGTAGATCAGTCCTTGCCTAATTATGCTGAGCAATCCTTTTGTGAACACACAATTTTTATAGTGCTTCTTTATCAATTCTTTCATAATTGTCGGTTGGTGTACTGGTCAATAGTGGGCTTGGTGCCTCTATTGTGCTATCTTCGTCCCTTTTACTCGTCATAGGGACAATACTCGACTCCTTCTCGACGTATTCTTCGTCAAAATACAGGACTTCCGAGTCTCGTTTTCGCTCTTCTTAATTGCAAAGGGTTTGATAGCTGCTGAAGCATTGAATCCCTGCACTTCATTCTTTAAGGTGACCCCTGTTACTCCATTCTCCTGTAGCTCCCTTATCTTTCATTAGTGTCTCCATTTGTTGCATTAACGCTCTTAAACTACATACATTTACTGTGCCAATATGGGCTGAAATTGTCCTGGAAATGCCGCCTTATACAGTTGCATTTCCCTTTTTTCCATACAGAGGCTACTTGGTTTGCTAGTGTTCCAAAACATTGATCGAACAGGTTGATGTCCTTTTTCTAACGGATATTGGTTAATCCTCTAAGTACTTGCTTCTCTAACTTGTCTTGTCCGATGGCAATTTCCTTTTTCTTCGCCATTTCTGTAGGCTCACTATAATCTTAGGGTGTTGCAACAAACGAAGAACAGACGTGACACACACTACATCACACTACTTGAAAGGCTTCGCACCGCCTTCCCATAGGGAACGCACTAAGAGTAAACACACAGTAATTTCACTCCACTACTGAAATTGTAGCTCGCCTGACACACTTTGTAGGCAACAGTAAAAAAACACAGGATTTTTTTAACTGCAGCTCAAACTCTTCACTGCACCACCAATCACTTGATAATAGATAACACCAATTGACAGCAAAAAACACACTTAAGATACACCGCTGAAACACTTGGAGCACACTTTCACAATAACTTTATTTGACAGGTAAATACTGGCAACACCTAAGTCACGCTAAAGTGAAACACTTTGCACTAATTCAACACTGAAATTCGAGAATTTACATAGTAGATTTTTTTGACCAATACAATCAGATAATAACTGCCCACTGCGTTCGTGGCATGCTCTCTATCACGGACCATCTCTGTCGTGTAGACGCCTTCTTTAGAGGTCAATGATCTCACTGGAATTAGAAAACACTATCGCTATATGAACGCGAGATTCTCAGTATCCTTTACACCACCAATATTGTTTTTTACTAGGTTAGCCGGGAATGAAGACATTTGTCGCAGTAAGTTACATAAAAGGATTTGGAATGACCAGTCCTATCACACAAACACAAAGCCCAACTGCATGTCCACATAAGGTGCGAGGCCGAATGGCAACAGTCTGTGAACTCGTGAATAAAAATAAAGCTCGTAGCTTCGCAGTTCAGAGAGTGACTTCGCAAGTTCCGTATTGCGGAACAGTTGAAAATTGGCGTTAACTATGTAAGTAGTCGCCAAACAACAGTTCCACAAACGTAATTTTGATACGAGGAATAGCAGTAGTTCCAATTGTAACGGGTGCTCACCTTGAGGAAACTATCTGATGCTTTCTTCGTTGTAGCGAGGTGACCATCTCTTTCCTCCTTCTCCTGCTGACGGCTTCCACAGGCGCATTCATCACTCGGCTGGAATGCGTTTCGACCGTTTCCACTCCTTGCTCCCACATTATTCCCCAGAGGGATTTTTCTGTTCAGTTTGGAGAATCGCCATTGTGGAAAATTCCTCTCTTTTCGTCCGCAACCTTCGCTCTCGGTCTTTCCGTCTTTTCTTCCTCTTCTCGCTCGTTCTCGTTCTCCTTTCGAGCTCCTCATTCGTCAGCAACGCATGCGGTTGTTGACGGAGAGTATTACGTCGACTCGCTTTCCACACCGATGAATAGAAGTATCGTGTGTGAAAACGATCAACGCTGTCATCGGAATCCTCTATTTTGTGCAAATTCCGTGACACTTATCTGTTGAAATGTTAAATCGTTCAAATTTAGTTTTAGCTAAGCTACAGTTATATTTTTCTCATGCTATTTCTACTTTTTAGAAATACTGCGTGAATTACACTGAAAATAAAGAATTTAATGAAAATATTATTAAGTGGCTATTTCGGCGCAATGAACAAATTCATTCATTTCGAGGAAAAAAATATTCATGACCTAAAAATCATTCATGATCATAATTTTAACACTCCCAGCTCAACTAAATTGCTCAACCCATTTTAATAGGTGTGCCTTGAAGGAATAGAACCGTTCTGACTAATCAAAAAGCGTAATCCGAAATGCTGTTTACGATTTGAATAACATGTTTACACTGTGCGGACATAAAGAAATATATGCACAGCAAAGATACGATGCTCCTTAATTGATGTCAATTATTAAAGTACTATAAAGACCTTTTATTTTGGTACTGTCTTCTTTTTTCACGCAACAACTGTCTCAATAAGTAGGTTTGAAACACTGGGACAGCCTATACAAACAACTTTGAAAAAATTTTATTGTTAAATTATTTTTGATCGCTATGAAAGATTGTTTAGAAATAAATGAAGTATAAGAGGAAATATAAATTATTAAATAATAAAATATGAATTATTTAATGATAATGATTTCGCATCGAAATGAAATAACGAAGCATTTTTCACTTTATCCTAATAAAGTCGTAAAGTCAATGCACTGCAAGAACATAAAGCTTTACTTAATAATAACAACCAAGGAAAAACAGAAACTACTATTTCACATGAATGAATTTATGAATGAATTTTATAAAAACTCATGTGTACATTTCGGAGCTCTGTCTCCTTCATCAATGAGAAACAGAAATAACTTATTGCTTCTCACTGATAAAGGAGACAGAGAGCTCCGAAATATACACACGAGTTTTATAAAAATTTATTCATGTTGAATACTAGTTTTTTTTCTTCCTTTGTTGTTATCCTGATGACCACAGTTTTGGCTGTCGTAAATTTTTATTATTACTTAATGAATTATGTGGAAGAAACATGAATATATCTGTCATACAAATTATACGGGGTGTTTCAAAATTATGTACAATAAATTTAGTGACATATTCTTCAGGTCAAAAGAAGACGAAAATGTTCTATAGCACGTTGTCTGGAAACGATTTATTTACGCGATACAGCAACTAAACCCGTGGCTGCAAATTACAGGAATTGTTCAAAGTGCCCGCCACCAGCTCGCACGCACGCTTCGGCTCGTTGCATGAGCGACCGTCTGATGTCACAGAAGAGTTCGTCGCCAGCATTACGAACCGTTTGGCATGCATTTTCAATTCGTTGTCGCAGATCCATAATGTTAGGAACTTCTGTGCTGTAGACGATCGTTTTCACATGACCCCACAGAAAAAAGTCCAAAGGATTAAGGTCGGGTGATCTTGCAGGCCAGGCTACCGGTCCACCTTGACCTATCCACCGATTCGTGTATGCAGCATTAAGGTGTGCTCGCACAACATGGCTGAAATGTGCTGGAGCGCCATCATGCATGAACCACATGTTAGATCTTATCAAAAGAGGAACATCTTCCAGTAATTCTGGCAATGCATTCTGCAGAAACAAAAGATACGTTCGCCCAGTCAATCGTGAGGGCAACACATAAGGGCCAATGAAGTTATTTCCGACAATTCCACACCAAATGTTCACGGAGAAACGCTCTTGATGCGCGCGAGCTCTGGTAACATGCGGGTTAGCATCTGCCCAATGGTGCTGGTTGTGAGAATTTACGATTCCTGTCCGGGTGAAGGTTGCTTCGTCCGTGAAAAGTATCTGGCTGAGACAACTAGGGTGGCAAAATCGTTGTCGGTGTGGATAGTCCATTGGGTTCAGTGCCTGAACCAGTTGCAGGTGGTATGGATGCGCCAAACAGATGAGTCCGGAATGTGTACCATGGAAGAAATACGACGGGTGCTTGTCTGTGGTTCATCATATATGATGTCAATTATCACATCCTCCTCATCCGGAGAATGTGCTACAGGCCGCCCTTGTCTTGTTTGACGGCCAAAGGAACCACGCTCCCTCAAATGTCTGTCGACAGATACAAATGTTCGGTTATTTGGCAAACGTCTATTCGGAAAGCGTTCTTGCTAGAGTCTTCTTGCTTCCACAGCATTTCCGTCCGCAAGACCATACATTAGGTGCATGTCAGTGTATTCTGCACTGGAATACGTGTACTTGACTTTTTTTTACGTAAATCGTAATGCGTATGTCAAAGCACGCAAACGTTCTGAAATTGATATTCCTAGTGGATGTACAGTAGTGAAACTACAGTAATGGAAACAACCGTACACAACTAATGGAACAACCCTAAAGTAGGTTTAAATGGAACAAACCACTCAACCTAGTGTTGGGTCGTAACGCTGGAACTGCTAAAATATCGTCCGCTAACTACCGTGCTTCCCTACTGTATGATATTGGATTACTCGCAAACAAATCGTTTCCAGACAAAGTGCTATAGAACATTTTCGTCTTCTTTTGACCTGAAGAATATGTCACTAAATTTATTGTACATAATTTTGAAACACCCTGTATATACTGGAAAATTTCATTTAGATAAATTTAAAGGAGCGTTCAAAAAGTAACGAGCCATAGTCTGGAATGTGCAAACCAGTGACAGAATGGTGATATCGTTGCGTGTGTAACAAAGATTGATTCCGACAAGAGCGCGGAAGTTCACAGCGCGCCGCTAGAAGGTGATGATGGAAGTCACGTGACTATACAAAGGAAGCAGAAGCAAGCGTCAATTGTCCAGCGGTTATTCGCGTTGTATAAGCAGTGAATAAGTGAAATGGAGGCGTCAAAAGAAGAGCAAATCGGTGTTGTTCGTTTTCTGACAGCAGAAGGAGTAGGGGGAACGGACATTCATCGAAGAATGTCACAAGTGTACGGTGAACACTGCATGTCCCTTGCAAGGGTCAAGGCGTGGCACAAGCGGTTTGGGGAAGGACGGGTATCGTTAGCCGATGATGCACGGTTTGGAACACCAAACCGCATTAACGATGACATCGTCCAGCTGGTTGGTCCCCTAAAAAGGCTCTGAGGGGCAAGCGATTCACCTCGGACGACGACGTCAAGCAGTACGTGCGGAACTGGTTCACAATGCATCCCCGGGAATTTTACGAGACGGCCATTCACCGCCTTGTGTCTTAGTTGGACAAGTGCCTCAACAGCCAGGGCCAATACTTCAGACATGCAGGTACTGGTTTCTGTTCCTAGGTCTCTGGCTCGTTACTTTATGAACGCTCTTTATATAATTTTTCTATTACCCTCTTAAAATTTATTTCATTAATTTTCTCGTGCTCTATTGATTCATTTTGTCAATTATCCTACAGAATGTTTAAATTGGGTTTTAATGAAGTTTTAACTTATTTAGTTGCGTTTGATATCCCGACCAGCTATTCATCACAATTTTCACCTCATTCTAACATTATGTCTAATATCTAATTGTAAATTCATACGGAAAACCCTAATACGTGCAGAAAGATAGCGCTGCCTTTTCTTATTGTCTATTTTTATAATTTTCAGTTTTAAACCAGATTGTGACGATTTTGATTTCTCTGGTATCGGTGGCAGGATCATTGACCTCAACAGCCAGATACTCTCGTTTATTTTTTAAGGACAAGAATAATTTGTCGGCGACAGCGATATTCTATTACTTCTTATGGCACCTAATGACCATCAGCTCACGTGTTCTCGCGCTCTCTCTCTTCGCTTCCGTGTTCTCTTTCTGGGTTGGAATCGGCTGCTTGTTGCGATGGTTCATCATGTCCGTTTGCATGTATACCATGGATAATAGATCACCAGTGAAGTTCAAGACACAGAGTTTTATTAATCGATGCCTAGCCTACAGCATTCTTGGATATATTTACTTATACGCTTTTCTCAATGTCGTTGATGGGAACACCAGGGAAAAAAGACTGCTTTTCTACGTATATGAATTCACTGAAAACGTATTCTTTATTGTCACGTGGTGCTGCTTTGGAGATAAATATGTATGGTTTTACCACTGCGCATTAGGTATTTTTATTGCTTGCTGCATTATAGGAATGATCTTCATGCTTTTATATTATACTGCCTTTCATCCAACTATAAATACTAGACCTCGACGATTGATTGTTAATGGAACGCTGGAAGAAATAGATGGATCTCACATCAGTATCTCGAGAATATTACCTCACAGATTCAAAAATGATGAATTAGACTGGGTTTCAGCAAGATAAATGAATGTAAGGATGTTTCCCCACTCAACATATAAATTACTTTCTCGTAGCACCGTAGCATTTTGAAGTAAAAGTTCTTCTGGCACAGTAGAACTTCTTCTGGCACAGTAAAACTTTTTTGAACTTTGATTGATGGAAATTCAAGGGGAACGAAAAAGTGAAACGGAACTGAATTTCATTGCAGCGATAGTAGACATTGAACAACCTGAGGCTGAGGCTTTTATCCTAATAATAAACTAAATAATAATAATAAAGATAATAATAATGATCTTTCCAAGTACAGTAAGGAAATTGATCTTAAATGTAAGTACCAGTAGGCTAATTGACAGTTTAAGACATTACTGTGAAACGAAATTGTGTACGTAAATCATATTGCATTTTGAAACTTTTCTAGTTATACCATTAAATTGTAAGTATAATGCAGAATGTTCCAATCTCTAAACAATTATTATATCTTTAAAAGCTATTAAGTTATTAAATTTTTTCCTAACTAATGCATGAATCACCAGTAGTTGATAGTTAATGCACCAGAAGTTGACAGGCTGTTTCACCAAGAATTGACTACATTCTAATTCCACATTTTTATTATATATTTTTACAAAAAAATTGACAACATTCAAATGTAGCTGATAAAATTAAACATTTTTAGGAATGTGTAAAGTATTTAACATTAACTAAAATTGTGCTTTATAAAACTTAAGTTGTTCATATAGATCATTTACCTTTTTTCCCTCGGAAATAATAAATAAAATCAGTTCACTCCAATGTAGAAAATGAAGGTGTTTTCAGTAGTGCAATATCATCTAGATCTTGGTTATGCCAATTACTAGTGACACTACATATCTGTGTTCTAGTAATTTACGGCGGATTAAAACAGTTAACACATTGGTCATTTCAAAAACTGTTACTACTAGAAGTATTGTCCACTGATCACACAAAAAGGTTCACGTAAAATTAATAACAAATATTGCATAACATTCATGAAATAAAGTCAAGTAATCAAACCCTCGCGTAGTGGTTCATTACAAGGTTTTTTCGACTCGGTAAGGCATTGAACATTCAACATGTGTTTGCGGCCATAATAGGGAGCAAAGTTCTTAGTTTTTTGCTGCTCTGGGAAGCCTAATACGTTGTTTAATATGAGATGGCAACACTAGTCCCTTTCCTTGCCTTGTTATTTTATTAAAAGCCTTTAAATGATGAATTGTCAATTACTGATACACTGTCAACTACTGGTACATCTACCCTATAAAGAGGTAAAAAATTATATTATAAAAAATCTGAGGATAGAAAATAAAAGAAAAGAAAGACGAGATAAAAAAATCCATGGGATAAAACTGAAATTAGACACAGAATGGCAACACCCTGAAAAAAGCTGACGTTTCGGACCGAGACTATCCTCTGTCAAAGCTAAAAATGACTATCGATTAGCTTTGACAAAGGATAGTCTACCCGACGCGTTAATTTTTTATAGATTTTTACCACTCTGTATCTAATTTTGGGATAGAAAATGGGGCTACAAGAGGAAGGTGGATGGGCGGGATAAAAAAGGGAAATTAACAATAAGAAATTTCATATTGAATACTAGTTGCTGAATTTTAAGTGACAGTATCCACTCAGTATTACTTCCTGGTGTTTTCATTCAATTCATAAGAAGGTACAAAGTGTATAATCTTCAATTGAATTATCCGTTATCCGTTGAAACTATGAGATACAGGCTTGGATGGTTCCCTTTGTGAGAACCAATAGCAATCCCCAGACGTCAATTTCGTTCGTATTGTTTTTAAAAAGTTTTTCGTTTTATATAGTGTTGTAAAATTAAATTAACGATGAATGGGATTGCAATGTTCTTCAAAATTCTTTGAATGCATTATCATTATGGTGTATACGTAATGGCATGATGCTCAATATTAGAAAATGTAAAGCTATGTCTTTCTGCAGAAACAACACATGGTGTCTTATCCTTATTCAATTGACGATATCATTTTAGAGAAGGTTACAAATATAAAAGATCTTGGTGTCATTTTTGACAATAGAATGACTTTTACGTCTCATGTAGATTATATCCTCAAAAAATCCTATAAAAATTTAGGTTTTCTGAATAGGCATATACAACCTTTTCAAGATATTACATCAATTAAAATTCTATATTGTGCATTAGTTCGTCCAATTCTGGAATATGCGTCTATAATCTGGTCTCTCCATTATGTTAAATAAATTGATGCAGTTGAAAGAGTTCAGAGAAGATTTCTTCGCATGATTAATAGAAAACTGGGTAATATTTCCTTCAATACATTGTCCATCTTCATAAACTTTTAAACATTGAAACTCTGGCCGATAGAAGAATACGTTCAGACCTACTCTTTCTTTTTGACTTACTGAATTCCACTGTTGACTATCCTAATTTACTAGAACTGATTCCTATCCGTATCCCTAACTACATTACTAAGAGTACTGTGAGAAATCCCTTTCTCGTTGAGAAATCAGTGTCCGCCAATAATTATGTTTATAACTCACCAATTAGACGCCTCCTCAGGAGTGCTAATTCCTATTTGGCTAATTTTGACCTTTTTCATGACAACAGACAAAAGCTCAAACAAATTAATCTCTTCACTTATCCTGCTGATAATTAATTATATTAATTTTTGATTATGTTAATTATAATAATGATATTAATTAATTAATTATTGATTTTATGTTAAATATATTAATTATTGATTGTTTTAATTTATTTCGTTAGTGATTTTATTGCTTTATTTATATCATTTTACTATATTATTTATATCTTTTCATCTTTTTTATTTTTGTTTTATATTTATGATTATATTTAATATTTCTTTTGTAAATGGGTATTCCCGTCAATAAATAAATAAATAAATAAATAAATAAATAAATAAATGTGAATACAACAGTACTTTACTAATTAACTAACTGAGGCACCCCGTGTTGCCTGTGTAACGGCCCATTTGGCGTTACCAGTTTTGCTCCCCCCCCCCATCTACTCGTTCCATTGTTTCAGCCGGGATGCTGACCTTCGGCTTGGAGTAGCCATCCAGCAAAATCCCTCGACGACGTCGATTATAAGTGGCCCTCAATTAACTGAAGAGCGATAACAATGGCGAGCACAACAATGAACTCAACAAAGGAGATATGCGAAGTTACGAGTTAGATGTCGTTACTCGGATAGGAAAGAAATGAAGGCAGATGGTAGAGACGAGCGAAAAGGAACGATGGCTGTACTCCGGATGGAACCAAGGAATGAAACAATCGAAGGTCGCCTTGCTTTACATAAATAAGATATGACAAAACATTACCTGAATTTAATAAAAGAAATAGTAAATGTGATCCGATGTGTCGAAGAAACCAAGAAAGTTCAGAGACAGCCCTTGACGTGCGAGGAATTACGTTCCACAGAATCGCTGTCGAATATCCCGCCGTGGTCGTAATGGAAGTCATTAATTTAAAGAAATGAGACATGAATCTTCCGGTACTAGGCGCTGTATTTGGGCCACTATCGTTGAACGGGATCTCATGTTAATGAATTTTACTTTTATCTTTCAGAATAATTGGATCACAGATATCGATGTCAGTAGAGGCCGTATTCCATCAACAAAACAGGTTGTGCCGTTCGCCAAAAGATTTATCTATGTAAAGGCGTGGAAACAGAAGAATGTGCAACAAAAGATCCTACGATGCCAATGGGTCAGATTTTGTAAGAACTCAAAAGCTATCTAGCGCAGTAAGTTTCCCCAAAATGATTCACTTTCCATGTCGAATGTTTTGGGTTCCCTTCCCTGTCCCTTCCATTATTATTAGGTAGATATTAGCCCCCTCCCCCCTCCTTACTTGCTTGCACGACACCACGTAAAAAAAAACTTCGTAAGTTAATCTTTGATACCTACTAAAGTAAAAGGATCATCTAACCTGTAAAAAAATAAATGGACAAGTGCGAGTCGAACTCGCGTGGAGAGGGTTCCGTACGATGAATATGTTATCTACCATGTTTTTTTTTAAAATCTGACCCAAATTTGTAAAAGAAAGTATGTATGGTACAGGAATGTACAGGGAAATTTCTGAATATATTGTCTATTGCTGAATTCTGTCTTGTTGTATATTCTTAAATACGGGGAGTAAGACCGAGTGATAGAAGGTATTCTGATATTTCATTTTTTGATTTGTCCTTAAAATTAATAGTGAAGCCTCCTGCTATAATAATCTTTTCGGTGCTTTGATTTGGAGGCATTCACAATGCCCACCCCCAATGACTATCTATAAATAAAATCTGAAGAATTAACCGACCGTTCGACTTTGCGAATAGAGTAACGATTTTTTAATTAACATCGTTCTGGCAATGCAGTACCACACATTCGCAACTGATTTTTATTAAAATTTAAATATAAATTAAATTTAATTTAATAATTTAAAATAGGTAAAATTACTTATTTAGGATTTTCATTTGATTTTCCTACTGTATTTAATCTAGCGCGAATTCTTTCTAATGATAATAGATATATTAAAAAACGTAGCTAACATTGGCTGCGAGTAAAAAACGTAGCCCACGAAAAAGACAGGCCTGGGCACTCAAAAGTCACCTGACCACAGTAGTCTGAGCAACAATCCAAACTTCATTGTTTCCAACAAACGAGAAAAACACCGATTGTTAAAATCCGAGATGGAGACAATAAAAGTTGGATTGTTGCTCAGACTACTATAGTCAGGTGACTTTTGAGTGGCAACACGGATGACACAGGCAACTCCCAGGCAACACCTTCTAGACACAAGGCCTCGACACGGATGACTCTGATGTCATACAGTAGGCAGCACGGCCAACAATAAATACAGGCCGGGGCAGTTGAAAATCACCTTTTACATTGTTTTCGACTGCCCTGGCCTGTATTTAAAGCTGGCCTTGCTGCCTACTGTTTGACTTTAGAATCTTCCGTGCCGAGGCCTTGTGTCTAGAAGGTGTTGGCCCAGGCCTGTCTTTCTCGTTGGCTACGGTAAAAAAACTATGACATCAGTATTTTCTCGAAATTTAACAATGTTATTTCATTTGTTGGAAACAATAAAGGTTGGATTGCTCGGCACTATCATAGTCTTATAATTCCCTGGTCTGTACCAACACCACCTAGACAGAAGGCCTGCGCCACAGAAACTGTATACATTGTTTCGTCATCATTAAACGGCCAAATTTACGGCTTATTATTGGTAGAAATACGATTAACAATAGCCACTTTCTTGTGATGTAACAATGTATGACGTTTCTGTGCGCAGGCCTTCTGTCTAGGTGGTGTTGTCTGTGCACTGGCACCGATTTCCATTGTTTTAGTCCAGCATTTGGATTGCTGTATTTAATGAAGAGCACGGTCTATAGATATTCATGGTCAACGAGCTTCGGATATTTTCCATTGTTTCGAGAAGCTAAGGAAAACAGTTCGCGCCTGGTGCCGCATAGATCGCATTGAAACTGAAAATGAAAGTAAAGTTTCTGTCTGTCGATAGGACGGCGCTGCAGGCGTCTTTGGGCCGATTGTACATGCAGTGCCACTTTTCAATAGAGTTCCCATCCTACCGGGAGTTAGAAACTTTAGCTTCATTTTAACAATGAAACTCGATGACCATGAATATCTAAAGACCAATGACGTATATTAAAGACTGTGGTCAAAAATCCTCACCGGTGAGAGAATGATGACGTAATTTCTCACTGAGCTAACCGTCTTTTTTCTCGACGAGGCATAGCAGCACCATAATAGTAAAGAGATTTTTTACTATTATGGCAGTACTAACTGGCGTTTCTGACCGCGTTAAAATGAGGTCAAAGTTTTCTCACTGGGATTTCTGACCGACCAAATGCAAACTCTTCTCACCGGTGAGAGTGTTTGACCTTAGCCAAAGATAGACTCCGAATCCTATTGTTAACAGCGGCAAAAAGTGAAGCAAATTGAGCCATGACAGTTCTGGGCAAGAGTGAGCCGTGGAGTAATTAGCTGTCTGACTGCTTTGTTTTTGAAGATTTTGGGCCTGAGGAATTCCTCAAAGTTAAACTGCGCACAACTGTACAAATAGACAAGAAAAAGGTTCAGGAATCATTTTCCACAAAAATAAATCAAAAATAAGTAACTAAAATGAAAATACGTAACTGAAAGACAATCGAAACGAAATTGAAATTGAAACCATGATCGAAAAATTGTTTATAAAATATAATAAAATACTTCAAATACAAAGTAAACGAAAAGATAAACTTATCACTCCGTGAAAAGCGTGTGAAAGAATTATTAATCAGCTACTCTCGTGTTTAGCCATGTGTTTTGCATCAACTTCACTCACTTTCGGCCATGATAGTTCTGGGCATGGAGCTTCCCAATTTGCTTCAAGTTACAGCAATAGAATTCGGAGCAAGGCTTTTGTATAGAACAAAACTGTCAGCTACTATTACGTGTTCAGCAACAAATATGTAACATTACTTGACAGTTTTGTTACGTTGTGCGATCGTTAGAATGCATTGTTAAGTTTGAGCTGTAGCCAAATTCATTCAAGAGAGGGGGCAAAAAACAACTCTTCAGTAAAAACAGCAATCCAATTGTTGGACTAAAACAATGGAATTCAATGCCTGTGCACCACCATGGCCTTCTAGAAACTACCAGGCCTGAACATGGAAAAGATAAAACATTGTTATGTCAAACTGGTGGTGCTATTACAGAAGTTCGTTCAACGTCACAATCTTAGTGCTTTAACAATACATTATTGACGTCATGTTCAGGCCTAGTAGTATCTAGGAGGCCTTGGTACCACGGTCTATAGATATTCATGGTCATCGAGCTTCGGCCATTTTCCATTGTTTCGAGAAGCTAAGGAAAACAGATCGCGCCAGGTGCCGCATAGATCGCACTATTTCCGACCGCAACCTGCGATAGAGATTTTCATTGAAACTGAATACGAAAGTAAAGTTTCTCTCTGCCGATTATACATGCAGCGCCACTTTTCAATAGAGTTCCTGCCCTACCGGGAGCTAGAAACTTTAGCTTCATTTTAACAATGGAGCTCGATGACCATGAATATCTATAGACCGTGCTGTGCACAGACCAGGGGATTAAAAGACTATGGCAATTATGGACACGGACAAGGAGCAGAAGTTAGCATTTTACATTCAGGGTGATTATTGAAAAACAACTCATTTATTTTACATTTGTCTTGTATTCCTAATGTATTTACGTTCATTATATATATATTTTTTAATTTCTAATTTTTATTTTGAACAAAACAGTTTCAGTTTCAGTTTCAGGAGTAGCTGAAGATACTGATCGATAGCACAATATTGAGAGATTTACCATGTTATTTTAAGACCATAAACTTCTTATAGGTTTTCCAGTAATCTATAAGCAAAGAACTATTTTCTGTATTTTTTTCGAAATTTTAGGCTCAGTAGTTTCGGAGATAAGGTGGGGGGAATGGTCAATTTCCATTTTTTTTTTCTTAAATAACTTTAAAACTATTTATTTTAAAATTATAAAAAAAAATATTTGAGACCCCCACAACAAGCCCTTTCATTTGATATATCACACGAGACAGTTTGCAAAACTTTTTTTTTTAATTTTCTAATTTGCCCCCCAAAAGTGACCCCCATATTCAAAATTCATTTATTAACGTTACACGTCCGTGTTTGGGTCACAGAAGTACATATGTGTATCAAATTTCAACTTAATCGGTCCAGTAGATTCGGGAATGGGGGGGATGGTCAATTTTCATTTTGTTTCTTAGATAATTTTAAAACTCTTTATTTACAAATTATAAAAGAAATATATTTGAGACCCTCACATTAAGCCCTTTCATTTGATATATCACACGATACAGTTTGCAAAAGTTTTTTTTTTAATTTTCTAATTTGCCCCCCAAAAGTGACCTTCATATTCAAACTTCATTTATTTACGTTACACGTCCGTGTTTGGGTTCCAGAAATACATATGTGTACCAAATTTCAACTTATTCGGTCTTGTAGATTCGGAGTAAATTGGCTGTGAAACCGGGACAGACAGACACAGGAGTGATCCTATAAGGGTTCCGTTTTTCATTCGGACGTACGGAACCCTAAAAATAAACGTTAACATTAATAACCTAACTCAAAGTTCATCCATTTCTTCCAAAAGAAGTAAAATAAGACTTATGGGGAAACTGGGTGAATAAAGAAACGGCCAATGGAAACTTGTAAGAAGAAACTCGTTAAATTTGATTTTTAAGTGCCTATACAAAAGGAATAAACGAAATAAAGAGAATAACTTACCTAAGTGTTGACGTCGCCTAGAAAAATAATGGGAAAATAACGAAAGAACATTAATACGCTTTGAATAAATGAGATAGATGAGAAATCTTTCATTAATTTCTTGATGACAAAAAAAAACTTAAAATGTTAGCATAACTCGCAAACTTACCGAGAATCCCAGTCCACGTTGAAGTAACCCTGAAAGAAGAAAACATTATTGAACGATACAACTCGAACTTAAATTGATTGAATTTTAAGAGAAATGTAACATGGAGGCTGTAACTTTTTTATTTTTTAACCGATTTTCAAAATTCTTTCTGTATCTGATACTCACATTTCTCCTCTATGTAATGCACTATTCACTTTTCGACATAGTCCCCATTCCTTTCCACGCATTGTACTTACCTGAACCTTTGATCTTTACCCTCCTTTTTGCTTAAGCAAATGAGTTTATTGGGTGCATTGAATAATTTTTGTTTCTCTGAACGTCCGGAGGCGATAAAGAAAACGTAAGAAGAGAATTAAATGTGTTGGATGTGCTTGGACTTCCGTATGATATAAAATTTTCTTAGAAATAAAACCCCGGTTATTTTTGCGTCAGACGCAAAGGTTTTCGATGTAGACTTAATTTTCCTTTTTCCAGGGCAATGACGTGGTGATTTCTCCTCATCTACCGAAGCAAATTGAAGGGAGGTCTCGTCGTCACTTTTGAATATTAATAAGATTATTCTTGGGTCTGAAGTGTCTCTTCGTTAATGCTAATTGTGGTTTTTCTTTTGCAGTTTACCTCTCCCTCCAGAAGATCTCTGTACGGGAAGCGCCTCATGCACCCATCAGTTCAGCTACAGCCTAATTTTGCCCGTTACAGCCTGGATAATGCCTGTTGTAGGTAAATTGAACAACCTCAAGAGGTTAAATATAACTCAAATTGGTTTTCATTAATTCTACAATTTTCTGCTGTAGACGAAGCTTCCAGGCTACAATTTCTTCCCGGGCTTGGAATTCGTCCATTCAAGGCTGAACTCGAATCGCGAGTGATAATTAACAATGGCGGACGCCGATGAAGAAGCTTTTCGGAAGAATTATTATTATTATATGCAATTATTATTAATGTAAAAGTTAAGAATATAGTCTAACAAAAAGTCATGAGAATCACTCAAGCAAATGTCAAACAAGAAAATATTAGATTCTTCTGAAAAAGATTAATTTTGCAATAATTGCATAAAAAGGCTCTTTTAACGACCATCATTTTAAGAGTAATTCATTAAATAGTAACCTCAGTATGAGGTTAAATTTTAACCCAGTTGGTTTGACAGCTTCTGTAATAAATAAATATATATGCGAAAAATAAATGATTAAATACAAAATCTTTCAAAACGACAGTAAAATAAGAAAAAATACAAAAAAACCCTCACAAATAAATCCACTCCCTCTTTTCTCCGTGAACTCACCAACGCGGACCATGACTGTCTTGAAATACGTAGATCAGGGCTCGAGATTCGATCTGCAGACAATAGCTATGTCTGTAAGAAATAGAATTCTTTATTAATTAATTTATAACAAAAATAATCTTTTTTTTTCAATTTTCTCTGGTCAAGATGGTGTGCTTATCGATGTTTTACAAGCCAAACAAGTATATTTTTATAATAAATAATTAACATGTAATAGTATACTGCGGTGTTTACCAACAGAAATAACTGAAATATTTACTTTTTATACAGAATGTCCCGAATTGAAGTATACACTCTTTGAAACGTTATAGCTCAGCAACGACATGAGATAGAAATATAAGGTTTGTTGTGTTTGATCCAGACGTCGTTCATTGATGTTCATTTGTTTTTGAAACCAAAATAGCGGTGAGACTTTCATTCGATAAACGTAAGAGGATACTAAAGTGTTTTTGGAAAATGGAGGTTCAACGACGTTGGAGGGTTGAATTTGGTACACTACCGCCAACATTGATAACAATAACAAAACTCATGTCGATGTGAGAACTTTCCTCGATCACACATTCAATCACAGACGGATAGGACGAAGAGGAAGTACTACGGACTTCCCGCTTCGATCTCCCGATTTACCCCTCTCGACTTCTACCTTTGGGGAACTTTAAAGAACACGGTGTACGCCACAAACCCACAAACACTGACGGAATTAAAAGATCAAATTGAACATTCCGTCAATGACATTCCATTAGCTATAATCCAGTCGCAATATCGCTTTGTTCGACGTCGGTGTTGGGAGTGTATTGTGGCAGAAGGTGGACATTTTGAACATGTGCGGGCTTAAGGAAGATTAAGGAATAAAATACAACAAACCTTATATATTTATCTCATTTCGTTGCTGAATTACAACGTTTCAAAGAGTGCATACATCAATTTAGGACACCCTGTATATTTACTATACAGGTTGAGTCTATAACCCCCCATACAATTTCAAAATAAGCAGAGATACCCCCCCCCCCCCCAATACAATACTGTTATCCCCATACAATTTCAAAGAAGGTAGGTAGAGGCTAAACTCTGGTGGTGTCAAATTTGACTTTTGACCTCGACTTTTGCACCTTGCAATTTGTAACTTTGTAAACCTTACAGGTAGAGATTAAAAATAAATTTAAAAATTAACCCACTACAACAGAATGTTATTTCATTGCTCAAGCCAAAGAACGTTAAGGAAAAGAATGAAAGCTCTACTTGATTTATAGTTCGTCCAAAGAGAGAAAAACAGGGTGTGTCACAGGAAGTTTCAGATTAGCCAATCAGAGAAAGAGGGCCTCATGCGCTTAATCACTTCTGTCCCATGTCTCATTGAAGAAGCGCTTTATAATATTACAGCAGAAGCTTTAATATCATTCAGTTGCTTTGCTTTAATTATAATTAAAAATATTGTACATTTCATAAAATTGTCTTTTACCCTCAATTTTATATATATCGTTTACTTATTTTAAGGTAATAACGTGCAGTCTGTTTAACCATCATTTTTTAAAATATTTATACATTCTAATGACATGTTGTTTTTTTTAAAGAATTATGAGGTTTTTTTAAAGATGCTATCTTATTTATTTTTTTTTAATAAAATACAGTTTTATGATACGTTTTCCATTACAGTTAACGATATCTCTTTCGTTTATTTGCTGGCCATGAGAATGGCCTTTGAATGTATATAGTCTTGAAAAAGACTTTTTGAATTATATCTAAATTCAGGCTAAGGAGGTTGTGGTAGAACGTTAATGTCATTCCACTCTTCTTCTTCACTGCTGCTGTCTTCTCCATTAACATGAATTATTAAAGGCTCCACTTGATCTTCAATCAAACAGTCCGTTTCCCAATATCGTTCTTCCACACGTAAAATGTGTTCTATCGCTTTTCTCCAATTTTCAGGAGTTACATTATCAATTGCCATTCTCGTTAGTTTTTCAATATCAGCAATCTTGAAAGTTGTATTCTTCTTCCGTATATATTCTTTTACCTGTGCCCAAATAAGTTCAATGGGATTGAGATCAAAGTGATAAGGAGGTAGTCTTATTACTAAATGGACGGCATCGCTAGCCAGTTCATCTATAACATAGCGCCTCTCTGTTTTGTGTTGTTTGATAACATCGTACAGCTCACCTTTTGACATTTTTACTTCGGTAGGTATTCCTCGTAAGGCCAACCACTCTATCATTTCCGATTTCCTTGTATTGCTGCACGGCGCTTTGGCCTTCTCCACCGAGTGATATGGGGCATTATCCATGACGATTACCGAATTTTTCGGAATATTTGGCAGCAGTTTTGTTCTAAACCATTCATGAAAACAATCCCCATTCATTTCGTCATGGTAATCTGCGGATTT
>JAHWFO010049174.1:305748-353938 GCA_023313115.1 Rhysida immarginata
CGAAGGAAGTTCTCGATCCGACGTAGTCAGTTTTTTCTCTAAATTTCTGGTACACATTTTTCAGAGTAGGATAATTACCTTCTGAGTGTATTTCGGATACACATGCTCGTGCAATCGAGAGGTCAAAGTCATCCAGATTCGTTGTTCGAGATTCTCTGGGCCTTTTCTTTCCAGGAGTTGAAAAGCGAGGAGAGGGGGTGGTAGCTTCGCATGAAGACGCTTCGTTTCCTTCTTGAACAATTGTTCGAACGCAAGAAAAAGAAACTTGCGTTGCCTTGGAAGTTTCTTCTATCAAAGCAGATGAGCTTTTAAAACACTGTTTTCCTTTAAAGTAGCAAAATACGTTCCACACAATCTCCCTAGCCTGGCTGTGAATAGTTTTTCCTTGTTTGGCTGAAGAGCTGTTGCACGGCGTCGCCATAACAAATTGACTTGTGTAGCCCGCTGCACTTTCGGTAACTCTACAGACTTGGGCTCTGTGGGCGGGGCTTCACCTATGACGTGTCATTTTCACTGCCTACGTAGTAGAAATAGCTTAAGTAACTCCGACGTTCAAAACGGTTGCCTAATAACTAGGAAAATAAGAGCTTTCAGAGAATCTTCGTCGGAAAAACACTGATATGTTTCTAAAATAAATACAAAAATACGATCTGATATTTCATGTCAATTCATCCTAATATGTATTTTGGTTCTAATTTTGGTCCAAGTTAACATTATTGATAGGAGATGGCGCAACCAGAAAATGGCAGCTGAAGATAAATTTAATACAAGATTAATTGAAGAGTCAGATTTATTAGGTTTTATTGGTTTTAAATTATCATTATTTAGAAAAATAAAATCTTTTGAAACAGAAAAGAAAAAGCAGTCCAGCAAGTGGGTTAATAACAGAATAAGATTATTTAAATGCAACCAAGTATGCAGAGTCACAGCCTACATGATTAGAGAGCTGTGATAGAGTAAAGAAAAAAAATCATTATTAGGAGCTTTAGCATAAAAGCTACTTATAAGAATGCGCCCTTGGTCTGTACGTTTATCCAGCCGTCCGTCCGCCGTTTGCACGATAACTTGAAAACGGATTAACCTTTTCAAATTCTGTTTTCAGAAATATGACCAGCAAAGTCTTAGCTCGGCCGTATCAACTTTTCAGAATTTTTCGTGGACCTCTTCAAGTCGATTTCACTTGCTAAAACAGTGAGTGTAAAGAATTCAAAGAGACTGGCATGTCATATAACAATCGATTTATCAAGAAGGAATATATTGTTACTTTCTGTTCATCTTTTAAGCATTTTATGGACATCGGCGCGCGCACGTGAAATCGCTTTGTCGACGCAAGATTGCTCAAGTGCTCATAATCTATAAGCTTATTATTATGTAGCGGAAAAATGGAGCTACTTATTGGTTTTATTTTACACACGATTTGAATCACCCTTCATCATTTCTACATTTTTTGAGTTAGAAGGTTGAAATTAGGATTCGGCATGTGCATCTTCACTATTTAGTTTGGTTTTGATTAGCTCTCTAAGGTCGGAGTTTTGGGGGTGAAAATTAGAGGGGACCAAAAAGTCTAAATGTATTTATGCATATACAGGAGTGAAAATCGGTATGCAGATTCCTATAAGCAAGATCTCCATTATATGAAGATTTTTTTTCCCGAGGTATCCATACCTTCCTGACTCGGTTCGCGGAAATGCATCGAAAAGATGGGGACTACATTGAAAAATAGTGTACCAACACTGTCTGTAATAAAGGAGCTGTAAAAAAAATATTTCCGGTTTTCATTTGACTGACCCTCGTAAGTAGAATAAGAATGGAGCTACTTATTGGTTTTATGTCAGTCCGTCCCCTTCATAATTTCGACATTTTTTGAGGTACAATGTTGATATTCGGAATGTAGCTTACTATGGGCATGTCCATCTGCACTATTTAGTTTGGTGTTGACTGGTATACGGGGGTCGGAATTACGGGGGTGGGATTCAGAGAGGGCAACATATCTATGTGCTATTTAGGTACATAAAGGCGTAAAATCCGGTACCCAGGTCTACATTACTATGAAGTTTAGGCCCAATTGTTCCAGTGGGATCGTATTTGCGGGGGTGGCAGTCAGTTGGTTCTTAGAATTATGGCAACATATGGCATGTGATATATCATACGTTCGGAAATGATGAGAAAGGAAGGAAGATATGAGGCATTTTACATTTTTTACATTCGAGAAAATCAATGTATTGATTAAAAAAACTTGGGGAGAGGTCAAAAGTGCAGATAAACGGGTAAAAATAGATGACTTGCCTTATCCTACTCGGGAGGCAGGGGGGGGGGGGGATTAATTTCTTTTTAATAAACGTATAAATGTATTTCTGCTTCACTGTTAAAGCTCCTCCTTGGAACGTTTACAAGATTTTATTAAGTTTTTAATTGTAAATTGTTTTTTTACGTAAGCTTGCTTATGTTTGTTATTTTATTTTATTTTATTTTATTTTATTTTATTTACTAATTTTTTTTATATTTTCATTTTTACTTTTTACATCCTTGCATTTACTATTTATTTATTCTCGATATTATTTAATATTGAAGAAACATATAAAATAATTTTTGAAAAGAAAAAAAGTCACCGAATTTAAGTCAATGGGTGGGAAATCGAACCTAGCTACACAGATGATAGCCAAAAACGTTAACCGCTTTCCTATCGGGAACCTCGACAAACGAGTCTTTATTAAATTTATAAGAGTTTTTACTTAAGTAATCTGCGACCTGTGTCAACGCCACCTAAAGAGAACACTGTTTCTCTCTAGATGGCGGTGCCTGTGTGGGCGGGGCTTCACCTATGACGTATCATTTTCACAGAAATAGCTTAAGTAACTCCGACGTTCAACAATCTAACTTTCATTGTTTCCATCTTCGATTTTAACAATCATACAGGGTGTTTCTAAATTATCTCCCGTTTTTTACATGTTTATTACTCAAAAGCTATTACAGATTTTAACGTGATTTTTTTTAATTCACAAAGAAAAACTCAAAAAGTTTCTTAGCCTGGCTTAATAAATTTCAATGTGCCCCCCTCCTCATTTATTGTGTGAAGGACGTCAAAGCGAAACTCGAAATGTTCGGTCTAGGATTTCGGGGGTGATTTCAGCAATTGTTTCAATTATTCTGTTCTTGAGAGTTTTCAATGTCATCAATGTTGGTCTGGTACACTCTGTCTTTCACATATCCCCAGAAGAAAAAATCCAGACGGTTCGAATCGGGTGAGCGCGGAGGCCAAAGAATTGGCACATCCCTTCCTGGAAAATCCGTATCAAGGCACTTTTCATCGACCTGGAAAGCTCGTATCAAGGCACTGCAGGCCCCAGTGAAGAGGTGCTCCATCTTGTTGGTAGACTATGTTGGGCTGCAGTTCTTCCACCTCTGGAATCAAGTAGTTCTCCAGCATATCTAGGTAGGTTGCAGTGGTAATGGTGTCTTCAGCGAAGAAGAAAGGTCCGATTACTCGATCATGCATTAAACCGCACCAAACAACCTTTTGTCTGTCGCGTATATGCTCCCTTAGAACGTGGGGGTTCTGTGAGCCCCAAATGCGGCAGTTGTGTCGGTTTACTGCTCAACACAATACAACCTTTTGGCTCCGGAATTATGGAATGTTGCCTCATCAGAAAACAAAATGTCCTCAAGGAAGATGGGATCATTGTCGGTTTTTTGGAGCATATCCTCAGCAAACTTCTTGCGCTTCGGTCGGTCATCTGGCTTCTGTTCATGCATCATCTAGATTTTGTAGGATGTAAGACGAACGCAGGGCTTCACTATTTTATGTACGGATGTCATTGGCATATCCAGTTGACGAGCCGCTTGGCGAAGTGATTTACGGGGAGTACGATCGAACGCCTGCCTGACCTTTTCTAATCTCTGTTGTGTCGCTGAAGGTCTACCAGCACCTTTTTTGTGTAACTGGCTGCCTGTGTTTAAATATTTTTTATGCCATAGCTTAATTGACTTATGATTTGGAGGATCCTTTTTAAAATTTGTTTTGAACATTCTCTGAACTGTAATCATTGACTTAAATTCCGGAAGCCATAACACGCATTGAGCTTTTTCTTGAACACTCGCCATTGTTACTGCTTCTCGCGAAAAATGGAACAATGCGCCAACAATGGTACCACGCGCCAACCGCGTGATTCATTATCAACTCACGCGAGGCTAAGAAACTTTTTAAGTTTTTCTTTGTGAATAAAAAAAAAATCACGTTAAAATCTGTAATATTTTTTGCGTTAGTTGGTTTGGTTTCTTTGGTATTAACGTCCTTTTCAACTGCTATGGTCATATAGATTTTGTGTAATAAATATGTATAATACGGGAGCTAATTTAGAAACACCCTGTATATCTTCGTTTGTTGGAAACAATAAAGGTTGAACTCAATGACGTATATTAATGATAGACTCCGAATCCTATTGTTAACAGCGCCACCAAAGTGAAGCAAATTGAAGCCATGATAGTCTGGGTAGGAGTGAGCCATGGAGTAGTTAGCTGTCTGGCTGCTTTGTTTTTGACGATTTTGGATCCGATTAATTTAAAATCATTCCTCAAAGTTGTTCTGCCTACAAATGTACAAACAGACACAAAAAAAGGATCAGGAATCATTTTCCACAAGCTTAAATCAAAAGTACGTAACTGAAATGAAAACACGTAACTGAAAGATGATCGAAACGAAATTGAAATTAATAGAAACGAAACTGAAATTGAAACCATGATAAAAAAATAGTTTATAAAATATAATAAAATACTTCAACTACAAAGTTGAAGCAGCCGGGTCTATTCGGTGAAAGAATTATTAATCAGCCTCCCTCATGTTTAGCCATGTGTTTTGCATCATCTTCACTCACTTTCGGCCATGGTGGTTCTGGGCGGCGGAGCTTCCCAATTTGCTTCAAGTATTGCGGCTGGTTTGGAGTCTATCTTTAATATATTGGTTGAACTGTTGCTCGACCTACTATTGTAAGGAACTTTTCGGGTGCTTGTCTTTTTCGTCGGCTATGGTAACAACTTCGGTAAATTTAGCAATTTAACGATTTGTTCTAAATGCAATTCATGAAATTAGATGATATCCGTTATAGCGACGAATCGACCCGGCTGCTACCCCATACAATGTGCTGTAGGCCTGGTAAATACCGCATGCAAGATGTTGGTTCATCCAAACCAACTAGCCAACAGTTATCGGTTAGATTTTTAGAGTCCCCCTTTACCTGAAGCCAGTAAAATCTATGCGGACATTGCTATTCAGAGGGAATGGTGATTTATTTATTCTTATAGCTTTTTACTGTGACCAAAAAATAAGGTTCAATTATAATTTTTTTATAAAAACAAGCTATGATTGTATTGATTTTATAAAGTTTTTAAAAAGTTATTTTGCAAATGGATTTTGACCGACTTCTTCAAGCTTTGAAATTCGATAGTAATTATATGTTTCGATGACAATACAATATTTCGTCAATGTTTCCAACTGGAAACCGGAAATTGAAATCCATTTGCAAAATAACTTTTTAAAAACTTTTTTTAACGTTAAAAGCTGATTCCTATGCATTTATTTGTGCTGAATCCGCATCTCATTTCAACTTTATTCTATCACTCACAGGTGTCTTGTTTTTCAATGAAACATTTTAAATTATTCAGAGTTTGGGGCCTGATAAATTTCTTTGTGGTCCAAAAATATGATACTTTAACATTGCAGGCGCTTCTCTTCACATCCATTACTTTAACATTGCATGACTTGGAAATGTGACAAGATAGAAAAATCTAAAAACAGATTCGGATTCAGCGCACTAGAAACCACAAGAATAAGACGTGTTCATTCACAAAGTATTTTTATCATTGGCTTGTGTAATTTCAGGATGGGAAACTCCTTTGTTAAAAGCGTGAGTTTTTTTTTACTGGCGGCCTCAGAGGATTTGCCACAGCTTTCCATCAAAAAAACCATGTTATCTCTTCTTTCGTGTGTGAAGAAGCTAAATAGGTGACCAGAAAACCATCTGGAAGGTCACAATCCTCACAAGAAAAGTAACGGAGCTGTCATCAAAGAATTAAGCAATTCTAACACCAACTTACAAAGTACATGTATTGCATTTCAATACCAGATTCCAGCATCAAAATCTACAATACACAGTGTTGCACACTTAACATATGTCTCATCCATAAGAAAATGAAAAAAGTTCATCTCTTTATACACCCATATAGAAGAACGAATGATGTAGGCTCAACAAGCGACTAACGAGAGACAAGCCTGGGCACTCAAAAGTCATCTGACCATCGGGGTCTGAGAAACAATCAAAGATTCATTGTATCCATCTTAGATATTAATAATCAGCGTTTTTTCGTTTGTTGGAAACAACGAAGCTTGGATTGTTGCTCAGACCCGATGGTCAGGTGAATTTTGAGTTCTCAAGTCTGTCTCTCGTAGGCCTCGGCTCAACAGCATATGACATGGACGAAATACTGGGACAGAAATGTATGAAGCGATGAGAAAAAATCTCGATGGGCCAGATGGCTGGGCATGCTACTGGTATGATCTACGAAAAGCAGAGCCCAGCTTCTCTAAATGACAAGCAGGAGGCGGGGGTGTAATGGTGGGAGGCTTTTGGAAGAAGAAGAAAGACAAATCTTGCATTTATTTCCCAACGACTGAATACCATAGGCTATCACAATATGCTCAAAATATATTTTGTACCTTGTATGGATGTCATTGGAACCCTTTCCAGTTCCAGCAGGATAATGCCCCATACATGCTACTGCTTCAACATCAGATCGCTTTCTACAGAGTGGAATTGCAGTACTGTCGGCACGCCACGAGAAGACCGCTGAGTTGCTTAATATGCTTGTATGGTGTCGCTGGAGTTGCAGATCAGTCAATAGTTATGAAGGGAGGAAAAGCACTAAAATCAAGTAGCGCAAAAATGAGTTCTGGCCGTGTTTCCAAACAAATGAAAACGTTTGCATGGAGAGGTTTACATCGATGAAATATGGATCGGCTCAAATTTGGCTGCTTGTCCCCCAACACTGAATAGATTCATCTGCAACCGCAGCGACACCATACGAGCACATTAAGCAACTCAGCAGTCTTCTCGTGGCGTGCCGACAGTAATGGACTGGTCACCACCCAGAACATGTTGGGACTGCTTTCTAGAAAGGTGTACGCAAAAGGTCGGCAGTTCAAAAGCGTTCAAGATATGAAAGCAGCAATTGAAGTTGCATCGAATGAAATCAATGCAGCGGACGTGTCAAACTTAATTCATTCAATGCCTATTATAGTCTGTCCCATGAAAGTTTGGCTGGGCGTGTCCAATTAAATTTCCGATTTCAACTGCTAGAAATTATTGAAAAGTAAAATTATCAATATCTAACAATTGAAATTGGATATTTAATTGCACACGCCCAGTCAAACTTTCGTTGGACAAAGTGTAGAGTGTACAAATTGATCTCAAAACAAGGAAAATGTATTGGATACTAAATGTTTTTTGCTTTTTTTTCATTAAGGTGTCCTAACTTTTTGAACAGCTGCACAGGCGGTGAAAATATTTTTTTTGTCTTTTGCAGCATTGTAATAAATCATGCCTGATATTAGAAATATTATAAAGTATTATTCAAATTGTATAAATAAAGTTTATACCATTTCTTTTATTGAATAATTAATTTAAAATAGTAACTCCTTTTTATTCAAAATTGAAAAATAAAATAAATCTTAAAAATAAAATAAATCTTAAAAAGAATTGATAATGAAAGTCACCCAATGTGGGGAAATGCAACAATGAAGTGGACAGAAACGCAGATGAATCTACGGTCTTGTGGAGCGTTTTATGTAGATCTGGATGAAGTAGACGAAACACAGGTTAAAAGAAGAAACACAGGAAGGTCTTGGTGAAGGTCTAGGAGAATGTTACAAGAATAGCACAGGAAAAAACACAATAACAGGAGAAGAAGAAGAAGAACTATGATGAAAGTCCGATGATCAGGAACGTCGATAACATTCTTCTAGACCTTCACCAAGACCTTCCTGTGTTTTTTGTTTTCACCTGTGTTTCGTCTACTTCATCCAGATCTACATAATACGCTCCACTAAACCTTCGATTCATCTGTGTTTCCGTCCACTTCATTGTTGCATTTCTCCACATTGGGTGACTTTCATTATCAATTGTTTTTAAGATTTATTTTATTTTTCAATTTTTAATAAAAAGGAGTTACTATTTTAAATTAATTATTCAATATTACAACTCCTACTCTTATACAGGGTGTAAATTTTAAGTTGACAAAGCAGAATAACTCGAAAAATAAGCTTCACACGAAAAAATGCGTAGAATCCAAAGTTGATTATTTTCGAGGGGGCATCTGCTGGTGCTAAAATTAGCCCACCCCCCCCGGCCCCTGGGGGTGGGGCGGGGGGCAACTTTAAAATTTCAAATGGGAACCCCTATTTTTTATTGCAGATTCAGGTCCTACATAAAAAACTACGTACATTTTGTCTGAAACATTTTTTTTTATTTTTGGTAGATGGTGCTGTAATTCAAGAAAATCCATTTTCTCATTTTTGCGTGGAAATGGTTACGGAGAAATAAAAAATACTTATTTACTTCGTAAATTTTGCCGCAAAGTTATTATTTTATTATTTTTTGCCGCGGATTAGGATAATTTTGTTTTGTTTCGTGGTCATGAGGCCACACAACTTTATAATTATCAAACAAATCAACTGATTAGCTAACTAACTAACCGAACATCCTACGTACTAACGAGTGAACTCATTAACTAACAGAGTAAAAAAGTAAAAGACTGTGTAAAGATGAAGTTATTCCCGTTTAAGATTTGGTGGTCCTTAAAAGGACCGATTGTTTTCGTTTTATTTTTTCTTATTTGCAAATACTTGCAAGTAAATGAATTTCGGGGTGCTTGTATTTCCAGTGAGTCCCCTCGCCTCTCACTTTCGGCCTGCTTGTTGTCCTTAAATCCCTTGCATCTCGCCGTTTTATGAAATTAAATGTTCAAATTGATGACCTCCAACTTCGATGCATTTATTGACTCGTTTTGTAAATTCCTGAACACATCTTGATAACATGTCTGGTGTAATTGCAGCGCAAGCATCTCTTATTCTTTGAATCATGTTTTCGCGAGTGGTTGGCGTTTCCTTATAAACGATATCTTTGAGGTAACCCCATAAGAAAAAATCTGGCGATGTAAGGTCAGGCGATCTGGCTGGCCAATTCACAGGACCTTCCCTGCCGATCCAGCGACCATGGTAAAGTCGATGTAGTACTTCGCGCGCTACTAATGAATAATGCGCTGGACAACCATCATGTTGAAACCACATGTGTTGTCGAAGTTCAATACTCAGGTCTTCAAGTAGATCTGGTAGTTCATTTTCAAGTAGGTTACGATATTTGTTGCCATTCAAATTACCGTCTATAAAATATGGACCGATAAGTTTATCGCCAATTATCCCACACCAAACATTAATTGACCAAGGTCGCTGATGGTTGACTTCTCGAATCCAGTGTGGGTTCTGTTCACTCCAGTAATGCATGTTATGTCGATTAACTTCCCCGTGGTTTGTGAATGTTGACTCATCGGAGAAAAGAACTCGTGCAAAAAAATGTTGGTTTGTTTGCATCTGCTGAAGTGCCCAGTGACAAAACGTTAGACGGTTTTGGTGGTCATTGCCATGTAGTTCCTGATGCATAGATACATGATATGGATGAAATTTGTGGAGCTTCAGCATTTTCCAAACACTCATATGTGAAATTCCTGATTGCCTTGATATTTCTCTTGTGCTCGCATGTGGATTATGAGCCACAGCAGCTAGGACTGACACTTGATTGTTTTCTCCACAAACAGTAGCTGCACGGGTTCTTTTTTTCTGGTTCACACTACCTTCCGCAGTAAATTGTTTAATAACTCGAACAAAAGAAGACCGTGATCGCGTTTGGCCAGGAAAACGCTGAGCATAAAGCGCGACTGCATTATCAAAATTTCTCCCACTTTCTCCATAAATGTACACCATCTCAATTTTTTCTTCCACAGAAAGATAATTCATAATGTAAATTCAAAAGCAATACGGCGTTGTACACTCACAAAAACAGTTGAAAAATTACAATCTTTTCTTCTAAAGATCAGAATTTAAAATGTAAACATTCTGAAAAAAATGCCAATGTTTACGTTATTTGTTTGTTGACGAAATGTCTTCAAATTACATTGTAGTTAAAACAATGTAGGAATCGAAATGAATAATAAATTAGTTATTTCCACGCAAAAATGAGAAAATGGATTTTCTTGAATTACAGCGCCATCTACCAAAAATAAAAAAAATGTTTCAGACAAAATGTACGTAGTTTTTTATGTAGGACCTGAATCTGCAATAAAAAATAGGGGTTCCCATTTGAAATTTTAAAGTTGCCCCCCGCCCCACCCCCAGGGGCCGGGGAGGGTGGGCTAATTTTAGCACCAGCAGATGCCCCCTCGAAAATAATCAACTTTGGATTCTACGCATTTTTTCGTGTGAAGCTTATTTTTCGAGTTATTCTGCTTTGTCAACTTAAAATTTACACCCTGTATAACCATTTCTTTATCTTAAAATGTCAATCTAATTGCCTGTCCTATCAATATGGAACAGACCTGAAGGGCCGAGTCAATTTTTTGCTTTCCAATATAAATATTTCCTTAAAAACACAAAACTAGACGGTTGTCAGTAATGCCAATAATGCGATGACAACGCAAATAACAGTCTTTGATTAGCTTGGCGTAACGATGTAGTATCACGTTCACTAACAATCGAGGAGGTACGCTTTTAAATTTAGGGTTTCGCTATTATATTCCAAATTTAAATCCAGAAAAAAACAAACCATGCTTAGATTTTTACATCTCTTTTTTGTAAAAATGCTGGTGTTTACCGCTCTATTTGTCTCAATTTACTTTTGGGCTTTTATTGCCTTTCATGGATGATAAATTACAAGTATGTATGTTCTTGAATACACCAAATGTCTCTCTAAAATGCTCTTAAGGGTTTTGAATATCTTTTAAGTTCTAAATAGAAGGGTAAAATTTCTCATATGTTTGGGAAATGCTTATTGTTAAAAGATAATTAAATATTGAAAGAAACACCCAGTTCAACACTTGTTCTTATGCTTTATATGAAAATTGATTCTACAAATAGTTTCTTAGGAGAAAGAATATATTGAAATATGTTGATAAATTGCTAAATTATATTTTATTATATGATTGTTCTACAGCTATAATATAAAGCTTGCGTCATTGTTGTATTAAACAGCAACAATCTTATTTATAAAATGGTAAATCCTCTCGCTCCATGCAATGCCGTCTAAAAAAACAAAGCCTGCTGACTGCGTCATCAAACGTAGGCCGATAATCCAACCTTCACTGTTAATTCGTTTGTTGTAAACAGTGAAGGTTAGAATGTCGGCTCACGTCGAGGACAACGAGAAAGACAGGCCTCGAAGCGGAAAAGTCACCTGACCATCTGGGTCCGAACAACAATCCAACCTTCATTGTTTCCAACAAACGAAAAAATACTGACTGTTAAAATCCAACATGGAGACAATGAAGATTGGATTGTTGTTCGGACCCATTTGGTCAGGTGACTTTTCCGCTTCGAGGCCTGTCTTTCTCGTTGGCTTCGGGCTCACGTTTGATGACGCAGTCAGCAGGCTTTGCTTTTTAGGTGGCGTTGCTCTATGCCTGTTTCCTTGGTGATGATGACAACTTTGACGTCAGCACAATAATTGACGAGCAGTTGTTTCATGAAAATGATAGTTTCATGAAAATAAAGACTATAGTTGCCGCCACATAAGTTAAACGACAGGATGACGTCATTTCAAACACCAGCCAATAGACGTTAACAGGAAGTAAATCGCTTAGTTATTCCATGAAACATTCGCTTTCGTTTACGAAACATTGTTTTCGTATTTATATTTACTTTCTATTTTCGTCTTATTTTTTAAATAGATAAATGACATTAATAAATTAATAAATTAAAAAATGACGCAGAATAGTCGACTCGAAGGCAATTTGTTTCATATTATGACTTTAATAGGCTTTCCACGTTTCAACGATATCTCCGCCTTTACTATAGTAGAACAAGTGCATCATGGGTAAAATCCAGACAAAGCATATTGATGAGAAGACTTACTGCGCATGTCAAAAAGATCGTTCAACTTACTTGACGGCAACTACTGTGCCCGCGCCACGAGAAGGTGGCTGCGTTTCCAAAATCTCTCACATAGCGCGCTAGCTGCCTTGGCCGATCTATTTTGCTAAAGGGTAGGAGTTACTCAAAGTTACTCAGGGCTTGGAAAAAGTTATTTTTGTATACGGAAATTCGTGCAAAAATGGTAATATGAAACTCTGCACTGAAAAGTTAATTTAAAATAACGAACAAAAATTGATGTTCATTAGGGAAGCATTTGCTTCTTTCGCCAGCATAACTACTTTTATCCTATAGAAAAATGGATTGGCCAAAGCACCTAGCGCGCCATGTGAGAGATTTTGGAAACGCAACCGCCTTCTCGTGGCGCGGGCACAGTATAGATCTTTTGAAGCCTTTTTCTTGTTTTAACAGTAGGTAATACGAACGGGAACTTTACAAATGTTTCTGAAGAGGTAACCTCAATTCCTCCTCCTTGGCTTGTGTTTCCGTAGTACGTAAACATTCGTGACGACGGCTCTGACGTCACAAACGATTTTTAAAAAAAATTTAAAAATATGAATTATCCATATTAAAAAGGATATGAATTATAGTTTTCGAAGGATGGAATGGCGCGTTATCGTTTTGGAAGACCCAATTTAGCCTCGAGTTATTAATCCAAAGGTACCAGATACGTTTCAAGCATTGCTTGGTGCTTGCATGATCCATTCTACCATCCACAAAGTCCAGTCCCACTTTTCCTTTGGAAATGTAGCCCCCTAGTTTCTCCTCATAGGATGTCTTTCTGAAAAACGTTTGGCTCTTTTCTCAGATCGTGCTAATATTAGTTCCAGTCGTTCAAATTAAACTTATCATCACTAAATATCATTGAATCCCGCTTCCGCTTCAAGTAGTTTCTTGCAAATTCAAGGCGGTTCTTCTTGTGTCGTGCATTTAAAGGCGGTTTATGCTTAATCTTCTGCCGTTTTATGTGAGAAAAGTAGTTTATGGCTGCTGATAACTCTTCGTGAAATAATTGTACCTATGATTCGCTTAGTAGAAGCAGCGGAAATCCGTTCATTACTTGCAAGTCTTAACACTCGACGGTGATCCTTAGGAGTATGAGCAGGAGGCGTTCCAGAACTCTTTTTACTGCCATAATTCTGGGAATCATTATATATTTATAACTGATAATATATTAAAGTTTGCTAATAGAATTGAGGCCCCAGCACAAATTATTTTCAAAATAAATAAATATACATCTGTCTTATTTTTTTTTTGGCCAACACTGCATTATTATTAAATGAATCTGTTTCAAGAGTCCGGCGATCACAGGATGTGATAATTGCAATCAGCGAAGGGAAGGGACAAGGGAACTTATTTTAACCTTCGGGACAATTATACACTGAAAACGTGATATACAAAAGAGGTTTTAAGAATATAGTTAAACTTTGGAATTGCTCGATTCTCGGCCGACCGCGGACGTCCAACGATGCCTGGCAACTCATCCGAATATAGTAAAACTGTTGTATGAGAAATTTCCACGAAGCGATTTTGTTGCGGATAACTTGGCGGGCATCGTTAGATATCTGCGGTAGGCCATGTTGCCATCAAACGTGCAGGCCGTTAAGAATATTATTAGGCGATGTCCGAAAAGATCCGTCTGCAAAACGAAGGTAACGTACCAAAACAAATTCCTGACTTCACATACCGGGTCTCATCTACAGTTGTAAGCAGTGTTGGCACCGCTACCGCTAAAACTAGCGCGCTTCTATTAGCGTCGCTATCGCTATTGTAGCGATTTCATAGCGCGCTTATTTCCCAAACAGAGTCAGCGATTTTATAGTGTCGCTAGCTTTTTATTTAAATCCAAGCGATATTTAGTTTATATTTCGCTGAAAATTCGCTAAAATATGAAAAAAGATTTGAATAAATCCAACTAGATATATATAATTTTTTTATTTGATTATTTCGATTAATTCGGGCGTTATTTTGGTTCCATTAATAAACCAATCCGAAAGATTTTAGATTATTAAACGTCTTTTCATGTGTATGCCTTCTCATTGGCCGCTTCATCTAACCCATTCTAATTTCGACCAATCCCATGCTGCCTTACCCCGGCCGTTTCTGCATATAAAGAAGTTCTCGTTCGTAGATTCTCATGGAATGATAAAGTTAAGAGTCTGTCGACCCACGATAACTCTATGTGGTGCATGGTTCGAGCCTTGCAAAACAAGAAAGCCATAAATATCCCACCTCTGTTAGCCCAAAATGGCAAATTCATCACGAATGATGATGATAAAGCGCAGCTTATTGCAAGCTCACTTTCAGAACAGTTTGTCACGCCTACTGATGGTCGGCAAATAGGACTTGATATGTCCGAGAAAGTAAAATCCTGCATAACTGGCTTCTATAGTATTCACGGCAATGAATTCCCAAAACATAGCATTGATGTAAATGAAGTCCTAAGCATCATTAAAAATTTAAAAACGAGAAAAGCTCCAGGTAAAGACTCTATTAAGAACACTGCTTTGAAAAATTTACCTCCAAATACAATTCAAGATATTGCAAAAGTAATTAACGACTGCTTGAAGAACACTTACTTCCCGGATGCTTGGAAGCAATCAGTTGTCTTAAGCATTCCTAAGCCAGGACAAAATCCTGCAAATCCTGTTAGCTACAGGCCCATCAGCTTGTTACCATCAATTTCCAAAATCCTGGAAAAAACAATTCTCAAGAGATTCATTGAGCACTGTGATGCCAACGATCTCATCCGCGATGAACAATTTGGCTTTCGCTCAAACCATTCCTGCCAACTCCAAACATGGAGGCTCGCAGCGGATATCAATGAGCCCCTTAATCTCTCTATGTATTGTGGGGTCGTTTTCCTCGATGTACACAAAGCTTTTGACCAAGTCTGGCACGATGGTCTTATTTTTAAAATGATTATGGATGGATTTCCTCAAGACATAATTACTCTGATACACTCGTTTCTCTCCAACCGGTTCTTTCAGGCCAGAGTTGGAGATAATCTATCTCCTATGTATGAAGTAAAAGCTGGTGTCCCACAGGGTTCAGTCCTGGGGCCAGTATTATTCAATTATTTTATGCGAGACTTCCCAAGTCCTTCTAAATGTAAGCTCTTTTTTTACGCAGATGACGCTGCTATACTGACCTGTGCTCGTCAACCAGCCGTAGTAGTCTCGCGGCTGCAGAAGGCTCTAAAGGAGTGTGAAAGCTGGTTTAGCAAGTGGAGGCTAAAATTGAATGTAGACAAATGCAAGGCGATGTTTGTCTCCAAGAAGAGAAAGAGATCATTAGATTCTCTAATACTATGTGGCAAAAAACTGGACTGGGTTGAAACTTATAAATATCTTGGTGTTGTTATTGACTCTAAACTTACCTGGACTCCCCACGCAACTTATGCGTTGAATAAGGCCAGGAGAGCCAAGTTTAGCTTGATTGCTCTGCTGGGCCGGAATAGTGCTCTAAACATTGATAATAAACTCCTACTCTATAAGGTCATTGTTCGGACTATCTTGACCTGTGGTATGCCCGTCTGGGCCACAATATGTAAAACTAGATGGAAAGAACTGCAAACGTTCCAAAACGTTACCCTTAGGACTATTGCGCAAAAAGATCGGAGAATTGTTCGCAATTCCTCCATTTATAATGACTTCAACATGACTCATATTGGCAAATACGTTCAAGGGCTCATGGAATTCATGCTGCCCAATATAGAAAATCATAGCAACGAGCTAGTCTCGGGCATTTTAAAGCATCCTATGCATAGAAAGAGATATCGTGATCCAAGGCATATACTTGATATTAATTTTGAAGACATTGATAATGTCTTATTTCCAGATTACTGGACTTCATAGGTCGTGTTTTATCTAATACTAGTGGTCTGCTTCTAGTCTAGACAGTCGTCAATCAAATTTTCCTCCACCAAGAGGAGGCAATTTTCTTTCATACTTTGGATGACCCTTGTGGGTACATCAGGCTTCTTTTCTAGCTCAGTGTATTTCCCTTGGAATATGATTATGAAGGGTGAGATTATGGAAGCTATGCTTCAAGTTCCACTTGAATACCGATACACTACACTGTTCGATTGTCGATTGTCGATTGTCGTAGATTCTCATCGATCGGTTCAGAGGACACCCATCGCAGGACGATCAGTACGGACTAGCTCTTCAAGGTATCACCTCTACTCTCTTTTCAGGTATCATCTCATTACTCTCATTTCACCGTGCGCCCTTTTCAGTGCGATATTTACCTTCAGTTACGTCTTATGTACCGGTCCCTGGCGTTGGAATTAATATTCCCGTAAACCAGTACATCAAGAAGCTCATTATCCATCTGGGTCCCTAGCGTTGGGATTAATTTCCTCGCAAACTTGGGATTAATTTAAGGACATTTTTTTCATATCATCTATTATCATCCTAATCATTCACAAGTGGGTCCCTGGCGTAGAATTAAGTTTCTCGCAAACCTGACTTGTTCCTTTTTCTTAAAGCTGGGTGAGTCCTTATTAGGACGGCTTCCTTAGCACACACCTAGCTGCGAGATTACTCTCCCCCCCCCCCCCCCAGTTCTGTAGAAGAATATGATGGCTTCGTCCAAACTAACGACGCTGAAATCGGCAAAGGAGTCTTTGCTAGCGCCGGATAGTAAAAGTGTTTCCTGCGAAAGGACCTACAGGGACGCCTGTTTGGATCCTAGGTTTGCTGCATTTGACCTAGTATTTAATGAAATGCTAGAATCTCTCAGGAATGACATAAAACCCAAGTACAATGCACTGGAGGCGACGGTCGACTCATTACGGACAAGTTTTGACGCGAAATTCAATGGAATCAACACGGAAATTCAAAACTCTCGAACAGACGTCATCAACAAGATAAATGATTTTAGAAAAGCCTTTGAGAAATGTTCCGGGACTCCAAAGGCGGGAAACTCCACGGAAGATAATAAGGTAAGAGAAAATGTTCGCTTGCTAATAAAGTGCATGGTCTGGAGTCCATGGAAATAAGTGATGATCGTGACTGTTCGACAAACGGTGGCAACAAAAGAAGCCATTCCGACGGAAGTGATGGAGAAGTGGAAGACAGTGCCTGGCCAGTTGTTCGTAGCAAAAAACCCAGAAGGGGGACCAGGACGGAAAATTCCCAGATTAAGGTAAGTGAAAAGAAAACTATTTACATTCCCCCTATTATCGTTAGACATCACGGGAAACCGATTAAGGAAGAGCTAAATGAGATAAAAAATCACGTAACGTTAGATAAGATTACTGCACATACCGGACGCTCAGACACTATCAAGATAAAATGCCACGATGAGGAAACTCACAAAACCTTCGTTGCAGGAATCAAAATGAATGGTGTGCTTAAAATCCAGCATCATCAGCTAAAATCTGAGAAATTGTTAAAATACGTTGTCCGTAATGTAGATATAACGTATGTCATGGAAGATTTTTGCGCAGACCTTAGACACGCTAACTACTTCCCCGATAAGGCAGTTAGACTTAAAAAAGCAAATGGTGAACTTGAGATGCCAATGGTTCTAGTACTCCTACAAAATACTGAGCACAATAAATCGTTCCTAAATTTAAAGCGCATTGGTCCACTTGCTGTAACAGTTGAATTGTTTGGGGGCAACAAGAAGCCCTTACAATGTTACAATTGTTTACGTTTTGGGCACGAGTCCCAGGGCTGCACCGAGTCGCCGTGTTGCAACAAGTGCGCGGGCGACCACCAGTCAAGGGACTGCACAAATACATTAGGTAAAGACCCTCCTAAATGTATTTGATGTGAAGGCCAGCACACATCGAGTTATACTAAGTGTCCCAAATACCCACAAGTTAAAAGGAATAGAGATGAAGGAAGAACTTCTGCATCCGTTGCTTCTGCTTCTATTGGTAAGGGAGTCGCTGGCCACGACGAATTGGTTAAAATTCAAAGGTATCTGGGTAACCTAATGAATATGTTAAAGGATAGTGGCAAAGTGTTGCCGCAGACCACTCAAACTGAGACAAAACAATAATCATGGATAGACACCCCTACAAAGTTATAAATCAAGGCAAGCTACGTTGCACGATATGGAATGCGAGGGGCATCCTGCAAGTGTCATGAGTTTTACGATTTCCTCACAAGCTGGAACATTGATGTTGCCTTCTTGTGCGAAACCCATCTCAAACAGAGTGAGGCTTTCAATCTACCAGGGTACTATGTTTACCGGAAAGATAGGCCCCCTAAAAAAGCTTCAGATCCAGCCTCTGGTGGGGTAGCTATTGTTGTAAAAAGAGGTATTAATCACACTAAGATTATCACACCTAATTCTATCAATATGGAAGCAATTTCCATTGTCATCAAAGATGCTGATGTTGGAGAGGTCAGGTTTACTTCCCTATACAACCCGCGCAGGCACAAGTTAGACCCTCGCGACTTGGCCCACCCCAGTCGTTAAGGCGGGTGATTTGAATGCGAAACACTCACACTGGAATTCCAGATGCACTAATCAAAGTGGCTTGGTACTTTATAGGTACATGGTAGATCAGATCGACACTTCCGTTATTGGCCCTCTTGAAGATACATACTACTGTGATCATTCACCCGCTAGTGACGTGCTCGACATTGCTGTTCTCAAGGGGTTTTTCAAACCCTACAATATTTTTACAGTAAATGCCTTATCATCTGATCACGGACCAGTTGCACTAAATTTTGAGGGGATAAATATCGACCTGAGAATAAATCTTCGTTATAAGCAGGACTGGAAAGTTTTTAGAGAATTTATGAACGACAGTAACATTCCCTATCAGGATCCCGTCACCAGCAGTGACATTGACGAAAATATCAAAAAGGTCACTCACTTCATCAAGATTGCTACAAATGCTCGTGCTACTCCGGTGGATTGCAAGCGGCCAGACCATCTGGAACTTCCTCCCTCCATCAGGCAACTCATCCACGAAAAAAACACCTTCAGAAGACTTTGGCAGCGTACCAGGTTTCTCCCCTTCAAGACGAAGTACAACAGGCTATCCCGCAAGGTAAGTGATCAGATTAAGGATTAAAGGAATCAAAGATGGAACGACAAAGTTAAAAGTCTGTCCGTCCAGGATAACTCTGTCTGGAGTATGGTCAGGCCCTTAAAAGCAACAGGACTATTGTTCTCCATCTTTTGCTTACAGAGGGTGGCGATTTCGTTAGCAATGACCAGGACAAAGCACAAATTATCGCCAATTCACCGATGAGCCAATTCTCTACGCCCAAAGAGGATGATCTAGTCAATATTACTCGTGAGGTCAAAGACGTGTGTGATTGGTATGGCCACACACCGCACGCTCTTGGCTCTCCTGATGTCATTGGCACCTCTGAGATATTGGACATCATAAAGCGCCTGAAAAGCAAAACGGCAGCCGGCATCGACACCATTACCAACAGTGCTCTCAAGAATTTGCCTCCCAGCGTTATCTGCATTATCACCAAAGTCATGAATAGCATCCTTGGGTTAGTCTGGCTTCTTGCCTATTTTAGTGTATTTCATGTGGAATTTATTCTGGAAGGGTGAGAATCGTGTAAGCACTGCTTACGTTCCACCTGAAGAAATACATATTCTTAGTTAATTCCTAACATAGCTTATTTCTATTAGACATATTGTTATCAATAGCTAATTTCCAGTAGCTAGTCGCTCGCTATATTTATATAGTTTTATTTAAAGTGTTTTAAAATGCAGTATAAGTCTATGCATTCTTGGCAGATGTCTCGTTGTTATAACACGAAAATGTACTCCTTTTATCTTCCATGGCAGTGAAATCATTCTTGTTTCCTTTTTCTTTTAAACTTTTGATAAGTTTTTTCGCGCTCTTACGAGACAAACACTTGGATAAAAAAGAAGAAAAAAGGGTAAATTTAAATATTAAAACTGTGTAACATAATTTATATTTTTACCAACGAGTTTCATTTGCATCTTTATAGCATTTCGTAAATTTTAATAATTATGCGAAACGAGCTCACATTAGCTTGCAGCAAATGCCTCTAAGAACATTTAAGTTAAATGATGCGCTGTCTATAAATAAGGAAAAGAAAATGAAAGTTCTTTACTCGTATTACGATTACATTTGTTATTCTCGTAACGTTCGTCGGGGTTTTTCAAATGCAAATTCCCAGTTTCTGCGAACGTAAAAATTTCTTTGGATTCAAGAATGGTGAAAACGTGAAGCGGATTGGCTTAAAGAGTCTTTTTCATGAGCGTCGGTGTGAAAATGCATTTGTAAGTTCCAAGAAAAAAATATTTTCAAGAAAACTTGCCTACGTGATTCTATTTCACAACACCGTCTTTCCGCACTGTATAAATTGGTGAATTTATACCAGCATTATTGCATATAATGAGCAAATTCCAAATTCATTGCAAATTCATTTTATTACCTCCATTTCTCTTATGTTTCTTTTCTGTCACGTTCTTTTTAATGAACATATAATTTGCATCTCTCTTCATTTTTCCGTTCTTTTAGAAATGCAACGTGAAACGTGTTGATTTATTTAAATTTGAGTTGATATTCACAACTAGAGAAAGTGGTACACAATATTGAGATGTTACCTAAATGAATATTGAAATTTCTCATAGAAATAGATGATGAGATAATATGTGATTGTATGAGCTATTAGGTAGAGATATATCTTATATATATATGAACGGGGCCCACACGCAATTTGCGCGGAAATAACAATTTTATCAAATTCAATTCATTCAAATTGTTTCGTTTGATGAACTCATATTTTCTCCTTTATTTATAGTTTTGTGATTGATTGATGTTAAAAATTGTTGCTCACACAACAATGCTCAGGTGACACACAACAATGTTCCGGCCTGTGCTTTAAGTGAGCGCCAATAATGCTTAAACGTGCAACAACAATGCAAAACTGTTTCCGTGACGAACCCACATGTTCTCCTTTATATATAGTTGGATAAGAAGTTTCCAACAAAGGATAAAACACTAATTGTTAAAATACAAGATGGAAACAATGAAAGTTACATTGTTAATAGACCCATCTTAGTCATGTGACTTTTTAGTGCCGGAGCCTGTCTTTCTATTAGCCTCGCCTGCAAATGCTTGTGGGAGAGGCAAATCATATACGACGTCAGATAAATACGAGTCATCGGAATTATTTTAATAGCTTAATTAAAATTAATAAAAAACTTTGAAACCCTATCCTACGATGCAAGGTGGATTATTACAGATGAAAAGAAATTATAATTGCATTTACTACGATTTCTTATTGGTGGTTTCTGATTACTACGTGCAACGGCGAGCTAATATAAGCATGTGCTTCACATGAGTGATCACATGACACAACTCAACAAGACAATTTTTCGTTTATATAAAACAATTTTTATTTTTGAATACAAAACTATTTATTATTATATTAATCTTATGTATTAAGAATATTAATACAAAAATTATATTAACACGTAAACTGCGTTATTATTATTTTATTTATTATTTTCAAAATTGTGTCTTTACTAGCGCCACGAAAGTATTATTGAACAAGAATGAATTAATCTTAGATAATAATAAACCTAACAGCAATATGCTCTTGATACCAATAAGCTATGGATAACAATAGGTCTCACAAACCATATTGAGTTGGTTGATATATTACAAGCCATATCTCAGCATTGAAAGTTTCCAAAAGTAACACAGTACCATTAAAACACGTACTGCTAAACAATTCCGACTACAATTAATTACTCGTTATATTTACTCATGGCACCTTGTTACGTGTTGTTTGATATATTACATATGCCATATCTTAGCATTGAAGCTTCCAACGGTACCATATGGTACCATTAAAACTTGTACACTAAACCATTCCCACTATCATTATTTACGCGTGATATTCATTCATGAGACATCCTTACACGTACGCTTGCCACTAGTCCAATATCTGCTATCACTAATTACTCTTACCTCGTAATATTCGTTCATGACACCTTGTGACGATTCGTTTGATATATTACGTGGCATACACTGTATGGTTATAGGAAATTTTAAGGGGGTATCATTATGGTACTATTAGAACACGTGCCATTAGAGCACGTACCGGTTCTGGCTCTCACGTTCGTGCTCTATACCATATTAATGGATTGATCAAAACAGAGTATGGAAAAGTTAATTCGTTTTCAAGTTATCGTAATAAATAATAAGCTCTCTGCGAATAAAAAATTTCTTTTGATTTAGAGACGGAGCTCCTCTTTCAATAATCGTCAATCTCGAGCATCCTCCATGCGGACCATCTCATTAACGTTTAGAGCAGGCGTTGAGCCGAACCGATATGCTTATCATGCGTTTTCCCCAGTGCAAATATAATTCGTCTCTTCCAGCATTTCAATACACGCACTTTCTATTGCAACGCAATGCATTGTTGGAATTGTGTCTCTATTAATTAAATAGAGAAAATAGTAAAGAAAATTCCATTTTTATACACATTTACTTCTGTTTAACATTCAAATAAAACAGGGTCTACAAACGATACGGATACTATTAGTTTATTGCCGACGCGTTTCAGTATTACACCATTCTCAAGGCTGGCTAAATAGTAACAAGTAAGAGTTTCGACAATCGAATAGTGAAGTGTACATTTGGTCGTTGCATATCAAATGTCGGATTTCGAGCTGGGTTCCGCACTTCAGCACGGTTTTCACGTTTAGTAGCAAGTACCCATAACAAAGTGGTACATTCCCAGAGATAAACCTATCTGCGAGCAGCCGCCTGAAACTTGCATGTCTGCGATGATATTTAATAGCGTTTGAACCCAAGCGAAGATAGTCACGAGTTCATACGAATTACGTGTGATAATGCATTACGAGTTCAGGTTGAATCACACCCATCCAAGGCCTCTCGAAACATCAATAAGGTATTCGGTGTAGGCACCATAAACGAACGAACTGTTGGTTCCGAAAATTCCGGGCGGGGGTGACGGATCTGGCAAAAGAGTCACGCAGCAGACCGCCCAACGTGTTGAATGACGCTTATCTGAAGCGATCTGTGGAAGAGGACCCGTCAAAAACTGTTCGGGACCTTGCAGGGGATCATCCAGTATCAGCGTCGACTGTCAGTAGACAACTTAGGACCACTGGCCATTCCACTTAAAAGTCAAAGAGCAGTACTTGTTTTACTTGCTCTGCGTGTCTAATAGAAATCGAATGACATTCAAATCTCCACAAATAAACCGAAATTCAATTCACTTTATCTCAAAAACTGTTGGTGCTAGAGAAATTTTAAACCCCCCCCCCCGTGTTTTTTTTTTTTTTTTTTTTTTTTTTTTTCGTAATCAGCAGGAAAAATACTAGTAAAATCGCTCACTTTCATTCCGTGACAAGAAAAATCTTAATTTTGTTGGCTAGTGTTATTTTGTAATTGCATATTTAATTGCACATTAAATTTTATCTATTCTCATTCTCTGTTATTCCTTTGTTAAAAATTTAAACTTCACCGATACCTTTATTTTTCTCTAAAGTTCTGAAACCTTATTGTAAGATTATTCAAAAAGGATAGTGCAAAAGTGGAAGGACTTCTACATATTGGTATGCGTGTGTTTGAGGGGAGGGGGGGTATATGTTGAGGATGTTGTTCCCCGGTTAGCACAATTGGACGAATTGAAGGAACGCATTTCTGGTGGAATGGAGCTGATAACCAAGGATATGTTTGGACGCGTTTGGGAAGAAATGAACTACCGTTTAGACCCTGCCATATCACCCAGAGTGCTCATGCCTATATGAAACTCATGAAATTCTTCTTTCTTTTCGCATCCATATGGCTGCTGAGTCAATTCAGTACATAATAAATCGGTTTCGTTATGCACAATCCTTTTTGAATAATCCTGCACATTGATTCATCAATTTTATAGAAATATCCCATGACTCAGCCAAATACATTTTTTTCTAGAGATATTCATGCATATTCAAATCACTGGTATACTTTGCCTTCAATCTTACCTTTAAGATTGCCTTCACTGGTACTGATCACATTGGGGATTGCGTCGAGAACTGATGTCATTGCGTACTTTATTTGTTGAAGAACAAAGCATGCTAATTTAATAGGTATATTGAAAGTCTACGCGGTAAAAATAAGACAATAAAATTTAATCAAACGCACCAAGATATCTATTTCAAGTTTCAAATGAAACCCATAGCCTTTTAAATTACATTTGTTTTTCCCCGCATAATTACATTTGTTGCAAGACAAAAATAGTATAATCGAATGAAATGAATGCATCCAAAGAGGTTACTTTTAATTGAATGGCTCTTAAATTGAATTAAAGAATTAGGTTTGTGGGGGAAATCTATAAAATGACATTATAAAACTTAAAAATGCACCGACGAATTGTAATGAGCCAACTTTCTTCGTTAATTTCCTTGTAAATTAAGTTTTTGCATAGTCTAGATTGAGTAAGTTGCTCTTTTGAAATGCACCCTTTCAGAATGAAATTTTTTTTAATATTTTTCATATTTTTCTTCTGAAAGATTATTTTTAATTGCTGAAAAAAAAAGTTTCATTAGGTCCACAAACTACTTAATAAATGATAATTTTTAAAATCCCACCATTTTTCCTTTTTGCGCGCTTTTATTAACGGATAAAATTTTATTAATTAGACAGAAACTTTTTATAGCAAGCACTGTTTTATTAATGACTTCATTTTAAAAAGAATAAACGTTTCTTGTGAAATATTTTACAACTTCTATTAAAAAATAATAAACAAAACAAATGTCTATTATTTATTATATTTATTAAAATTATTTTTATTCATTAAATATGCAACTCATAAAAATTATAGGATATTTCAAAATGAATATGAAGCGATAAAAATAAGCATTTGATTTTTGTTTATTAAACAAGAACAACAGAAAGTTGTCCGCTTATGCAAATGAGATGCAAACACAATTATCATGATTGAGTAGCAAGTGACATATTAATGGGAGGTAAACTGAAGCATGTTATACTGGTCGAGAGTGCCACACGTTGACTGTTGACCTTGCATGTCGGCCTAGATTGTAAAAATGCACTGATAGACATAAAGCATGAACAAGATCATATTGTCCAGCCGTTCTTCTGGGATACTCTGATACTCTTGCTCCACGGCAACTTCCAGCTCAAGAAGTGCTGCGGGAGGCATTGGACGATTTGCTAGACGTCATCCCAGTGCATCCCAAGCATGTTCTATGGAATTCAGGTCTGCCTGCTGAAGCACAATGTTGATGAGATGCGCACGATAGAGTCTTGCATTACCGTCTATGAAAAGAAGTTTTTTTTCCAAGTGCTCCAGCTTATGGTAACCCTATCTCATCGCAACATCTGACAGCAGTAAGCGATCCGTTTCTGATACCCGAAAGACGGTACGACCACCGATGCTAATGCTAGCCCGCATCAAAATTCCACCACCAACGAAGCTTACCTAAAAGTTACTTTACTTGTTCTCCAAGTACGCATCCACCTTTTAACGATTACAAATCATCATCCGCCTTTGAAATAGAGAACTCTCCTGACGACGCAAACAATGATGACGCTTTTTATACTCGAATGCCTTAAAATCCTGTTGGTTCTAGCATTTCGGTTGCCTGACTTGTTTTCTCTAATATTTTGTCCCAATTAGTCAATGTATTAACAAAAAATAAGTAAAATCTGTGGAATGGAACAACCAAAGAGAGATACCTCTAATTTTGGTGTGTTGATGAACCTCTGGAACATTGAATATTATTTCATATAGTACAACTTGATTGAATCCTTTACTATTAGAGAAGGTCAAAATTAATATCTTAAATTTTGATTACTTCTTTTGAAATTCTGTTTGATTGCTCCATGAAGGGAATTTACAAGTTTTTGTTCGAAATAGGAAGACTAACCTGTACCAGAAAAAAATTAACAGGCCTTTTTATAAGCTTAATTAAGAACTTTTTTTCACGATAATAACATCCTTTATTGTGGGAGTTCTTCAGTAAATTAGCTTTCTTGCTATTATCTTTTTTTGTTGGAGACTAATTAGTGCTTACATAGAATTTCAATTAAAATTACCTCAAGGAATTTTTTCTTCTTGAAATCACCATTAATTTAGAAAGATATCTAATATTCTTTTTTAATTTCCCCCAGGACTGCTAAATAATTAGGATAATATCTCTGAAATACTGAAAATCTCAGAATAAGAGTAAATTTGTAATTGGGATTATTGACCTTCATGATTTTAATTAAGTGTCTAATTGCTTCATAGTTTATGTTTGAGAAATGACATACTCGACGAATGTTATTTTCCCCAAAATCAATCGAAAATCGAACAGCGCAGGGGAAAAACAAAAAACGAGCTGTCCGGAAGCTATGCTTCCACTACCATACGCATCCAAGTAATAGCCAAGGGAAGTACGCTGAATTAGGAATTACGTAATTCTATGAAGTACGTAAGAATTCGCAATACGCAAAAGATACGAGTAGTTTCATATTGGAATAAAGGTTTATAACGCCTTATCGAAAACAACGGTTAATAGTATGTTTTAGAGTTATACGAGTTATATGAAATCTTTAATGAATTCGTACAATTAATCTCTTCTTTTTATATATAAACTCCGTCTAAAGTAAGTAAAAATATTCATTTTTAGGAATAAAATTGAAAGATGCAAATATAACTACAAAACTGCATATATTTTGTCTAGACCATGCATATTTTCATACATTATAGCTAAGTTATTAATATCATAAGGATATTCAACAAAGAGTGTGCAAAAGATTCGCGTGCAAAATTAAAGAAGATTCTAATCTTACTTGATATCAAAAGACAGGGGGGGGGGACGTTCTAATTCAACATCCACATTAAAAAAAACTTGAAATAGACACCAGATTAGTAACATAGCAGATGTCAAGACGATAATCCACGTCTGCCAAGGCACGACCTCCAATGGATAAGATCTACAATCATAAAAAAAATCGCAGGATCATGAAGGCCGTATCAGAACAATATTGGTAAATCGTTATTTTCGGCACGGCCAATCCAGCATTTTGGTTGGGTGGAATTCAAGTATACTGACACAAATTTGAAGCTTTTCTCCTTCATTTTCTCCTTGTAAACATTCCAAGGAGGAGCTTTAGCAGCGAAGCAGAAATACATTTATATATTTATTAAAATAAAAATTAATCCCCCCCCCCCCCATTAGGGGACGGACTGACATTATACGAGGGGAGTTCAATAAGTAATGCAACACATTTTTTTTCTCGGCCAATTTTGGTTGAAAAAAATGGACATTTCTTGTGGGACATTTTCAAACATTTCCGCTTCGTCTCGTGTAGTTTCCTTGACGTCCGATAGGTGACAGCGCTATAGTGAGCTGTTAAAATGGCGTCTACAATGAGAGGTGCGTTACAAACAACGGGCAGTGATTGAGTTTCTTTTGGCGTAAAACCAGGGCATCTCAGATATTCATAGGCGCTTGCAGAATGTCTACGGTGATCTGGCAGTGGACAAAAGCACGGTGAGTCGTTGGGCAAACAGTGTGTCATCATCGCCGCAAGGTCAAGCAAAACTTTCTGATCTCCCGCGAGCTGGCCGGCCGTGCACAGCTCTGACTCCTGCAATGTCGGAACATGCGAACACTCTAATTCGAGCAGATCGACGGATCACGATCAAACACTTTTGACAGATCACCGTAGACATTCTGCAAGCGCCTATGAATATCTGAGATGCCCTGGTTTTCCGCCAAAAGAAACTCAATCACTGCCCGTTGTTTGGAACGCACCTCCATTGTAGACGCCATTTTAACAGCTCACTATAGCGCTGTCAGCTATCGGACGTCAAGGAAACTATACGAGACGAAGCGGAAATGTTTGATAATGTTCCACAAGAAATGTCCAGTTTTTTCAACAAAAATTGGCCGAGAAAAAAAATATGTTGCATCACTTATTGAACTCCCCTCGTAAAACCAATAAATAGCTCCATCCTTCCGCTACTTAATAGTATGCTAGATTATGAGCATTTGAGCAATCGTGTGTCGACAAAGCGATTTCACGTGCGCGCGCCGATGTCACTAATGCTTAAAAGATGAACAGAAAGTAACAATATATTCCTTCTTGATAAATCGATTGTTATATGACATGCCATTATCTTAGCATTCTTTACAACCACCGTTTCAGCACGTGAATTCGACTTGAAGGGTTCCACGAAAAATTCTGTAAAGTTGATACCGCCGATCTAAGACGTTGATGGTCATATTTCTGAAAACAGAATTTGAAAAAGTTAATCAGTTTTCAAGCTATCGTGCAAAAGGCGGACGGCCGGACGGATAAACGTACAGACCAAGCGCGCATTCTTATAAGTAGCTTTTATGCTAAAGCTCCTAATAACTATTAATGCTGCTTGTGTTTACGAGTAAAAACAATAATAATTTATTCATCAACAATTTAAATATCTGAGATTACCTTAATTTAAAAAATCCTCATTGAATTATTCAATAATAATTAGTACAGATTAGTCAAATTTTTATGCAAAAAGAAACGCCTGGAGAAAAGCCTCACGATTGTGTGCGTGTAATGGGATGTTCGCGAGCATTATCCGCGTTGTTGTGTAAGATTTATTCATAATCTAAATGACGAGACTGATAATCTGATCTGATATGCGAATTTTATACATCAATATCACTATTCTATACTTTGGTAATGATTTTCATTTCATTATCTATGCTTCTAAGTCGATGTTTATTTTTTTTATAAGGTGTTCGGTGAATTTAGATTTTTTATCGTTGTAAATAAATGACTTTCCGTGTTCTTTAAAACGGATGGAGAATTTTTTTCTAGAAGCTTTTAAACCAAAATATTTGATAGGAAAAGAAAAGAAAGAATTTAAAGAAGATTTATGGACTGACCTTTTTCATTTCATCAAACAAAGCACACCATTGGATATTTACTCAACGATGTTAATGAGAAGCTTCAAATTACTATTGAATTTACTGATGAATTTTGAGAAGATTAATTGTTTATCAACGGCTCATACGTTGCTAAAAACAAATGAAAAGTTTCCGGGCTGTTTGCTCATTAATTGTTCAAATATTTTATTGCATACGCAGGATGTTTTATAGCGTTGATGTTTCTGAAATAAAATCAATACCTGGAAGCTCAAAAAGAATAATAATTTTGTTTTAACTGAATGGGGAATCTTTTAATAACTTCAACTGAAATTAATACTCAAATGTACGTTTTTCATCGCACATAATAAATGAAATGCGAATAACAATGATGAATGTAGGATAAAAAATTTTTATCACACGAATCAGAAGATCATTTTCGAGATTTCAGTTTTTTTAATGCAGATCTAATTAAAAAGTTCTTAATCTAAATTTCTTGATTTTAATTATTTGGAAATAAATTTGACTACAATTTTTGTAGCATTTGACGACATGAAATTTTTGTAGTATTTATCGTAATCATCAAGGGAGGAAGAAATTCATCACTATATTAAAAATAAATTAAAAGACTTAATTTGACACTACTAAATTGGTAGTAAGTCGCTGGATTATAAAATGAAATATCTGAAATTCTCTAAATTAGTTTATGAAAACTACGAATTCATATCATTTAGAATTCCGGTAATATCATTCATTGCCATTCAAACGGGATTTTCTTCATTTCTACGAATCGTACGGATTGAATTTAGAAAAAAAGAATCGGCGATAATTTTTCTGTGCAGTAAATAGGAATTACATTAAAGATTTATCAGTTTATTCTGGCCTCTAAAAGAAAAACTTATAGGAATTACTACGCCAGTTGATTCTAAATGGTAAGGTTTATAAATTTTTTAAACTCATTTTTATGTTTTTTCTCTCCTTAGGGTTAGAAGAAAAAAACGACGGCAGTTATAGAAATGCCAGCTCAAAAATTTTTGCTTTAATAAATTAGAGTAAATTTGAAATTACCAAACATGGTTCTTTGAAATTTTTAAATGAAGCTTTCAATGAAGTAACTTGAAAATTTTATTTTTCTAACGCATCTATTTCCGTTTATCATTTTTCATTTAATTCTTATTTTTCTCGTTGCCACAGATACTTCTTACCACTGATTATTTAACTTATATAATGTCTATACCTTTGGTGGTGTTGATGTCAATCATTGGACTCTCATCCACCGAAGAAGTAGGCCAAATAAAATCACTAGACAACCTCACCGACATTATTGCGAAAGATGAAATCATTCCTGTAGAAAAAGTGAATTCCTTAAATGAAATCCGTCATTCGATTGCAGAAAAAGTTATCAAAGGTTTATCTAAAATGAAAACATTCGGTGGGAAATTTTTATTCATCCAATTCAGTGACCATGTGCTTGAGGCATTCAATAAACCGGAATTTAATTTAAATAATGTAGAAGACTATGATAAAGCAGTAAGTGTTTTAATTTCATTGGAAAAATAAAAACTTATAGTATACTGATAGATGATACTATAAATTACGTTCGCTCCATATATCTATATACACTAGCATATTTCGTAACAAACATGTTTTTGTATTCATATAAAAACAATTATTTTCGGTCGTAATTATGCTTTATCAAATTTTGTATTCTGGGTAAAAGACAATTGCCTGATTTAATGATACTGGCGATGAGGGTTCCATTGCTGCTTTCTCAATTTTTGGAATTTTAGTTGCATAGTGCACGGTAATAGATTCCATTAGTTGAGAACCGATGTGGTTCCAAAAATATTATTAAAAAAATTTGTAAAATAATATTAAAAAAAAAACATGATAAAACAATTTACATTTTCCACGGAAAAAATGGCCTATAATTGTAATCGCGCAATAAAAGTTAACTCTGGAGAGATGCAAAAGTAATTACCGTATATCTTCCAATAGTAGCCCCCGGCGTCTATTTTTTCAACCTAATCACTAACCGGGCGTTTATTTAGCAATCTGTGTCAAATCTTATAGCTTCCACGACATCATGAACGCCACATCATATGATCACTTTGGAGGCATGTCTTTTTTTTTAATTAGAATATGGTAGTGCGTAGTAAACAGTCCTTACGAACAGGATACCTTGAGAACTAAGGGATGAATAGCAGAGTGCATATGATATCGAATCACGCGAAAGCGGCTCACGTGAACTGCCGCGTGGAAGAGAATCCCCGGCGATTATCAGAGACAGGCGTTTATTTAGCAATCTTAATTTTGAAACCCGGCGTTTATTAGAGACCGGCGACAATTGGAGACCAGGCGTCTAATCGAAGATATACGATATACATTTTTTATTATGACCCAACATAAACAACACTATCACCATAAAGAAGAAAAATTGTATAAATAGTTTCTGTTGATAATTCATGAACTACAATATCTTTTTTTTAATACGGTGAGGTTCCAAAAATAATTTTCTTGAAAATGTCCCAACTTAGGCAACTCTCCCCTATCCCGCATACTCATTATCAAGTGCAACTCGTAAACTCAAATTTCCAGCCTTCAACATTTACACATTTCTATACTCTAGCTTCTACACTTAATATACACGGCCCTGCCAAAAGTATCCTGACACCCCTATGCTTGTATGGTCTCACTCATCAGATGGTACAGTAGTGATGACACCAGTCAGCATGCCAAAGGTCTGAAAATTATCCGACTTTGAGAGAGGAATGGTTATGGGGTGCCGCATTAGTGGGAAGTCACTTCGCGAAATAAGCGCTTTGACTGGGCATCCTCGCTCTACTGTGCACGATGTTGTGCACAAATGCAAACAGACAGGTGCAAACAGACAATAGCAAAACGTTCCGGGAGACCTACACTCTTGTCGGCGAGAGACAAATGTGCTCTGTCTCGGATGGTTGTGAGGCATCGTGGGACATCACTGCTGCCTTTGTAGGGGACCCAGATGCCTACTCATGGCCCATCAGTGCGCACAGTGGAACGCACCCTCCATGAGATTGGCTTCTGAGGGAGAGCCGGAACGAGGAAGGCATTCGTCTCAAGGGTGAATGCTGTTCGTCATCTACGATGGTGTACGGAGCATCGTCAGTGGACCAGCGATGATTGAGCGAAGGTCACTTGACCCAATAATCTGACGATCCTGTGTGGGTCTTGGAATGGCCAAACGAGTAATAAAATCCAAAGTGCCTCGTACCCACAGTGAAGGACTCTGGCGAAAGGGTCTGGTGTGGGTCACGTTCTGTACTGCAGGCGTAGGACCTATCACTGGTGTCGACATGCGACTGAATGCCCCACGATAGGAAGAGATGTTGGAAAAGCACCTTCCTGGAGCGATGGTGGAGCTCTATGGCACCTCATCGGACTGTTTTTTCCAGCAGGACAATCCCGCATGTCACGCCGCTCGTTCAACACAGGCATGGTTCGCCATGAGGGCATCCGGTTATTCAAATGGGCTGTGCAGAGTCCAGACTTGAACCCAATGTGTTGGAGCACCGTGTACGGCTTCACATGCCCCCGGTCACGTATTGCTGGACCGTTTGACAACCGAATGTCACCGTAGCATACAAGATGTGTGTAAACAACTTGTGGACAGCCTTCCTCGTCCCGTTACAGCAGTAATTGCAGTAAAGGGTGGCCCAACGCGTTACTGACGACAGCATTTCCATAGACGACACTTGGAACGGGGTGTCCGGATACTTTTTGCAGAGCAGTTTGCTTTGGCAAAGAAGTTTTTATTGTTAGCCTATTGGTTTTTGGCATGCTTTTTTATGAATTAACTCCTTGGATATAAAAATATTATTATATCCAAAGAGTTTATATAAAAACTTCAGGTAGATGTGATACAGGTACAGCCATATCGCCGTCCGTTCTGGACAATACACTTTGACGGCTATTCCACAGAACTCAAGTAAACATTCGATTCGTTGCCTTAAATAATGCCAGTTTTTCAGGAGGATTACGACGCGATTTTGTTATTGTAAAAGGACAGTTCAATAAAGAAAGATACTTTTTGAATTTCGGACATATTCCGTAGGCATAAATAATTTACACAGGTTAGTCAAAATTGTTAACCATAAAGGCTTATCAATTATTCCCTGCGTGGGCCCAGACTTTTGCTATCTGGTTTTTATGTGTTGGACAGGATGGCGAACAGGTTGAAACCGTCTGTAAATCAGTTTGCGCATACTTATATTTTGCGAATAAATTGTTTCTTATGTGTGTGTTAACATAATTTTGACTAAGCCTGTACATGTGTGTAAATAATTTTTGTAATTTTTTGAGAAGATGATACGATAAATTTTCTTTTCTCCAACAGGTTTCAACTCTGGCCGCATTAATAAATCGTTTTGAATCGTACTACACTAAGGAAGACTCCTTCAAAATCCGAAGAATGACGTCGAGAGAAATTGCTGTTACGAAAAAGTTCGCCAAAGCTATGAACCCTTTGTCATTGAAGCTCAGAAACTTATTTGAATTTTAAAGAAATGTATAGCATTTATAGGCCTCTCTCATGGAAAAAATATCCTTAAAACTATAAAACTGTTCATAGGATGCTTAGAAAATAAATAAAAGAAAAGAAATAAAATTAAATTAATAAACATTTGGATCATTTTACAGTCTCTTTATTACAGTTTTTTGCAATTTCTAACGTCCATTTTTCAAACGTGCAGAATGAAAAATGCAACTTCCAGAATCAAAAATGCATTCTGAGGAAAAAAAATGTATTTTGCAAAACGAAAATTATAATTTGTAACGAACTATTAAATGAAATAGAAACTGTAGTTTGCAAGATAAAAAAAAAATGCTATATACAGGGTGATTCAGAATTCATTGTACAAACTTTTAGGGGAGATAGTACGGATGATTCTAAGCAAATAAGTTGATGTGAACATGGGTCCGAATTTGAACGATAACTGAGATATGAACAGAAATAAAAAAGCCGCCATCAAAGGGGAGCGAATGTAGAATTTATTATTGTTAGAAATCACGGTCTATAGAGCTCCATTGTTAAAATGAAGCTAAAGTTTCTAGCTCCCGGTAGGGCGGGAACTCTATTGAAAAGTGGCGCTGCATGTACAATCGGCCCAACTGCGCCTGCAGCGCCGCCCTATCGGCAGATAGAAACTTTACTTTCATTTTCAGTTTCAATGAAAAACTCTGTCGCAGATCACAGTCGGCCTTAGTCAACACCACCTAAAGAGAAAGCCTCTGCACGGAAACGTCATACATTGTTACATCATCATAGTAGTGTATTGTTATTCGTATTTCTACCAATAATAAGCCTTGAATTTGCACTACTATGATGATGTAACAATGTATGACGGTTTCCGTGCAGAGGCTTTCTCTTTAGGAGGTGTTGCCTTAGTGCAATCTATGCGGCACCTGGCACGATCCGTTTTCCTTAGCTTCTCGAAACAATGGAAAATGGCCGAAGCTCGACGACCATATATATCTATAGACCGTGGTAGAAATACGATTAACAATGCACTTCTTATAATGATGGGACAATGAAGTTTCACTGCGGAGGATTTCTCTTTAGGTGTTGTTAGCCCAACATTGTAACAGCTCTCTACAGGAAGCAGGTTTTCGTAAACGTCGACACGTTGCACAATCAAGCGTTGCACAGTTATTTTATTGGATTCATGCCAAGTGACTGATTGGCTCATAGAAGCTTTCAGATGCTCTTTTTTTAGCTTTCCGATCTTAAGTCTTTTTAGTAGTCTATCTCCCATGATCTTTTGTTCAGTAGGCCATCTGAGAATACTAAAAGAAAAATCTTCTCCAATATGGCGAAAATTTTCGGAATTTATATTGTTCCATATTCCATGAGCTCTGTTCGTCAATCCACATATTCCACGTTCTGTTACAAACGGGTTCCACGCCATAAAAGAAAATATCCCGTGCTTAACGGTAAGCAGCAGTCAGGTCATGTTGAAATCATGCCAAGCCTTGTCCAGGATCATATTATTTCCACGAATTGAGAACTGAGCAAAGGAAGATGAAACGATGCTAAATGCTCACAGGTTTCATCACCACCTCAGTCACCCAACTGCTGGGTTACGACTAACTTGCAGATACACTGCCTGGGCAAAAAAGTCGCCATCTAGATATTAAATTGCAAATACTTAGCGCCACTGATTAGGTTGTTTACTGTACTGATTTGCATAATTTTGCATACAACACGTCTACTAGATATAAAAGATGTTGTATTCTGTAGCTTATCACTTTCTAAACATGTCTGAAGGTATCGCACGCGGTCGTGAAAGTGATGTCAATGCGTTTCAGAAGGGCCAAATTTGTTGGTCTGCATCAAGCCAAAACATCAACTGGGATATTGCTGAAATTACTGGAATCGGATTAAGAACTGTCCAGCGCATTATAAAATCTGGAAAGGCAGTGGCAGTTCTTCAACTTCGCGGAGTAAATATGTCCGGAGGAAATTTTTTACTGATCATGACCGGAGATCTCTGAAACGGCTGGTGAAGTGTAATCGCAAAAAATCAACAGCAGAACTCATGGCAATGTTTAAAAATGAAGGTAAAAACATTTCCAGTGACACAATGCGAAGTGAGCTGAAAGGAATGGGACTGAACAGCTGCGTGGCAATAAGGAAATCACTTGTCAGTGAGATTAACCGAAAAAAAACGACCGCAATTTGCAAGGGAGCATAAAGATTGGAGTGTAGAGCAGTGGAAAAAGGTCATGTGGTCGGATGAGTCAAGATTTACTCTGTTCCAGAGCGATGGGAGAATTAGGGTCAGGAGGGAACCACATGAAGCTATGGACCCCTCATGTCAAGTCCCTACTGTTTAATCCTGTGGTGGAAGTGTTATGATCTGGTGTTGCTTCAACTGGTCTGGTCAAGTCTCCTCAACCTTATGCAGCAACAAAATGAAGTCTTAAATCTTAAATCTTACTTCAATCTTTTGAATGACCAATTCATCCCATTAATGGATTTTTCTTCCCTGGACGACAATGCAAAAATTCACCGAGCGCGAATTGTGAAGGAGTGGTTCGAAGAGCATGAAGAATCATTTTTCCACATGGATTGGTCACCACTGAGTCCAGATCTTAACCCTATTGAAATTCTTTGGGATGTACTGGAGAAGACTCTACGAGGTGGGGCAATTTTTCCGTCATCCACACGAGATCTCGAAGAAAAAATGCTGCAGTATTGGACGAAAATCGAGACTGAGAGACTGCATAACCTTGTGGAAACAATGCCTCGAAGAATGCGCGCTATAATAAAAGCTAAAGGGGGTCCAACGAAATACTAGAGTAAGCGCCTCTTTTTTGGCCAGACAGCGTATCATGCCTGCCTATAGACTAGCAACGGGGATTTCCTTCCACCGGCTATTTCATAGTCATTATTCTCATGCTGTTGTTCCAAGTTGACCTGAATGTGATCTAACAGTTTCCTTTATACAGGGTGATTCAAAAGTTAATGTGCAGTAGTGCATTTCTTTTGCTTCAATTCTTCATGAGTTGTTAAAAGTTCTCTCGCATCAATTATTTATTTTCTGAATATTCTGAATTGGTAGTTACACATCCAGAATAGAATTTATTTAAAACAGAATGATTCAAACGTTATTGTGAGTAATTGTGAGTGGATACCACCTCCAACCAGCCACTGCACAGTAACTTTTGAATCATCCTGTAGTTACTACAGAGGTTGATTCATAGTTCCTTCAGAGACTTTCAGGGGCTATCCTAATTCAGGAGACCTTTTTCCATGATCGACGATGATCGATTTGAAAGTCCTGTCTTTGCGCTACAGCTCGACACAGGAGTTTCCATTGTAAGCAGGCTTGATTGCAGAGTACTGTCGGATATTCCTGACCATAGCTCCTACCAATTGGGCTATCGCAGACACACGTAAAGCCAAGCTGTCACTATGTGTCTTAAAGACAACCAAGTTGTCTTGGCGGAAAGCCCAATGGGAGGCGGGCACCTGGCTCACAGATCGAGAATTTCTCATATCCAACCATCAGAAAGTTTGATGAACGCACAGAATAAAAAGTGAATAGAAACTGGAGCTGGTACTCCAAACATCAGGAAAGGATATTATTGAAAAATGGAAAGAAAAATTGGTAGAGGCGTTGAGCATATGACACTTCGAGATTCTGGTTCGAACCCAGGTCGCAGAATTTTTCTTTCCATTTTTGAAGTAATATCATTTCCTGATGTTTGGAGTATTGTGACGACGCGTGCGTAATATCTTAAGTAATATTCCACATGTGCCGTCACTACAAACATGAAAGCCTTAGCTCTCATGTTTGTGTTACTTAATAACAGATAATGGTGGACACAGTGGTAAAAAAATAATTGGAAAATAAGTAAAAGCAATGGAAAAGAGAAGATCAGGGGTCTAAAACTGAAAGTAAGCGGAATGGTGCACTCAGAAAGAAGTATAATTTATGTTATAAAAAAAAAAAGTGTTATTATGTATGACAAATATAGGAAGGGGACATAATTTAAGAATTTTTTATGGTTTGTACTTTTATTAAGAAAAAGTAAGGAATTTTATATGAAGAAAATTGATCAAATATGAGATCGATGGCAGACTAGGCCTAGCGAAGGAATTTGGCTCAGGGATTAAAAGGTGTGAAAGAAGTTGCCAGGGCAACCTCCAACGCCGGAACGTAATTCCTGGAACGAGCGTGAGGAACAATGGTAGTGGAGGTCAAGGACTTCTCGGTAGCGGGGAGAGAAGGAGTGAAAATTAATTAATTCAGCACAGGACTCGGCAGCGACGAGACGTACCTTTCGAACAGTTAAGAAAGGAAAAAACGAAAAGAATTAGCTAACATGAAGCTGATTTATACCCATCCCGAATACTACACGGCGAGCTTCGATGCGGAGAACGGAGAGCAACGTTCTTAGGGTACGACCCAGGAGGAGCAGCCCACCGAGCGGAAGCGTACAAACAAGGCGTGAGAACGGAGGAGGGCAGTAACCTCAGCGGAGCGGAGCCTAACCGATGTCGGGGAAATCACATGGAGCCGAGCAGTGCGATCTTGGGCGTCAGTGAAACCAACGAGTGGTGACCACCGTCCAAGCGATGAGAGTAGTAAAATATCAGATAAGTGAAACTTTCGTTAAAATATGGGCCCACGCGTAAAAGTGAAAATCGATATACCTACAGCAGTTATGAAAGACGCAAAAATATTTTGTAGAGAGATTGTGCGAAACGAACGTACTATTATAGTAGATTGTGAGCAACAGACAAAGAAATATAAGGCATCGAGCTTAAGAGACATGACAGTTAACAGGAGTGATTTATAAAAAAGGGGGTAAAGCATTGCTAGATTGTTCAGAGTTTATTTTAATTTGTTCCTATTGTATTATTACAAGATATGTTCACTAGACGTCAAAGAAAAGTAATTTAAGTCCTAGGCACAGAGTTATTTCTAATTAATATTATTGAATTATTTTTTTTATTTTATTTGAAAAAATTTTCCTTTGCATTTGTTTTAAGTATACCTTGATCTGAGTGAGTCATTCTGCTTTTAGAATTAGAAGTTTTTTTTTTTTATTTACATTGCAGGAATAAATTGGAAGGAGAGGGGGGTACTTTGTGTCCACAATTATCATATGCTTTAATTTAGTTTAGAACCTAAGATTATTTTTTTTTGTTTATTTGCTTGTATCCCCGACTATTGTGGTTAGACGATAAAGGAGCATATCTCTTCTTGCTTTTACTACGTGAAAGGACGTAGCCTAACTAATTTGATGCAAGGCGATCAGAGCCGTTAAGAGCCCTCACCTGTTGAATAAGTATACGATTTCACCTTCAAGATAATAAGGAAGGAAATGCATACATAGTCGGTGATACAAAGATTTGTTGCTTATTGAGTATCGTTGAGTTTTGGCTAATGGTGCGGGGGTTAGAATAAGCTAGTATAGGCAGCAGCAGTTTTTTTTTTGGGAGCAAAAGTAATCCACTATACGATCGGCATCGACGGAGTAGCTGACACGGAGTCAGAGAGTTTATTATTTTAGTCATAGAAAGTACGAACCTCGGGTAGGACCTCGTTAATACAACAGGTAAGTGACGCGTCAACCTCACGCTTACCCTGAGGTCGTCACAGTATTATCTCCAGTTTCTATTCATTATTTAAGCAGTAATCATCATATGAACATGTATGAATTTGTGCTAATTTCTGACAATATAATAGGGGGGACCTATAAATGTAATAAAAACCAAAAGGCAGATAAAACCCCATTATTTTTATTTATTACTATTTCAGGCCAAAACTATTTCAGACCAAAGGTGTGTCAAAAACGTCCGACCGGTCGCGACCGGTCAAAGTCCGTCGCAAAACTTGTTTTGCAGCCACCAGTGACTGACTCGAAATTTTGACTATGTCCGATCTTCGCGGGAATGATGCAGGCAGATGTAACTGGCTTTATTCATTTTAAATTTTCTCCCGATTCGAACGAACCTTCATTCCTAAAGTAACGACCGGTCGCGATGAGCGTTTTCATATCGCGACCGGAGTCCAACGCAGGTCGCGGTCGGCTGCCGCGGACGAAAGTAGATAATTCAAGTGTTCGAGTGCCCGATACGTAATAAATACATTTTGGAGAAAGGAGATGGCGAAATATGATGATGAATCTTGCTGCGAAGCCATTTCGAAGCAAAATGCTCACTGAACGAACCGCGCTGTCTATGAACGAACAAACTGAAGCAAACGGCCGCCGATCGTACCACATAAGCTGTTGGCGACCGTCGGACTTTTTAGATACACCCTAAGTTTTATTAAAAAAAAAACCAAAAAAAAAACCATGGTAACTATTCTGCCTCACCTTGTAATCGAATTTTGAAAAAAATATGTTCACCGATAAAAAAAATTCAAAAACATTGTTGTTTTTATTTTTAACAAGTAATTAATCCTCCCAAGAAAGTATAGGAAAGTAGCGGAAGCCTTGAGATCATCTATATTTACCCTTTTATCTCACTTTTAACTCCCTCCCCAATTTTTTAAATCGAAAAATTGATTTTCTCGAACTTAGTGTTTAAAAAGTGTAAAAGAGCTCTATCTTCTTTCGTTTCTCATCATTGCTGATCGAATGATATATGACATGCCATAAGGTGCCATACTTCTAAAGACCAAGTAACTGCCACCCCCACAATTCCGACCCCATTGGGACGATTTGGCCCAAACTTCATAGCAATGTTGATCTTGCTTAGAGGAATCAGCATACTGAATTTCACTCCTTTAGATGCATAAATACGCGTAGACGTTTCGGTCCCCTCTAATTTCCGCCCCCGAAACTCCGACCCCAGTGATGGTGCACATGCCCAAACTAAATTGTGATGGTCCCCTTCAAAACCAAACCAAATAGTGAAGGTGCACATGTCCATAGTAAGGTACATTCCGAATTTCAACCTTCTACCTCAAAAAATGCGGAAATTATGAAGGGGACGGACAGACAGACAGACGGATATTGTGAAACAATAAGTAGCTTCATTCTTCCGCTACTTAATAATATTACATTTAAAAACAGGAACACGGGCTATTTTTTTTCTAGAATTGGCATATCTTCTAGAACACAACATAGTAAAAAAATGGTATTGATATCTTCATTTTTGACTGAGTTAAGATTTTTTTATAACAAGCGCCACGGACATCGCGGAGCTGCGGAAATACCTAAAACTCCAAATTCACTTAAACTTTGACACCCTATATCTCCGAAAGTATAATTTTGCATGGTTTCATAACTTGGCAATAGCAACATGTTAAAAAAATTGTCAAAATCTGAAGAGGTGGGTGACTTGGCCTGGATGAACTGATATGGAACGACCCATCCGTTCCATATCATGATGATATTTCGGTTAGAGAGATGGGGGGGGGGGGTTCAGGAAGGGCCCTTCCATTCACTTTGATCATATCTATTATGGCATCTTTCACACGGTCCGAGCCTTTATCGTCCGGATGTTGGCCCGTCACCCAGTGAAATAGCAATACATGGGCAAATGCCCGTCCAGGCGCAGAAAACGCCCGGATCTCCCTGCTACAAATTTCCGGGTCTTGGACGGGCGTTCTCCCGGACTACACTCTAGCGGACCAGGGTTGAAGTGAGTGCCTTCACATGATCCGGATGTTTTGTCGTCCGTGTGCAGACTTTGTGCTCCGTGCGTTGTCTATTATCATTAAGTTATCGTAATAGCCAGTATTTCTGTTAATTGAATGCAATTACCTATACAGTAAAACTCCGTTACAACGTACTTCAAGGGACCTGGAAATTTGTACGTTATTCTGAGGTGTACGTTATACTGAAACTGGGGGGGGGGGAGGGGGCTTGTGAAAAATGCATATATTCATAGAAAAACATAAGAACACATGAATGCATTTTATTTTATTCAATACAAGTACACTATAGCATATACAATACACTATATGATCACAAATATCCGGACACATGCACGTTTGCGCTCTAGCCACGATTTCATGGAAATCAATAGGGCGTTGCACATCCCTTTGCCCGAATCACAGCTTCCACCCTTCGGGAAGACTTTCCACCAAATGTTGGTAGGTACTTTCCGGAATGTTCCTCCATTCCTCCCGAAGAGCGAGAATCAGTTCAGGTACAGAAGTTGGCCGATGTGATCTGGTCCGCAAGCGTCTTTCCAATTCATCCCACAGACTCTCTATAGGATTGAGGTCAGGACTTTGTGCCGGCCAACCCATTACTTCGACCCCTGAGTCCGCAAACCACTGCTGTACACGCCTCGCGTTGTGGCACGGAGCATTGTCGTGTTGGTAGAGAAATGGCCCGTTTCCGAAAAATTGCCACAACGTTGGAAGTGCACAGTTGTCCAAAACATTCAGATAACGGTCGGAGTTCATGATTCCTTGCACAGGAACGAGCTGGCCCAGTCCGTACCATGAAAATGAGCCCCACACCATGACTCCTCCTCCGAACTTGACTGTGGGCTCTGTGCACTCAGGTAAGAAGCGTTCTCCAGGTATGCGCCAAACCCAAACTCGTCCGTCGGATTGCCAGAATGTGTAGCGAGATTCGTCTGTCCACATTACACGTTTCCATTGGTCCATTGTCCAGTTTCTGTGGGCTTTGCACCACTCCAGACGTCGCTTGGCGTTGACCCTGCTGATGTGGGGCTTGTGGGCAGCAGCACTGCCATGGAATCCCATCGTGTGCAGTTCCCGACGAATTGTCATGGTACTGGCATCATTTGCAGAGGCGTTTCGAAACTCTGTGGCAATTTTTTCCGCCGAGGACTTCCGGTTGCTGCGGGTGACACGACGAAGCACTCGACGGTGTCTGTCCGTTAGTTTCTTGAGTCTACCGGTTCGTTGTTGAACTGTTGTTGATCCCCGGGTCTTCCATTTCATAATGACATCGCCTACTGTTGACTTGGGTATCTGAAGAAGGCTGGAAATGTCACGCACGGACTTGCCGCATAGGTGACATCCAACGATGGTTCCACGTTGGAACTCACTGAGCTCTGCCGAACGACCCATTCTTGCCAATGTCCAAGCAGAGTTGTGTCTGAAGGTGTGGGAAGCTATTTAAATGATGTGCAAGTCATTATCATGTGACATTGGGCCAATCGATGATTTGTGAGGGGTGTCCGGATATTTTTGATCATATAGTGTATGTAGTATTACATTAATTTTTTAAAAAAAATCTGTAATGGCCGTCTGCTTATATCTATAACTTGCCTCCCCAAAATTCCTCCATATCTGACATTGTGAAGTTAAATGTTTCTGGTGCACCACTATGCTGTGCAAAATAGTTTCGTAAGCTTTTTATAGCCTCCATTGCTACCAAAGTTGAGACGGGCGTTACCTCTGGTTCTAAATGGCCATTTTCATCTTCGTCTTCCTGATCGCTATGAATTTAATTTTGCTTTTGTCCCATCTCCAGAATCTCTGAATCCGTTAACTCAGCAGAGGTGTATGCGACAATCGACAATCGAACATGCTAGACTGAGTAGCATGCAGAGATTTCCGGGTTTATATATGCTATACTGACCAAGCAATGAAATGTGAACTCGGCTTAATTAGCCCATTGGCCCATTTGCAACTTTCGCATGGGCTTATTGACCAATCAGTGCAAGACATGTGAACGATGTACGTTGTACTGAAGGGATAATATAACCAAGGGGATGTAAAATTAGTACGTTATTCTGAAATGTACGCTAAAGTGAGGTACGTTATTCTGAAACTTTTTAGCATTAAAATACCTACGTTTGGGACGGGGATTTGAAATTTGTACGTTATTCTGAAATGTACGTTAAAGTGAGATACGTTGCAACGGGATTTTACTGTATTTGCGTTTTGTTTCTGTAGCTGTTCCCGCAAATGTTACATCAACTCATGAAAAATTTGAAAATAATTAAAAAAAATTAAATGATGATAATTAAAAATTTTATTTCGTCTTCTCTTAATTCTTCAAAGAGGACATTGAAAATTCCTAAAAGATATCTGATAATAATGAATAACCGAAATTTGTCTGAAACGTGATAAACTTCCTCCTCCGAAGGTCCAGATCCGTTCACTCGAATTCACGTTTGAAGAGAGCATTAGGCAAATGTGTGGCAGTGAGTAGTTTTTTGATCTTAAAAATTAAAATTTAATATTAAACGCGCGCCACCATACTTTTGCCTTTTTTTTTTTAATTTTATGAACTTTTATTTAAAAACTACTTTTTAGTTTTTAGTGTCTTTTTAAAGTAAAAGTGTCTGTATAAAAAGTGTTTTATATTTTTTATTATTTGATAGTTTTAAGTTTTGAATTTGAAATCAATTTTTTACCCATGCCTTTTCTACAAATATATGAAAATGAAGGAAACCTGACTAGGTGGCCCATTCCCCTACCAAGATGTAAATTAAATGAAGAAAACGTGAGGATGTAAATTAAATTAACCCCCCCCCCCCGATTTGGATGTAATTTAAATGAAAATTAAGTTTCAATCTTTTTTAAAGAATTTAAATTTTGAAAATTTTTATAGTGGATTGAATTGTCACCGGAAATGAATCAGTTTGCCAAATTTGGAGTCGTTTGAACAACGGGAAGTGGTTGAAAAATTGATTGCAACATTTGAACGGAACAGACAGAAGTTGTGAATTAAGTAAAAGTGTATAATAAGTCTTATCGAAAATAAAGTGGTATGAACAAAGCAATTATCTCATCATTAGCCATAAATTTATATTCGATTTTTGTTGTACGTCATTAATTTTCCTGTGTCAAAATTTGTATTATTACGTGTCACTTGATCCATCGCCTAACAGAGCGACGTCTCGCTCCTTTCAGTCGTCCACGTGGGTTTTAAATTTGTGAAGAGTTAAGGAACAAGTCAACCTTATTAAATTTACAAGCTAAAGCAGTATGTAACTGTACATCAAAATAACAAAATTTCAAATAATATTGGTTAAACCTAAATTCTGATGATGTCCTTTGGAACTTCAAATTTACGAGAAAGTATGTCCGTTGCAATAATGGATGGAATACCTAAGAAAGAAATTGCCATGTTAGTATTTTTCCTATTTTCTTTCTTTTCTTATCAAATAGGCGTTTATGTTCTTCTAACTTTGTATAAAAGAGCACTTCTAAATAAAGATGGACTTACATATCATCGTTGAAACTGTAAAACCTGCCTTGTTAAAACTTTTATTTTATTTTTACATATAATATGTAAATTTTAAAAACCTTATGTTCATATAACTTATATTTCTATTGTAATAATGTCCAATGTCAGATTCGTTTAATAAACAGTTTAGTAAATTAAAAAAACAATTTTTTTTTTCCTCCTGAAAAATTAGTTTTTTCACATGGCAGGTTTTGCTTTTTCAATGAGGTTATGAATATCATTAATATTTTGTTTAAATATTCCATATGAAGGATTTATGCGTGAGGGTTTTCTTGATCAGTGTAATACTTGACTTTCGAAAATTAGAAAGATATTTTAATAAATTACTCCAACTTTTAGGTAAAATGATGAAATGGTTTTTAAAGCGGATTACACAGGCATTTTATCTTTTGATATACACGGTGAACTAAAACGATAGAAACAAACTTCAGGAGAGGATTCCTGACCAGAGAAGGATCAAAAAATCTGAAATGGGCGGTTTGTCTGTAATAGAGCAGTTAGTAGAGAACATGCCATTACTGTGGCAGCGATAATCCCTGCACACATTGCAGTGATAGGGATAGTAGCTTTTCTCATGTAAGATTCCCAACAGCCATTTGGCTGCCACCATACAGGCGGGCCACCACACAGATCTGGAGCTTTTACCGCCGTTCTGCTCAGTATCTCGTACCAACATTCCGCGGCCGCCTTGCGTGTTCGCCTCTTCCATTAACATACTCCTCCTCACGCAAACGTTTTTTAATTCGGGTCATGCTGCTTCTGCACCCACCACATTTACGTCTTTTAGTGTCCGCACAGATGAACCGGGGCACATTTCTTGGTTCATCTGTGCGGCCTCTCGACTATTCCCAGACTCGGCTTGTTCCCGATATGAATACCTGACCATTGTATCTCCGCTGCACGATCACTCAAAAGTAACTCTTATTGCCATGGGGTATGATATTGTGCATACAATTATTGCCATTTCCATGGAAACTAAGTATTTCCGGACATACAGGGTGGGTCAAAAGTCTGTTATCCCACATACAATTTCAAAACGAGTGGAGATACAACAAATCTGTGGCAGGCAATATGTAGGAAGTTAGGAAGGGGCTAAAGAGTGGTTGTCAAATTTGACCTTTGACCTCGAATTTTGCACCGTGAAATTTGTAACTTTGTAACCGTTACAGGTAGAGAAAAATTTCCAATTGTACGGCTGTAGAGCTCAAAACTGTGATTTTAACAGAAAAAAGAGATTGAAAATAAACACACTACAGCCGAAAGCGTTAAGGCATGAATAAATGTGTGGTGTGGACTATGGAATGGCATCTTGGTGGGACCTGTTTTCTAGAACGGTTGCCTTACCGAGTAAGATACACGGAAATGATTTTGGATGGCTTCGTCTCAGACTTGTTAGACAATTTGCCTTCAGTGCAGTACCGCTGCATGTGGTTCCAGCATTATGGGGCACCTCCACATTTTGCAGCCATTGCACGTCAATCTTCTGGATGACATCTTTCCACATCGATGGATTGGCCGGGGAGTTTCAGTTTATTGGCTATCACGTCCGCCTGATTTAACACCATTTTATATTTTTGGGGGGGATACATCAAGGTCAAAGTGTATGCCACTGTATAGCATCAGTAAATGGTTTGAATCAACGAATTCATCAGGCTTCTACAGACATAACATCCATCATGATGGGTTCTGTAAAATGTGATGGGTTCTGTAAAATACCGTGCAAAGTCATGCATTGCCTGCAGAAGGACACAACACTGAGGACTTCATTCATTGACAAACTCAATGTAGCTTGTGCAGTGAAATTTCATTATGTTGCAATGGGTTTATTTTTGTTTTTGTTAATCTTTTTTTTTGTTAAAATCAGCGTTTTGAGCTCTACAACTGTACAATTGGAAATTTTCCTCTAACGGTTGCAAGGTGCAAAATTCGAGGTCAAAGGTCAAATTTGGCACCACTATTGTTTAGCTTCTACCTAACTTCCTATACGTTGCCTGCAATAGATTTATTGTATCTCCACTCGTTTTGAAATTGTATTGGGGGGGGGGTACCAGACTTTTGACTCACCTGTATGTTGATATGAACTTTTTTCATTTTTCTTGTGAGAAATCACCCCCTGAAGTTTCTCCTTATTGTTTTAGTTCATCCAGCATATAAATGTAATTGATATAAGACAATTTTGGCGAAAGGCAAAGTTAAGGTTTGTAAATTACATAAAGGCCTAGCTATAATCTCTAAATATTAACAAGATTTGCAGTAGAGGTACAGTAATTGACAATTAATATCAAACAAATTTGTTCTAATCTTTGGTTTAAAAATTAAAACAATGAAAAAGGAATAAACTGATTTACAGGGTGATTCTAAGGTTGTTGTTTTTTTTCGAAAAAAATTTATACTGTATGATGGAGAATTTAATGGTTTGATTTTCGGCGACTGGAAATTCCTCGAACCTGAAGAAACTGGAGCCAACACTGGAATTTCAAATGGAAATTTATGCTTTTCTTTCCGGATTCGTAATCTAGCATAAAATTATGCTATTTTTGTAGGAAAAAGATATTTCTAAAGTTTCTAATTCTGAGTAATTACCCAAAATTAAATATGACGCTCGTTTCAAATTAAATGAAAAATATCCCAAACAGATTGAATTCGCCACTGGTTAAGCAATGTTTCATGCTTTAGCAAAGGCCTGACTTGGTTTTCCGGTTATATATGAACATGATTGAACCTGCTGTATAACAATGCTGTTGATTTATTCAAGTTGTTTACTTCTGCGTTGCTTCTTAGACTAACTTTTTTTCTTAATTTATCTTGTTACTTTCTGAAATGGCGAATTATTATAATCAGGTGGCCTTCGACATGGAGAAGCTCGTCAAAATTACGAGGAGATATCAGAAAGTAATCCCAATTATGTTTTCAAAGAAATTTACAAAACATAACGTAAAAAACTAAGTGAAGCTGAACTACACGTCTTCATCTAATTTTCCACATAGGCATTTATCCCAACGCTGCATCAGCTTCAGAATACCCCGCTTATAGAACTCCGTCGCCTGTTAATACAGCCAAAGGCACACGGCAGATTTGAGTTCCTCGTTAGTTTCAAACCTCTGCCCATACAGAAATACAACCCCTCCAAGAAAGTATGGAATACATACACAGTGGATGACACAATAATATAACACTTTCGTGACTAAGCAATTTATTGTATCAGAGGTAACACTGAGGTGAATTTTAGGCGAATGTGGCCGTGTTTTATCATATGCAGTTGCCAAAGGTTATGAAAAATCACACGTAGGAAATGTAACAGCATCTGCCTGACACCCCTGCAGTCAATTAAATTTGGAATATGCGATTGGTCGCAAAATAAATTTGGAAATGAGTAGAAATATGCACCTAAACCGTAATGGAATCGACTTTGGTTAAGCTCCAATTTGTATAAATGGGTGAGACCATAGCTTATTGTGCTTCATATTCAAT